>JANQDE010000289.1:99754-114924 GCA_037157785.1 Cephalotes varians
GTGCGTGCGTGCGTGCGTGCGTGCGTGCGTGCGTGCGTGCGTGCGTGCGTGCGTGCGTGCGTGCGTGCGTGCGTGGGTGTGTGTGTGTGTGTGTACATGAATAGCAATCAGCATGTGATATATGATCGCGAGCCAAAAAATAATTATTTTTTTCTTTTTATGGCAAGAAAATGATAGTGCTATCATGCATTCGAAAGAAGAATTTATATTTTTTCGAAGAATATTATAAAATTTTATCGAAGAAAAGTCTAATAATGAGTAAATTGAATATTTATTTTAATGTAATATTCTTAATTGAAGAACTAAATTAAAGGTTTGTAGATATGTGAACTTGTAGATATGTGAAATATTTAAAATAAGTAATATTTATTTAATTTAAATAATTTACAGTATGCAATTTATATGTATATGTGTACATACAGAGAAAAATCTTAAGTAAATATTATTTGTTTCAAGTAAAGTAATAAATACATTTTAAGACTATTATCCAAAAAATTTCTTTCTTAAAGAAGGAAAATTCTTCAATTTCAAAGAAAATTCTTTGTTAAACATAACATTACTTACTAAAAAAAAAGTAAATTGAGTAATCGCTTTTATAAGTAGTAGAATTGACATTTTTCTGTGACGTGCATGTATGCATATACACCTACACACATACAAAACATTTTTCTATGCCATTAGACAATTTTATTTTATGGTAAAAAAAAGCGAGAAATTATCATAGCTCGGAATGCGGATCCAGCGTTACGCGCCACTCAACATGCGTAGCCATTGCCGCTTGTAATAAACAACTTTCCGTGCGCTTAGCAACTTCGATCGCAGAGCGGCCGCATCTCGTCGCGCGCTTGCATTAGGCAGTAGAGCTACGGCAATTTTTAATAATTAATAATTCGTTAACTGCGAAAATTGTAAAATAATATAAGACCTTTTTCTCCTTGACTTCTTCCAATCTTGACTTGCTTTCAATCTTGACTCCTGCCTCATTTAACAGACATTTGGCAGTGGACCGGGCGGATATGTCCTCATTCAGCGATTTTCAAAAATTAATATCTCATTAACTATTAAGTCCAAAATAGTAGAGAACTTTTCTATTTAGTTTAACGTCCTCTACCTGCATACGAGGAGTTAAGTGAACGGTGTCTGACACCCTGTATGTATATTAATTATGTATACAGGGTGTTTCATTTTAAGTTATATGGTCAATTATCTAACGAATCGATGATTTTATTGAAAAACTTTCCGAACGAAAGTTGTATAGCTGGAAGGAGGACACATGATGGAAATGTGGACTTGACTTTGAGTGACCCTGTCAAAATCAGGTAAATATCATCGTTTTTTAAAAATGGAAACTCTTATTTTTTATTACATATTCTTGTAGCTTATCTCGAGACTTTTCAAAACATTATAATAAAGTTACGTTTCAATATATATTTTCCGAGTTATGAGGCTTGAAAGTTAAGACAAGACCAGTCACTGATCCGGTCAACTAACGCAAGACCGATCACTAATCCGGCCAACTAAGGCAAGACCGATCACTGATCCGGCCAACTAAGACAAGACCGATCATTGATCTGGCCGGTTAAGGCAAGATCAATTTGAATATTTCTTTAGCCGTTGATAAGATGTTCAAATGGAGCTCCATTTTCTTGACATAATCTCAACCGTTTCTCAAAATTGTTGAAATTAAAATATTTTGAGGAATGCTACGACAAACATTAGTTATTCGATTTTTCATATCTCCTGCAGATGTCGGCGGAGTTTCGTAAACAATATTTTTTTATGTAGCCCCACAAAAAAAATTACACAAAGTTAAATCAGGAGATCGTGGAGGCCATCGAATATATCCATACCTCTCTATCCATCTTTCATGAAAGATGTTATTGAGAGATGTTATTGACACTTTTTGATTAATGTATTTTCTTTAAACCAATTAATTGGTCTCATTATTCCGCGCACAAAAGTATTAAGGTTATGATTACTGAAAACTAAATAATATTTTACAAGATATTTTACATTTTGTGTCAAAAAATTATTAACTTCAAACCTTTATAACTCAAAAAGTACTTAATGAAAAAATGTTTTATTATAGTGTTTTGAAAAGCTCTCGAGATAAGCTATAAAAATATGCAATAAAATGTAGGGGGTTCCATTTAAAAAAATAAGGTTGACCTTGAAATGACCTTAAAGGACATGGTCAAGATCAAAGTCAAGGTCATCATCTTACTCCTCGCTTGAAACCATACAACTTTATTATTGGACATTTTCTCCAAAATGCATTCTAACTGAAGATATTAGGGGGATCCGATACTTTTCGATGACGCTGTATAAATATTGATTAATTTGGATATTGACTAAGTAATTATTAATAAATAAATAAACATTCGTGTTCAGCAACCTAAAAAACCTAAAAATGAGAGTCTATATTAAAGTACGACAAATTTTTGCTTTTTGGTCCGTCATATTGAATCCATCATTTTAAATATAATTCTGACTTCGGATTCGTGTTTAGCGATCCAAAACCTATAAATGCAAGTTGATATTAAAGTATGATTAATTTTTGCATTTTGGCCCGCCATATTGCGCCAAGGTGCGCCATTTTGAATTTTGTAATTTTGTAATTTGATCTCGGGTTCGTGTTCAACGATCCAAAAAACCTATAAATACAGTATTTGATAATAAAATAAAAAAGAGAAAAAATTAAATTGTGTCTGATAACATTTTTTATTTAATTTCTCTGAAAAAAATAAAAATAAGCAAAAATGAGATCGAAATAGACATTATAATCATCAATATGACATGTGATATTAGTTGTTTGGACGTGTATCGAAACGAAAATTTGTATAAGTAGAAAAATTTAGAAGTTTCGTGAAAAACACCTTGTTTGTAATATAACAAAAAAACTTTTGTTATTGTTATGTTTTTATTTCCGCTCAATAGTCATCTCAAAAATTAATAACATTTTTAATGTGACAAATATTCTTGGATTTGTAGACAACATAGTATATAGTCACAAACAAATATTCAATGTCTTTTTCACTTTCATTCCCTTGCCAAATCAAAATAAATTGATGAAGCCTTTACATAATTTAGTTACTCTTCAATTTATTTATGAAATCATATTTGTTTTATTCAAATTTCAAGGTTGACTAGTTTTTCGGACTTCTATCCCACTGTGCAATGTAAAAAGACTCAAATAAATCTTGATAACTTTTCCCCCCAAAAATTCACAAAAATTGTTTTTTTTCGAGTCACAAAGTAGAATGAACCTTTAAGGCATTATTATGAATACTACATTACTATTTATGAAGCAAAAAATCAGACATGAACGAGCGAGAAGCGCGCATTAACTCTGATCATCATATAGACAGGAGCGCTCATTCGTTAATCTTAATCTGTTGTCCTGATAAAATCTATTTGTTGGAGGCAATTTTACTAAAAAAAAAAAAAAATGATTTCTTTTAGCACAAGATATCATGTCGTGCGGAATTATGGGACACTCTGTATATAAACAAATTTGGAAAATTACAAAAAAATTTGAAGAGAAATTTCAAATACTTATAAGGCAATTAACAAATTTTGTTTTTTTATTATAAATATAAATTTATATTATATAAATATTAATTTATTTTGGCACTCTCGAGCTTCTATTTAAAACGCTACAATTTTAAACTCAAAATTGTTTTTAAAATGCGACTCAATGATTGGCTTGTGATATCTTAAAAACTTAATCCATAAAAGATTTTTATGTTTTTCTGTTTTAAATGCCTTATAACTCGGATTCTAATACTTTTAATTAAATTTTTTTAAACCGTAATTGATATTTAGGGACAAAAAAATTTTTTTCAAAAAATTTAGTCGACGATGGGATATCTGGAAAGAAAGCTATAAAGATTAGAAAGGACGGGTAAAAAAAGTAAATAATTCTTGCCCTGACAAATATTCAATTATTAGATAATTTCGTCTATTTTTTAAAATAGAATAAATCGATATAATTATTATTTGAGTAACATTAAAAATTATGGATTCAAGAGAGTGGAAGGATGAAAGAGATAAAAAAGAATAAAATTGTAAAGTTTTATACTTCTTCAAAAAAGATTCATTTTTGTAAAGATTTTGAGATTAAAGTTTATATCTCTTTATAGATGAAAAATGATGTATTGAAATTTTTTTTTATTTGAATATCTTAAAAACAAAGTTACAATTTGTATAGCTATAATTCTTTTCAATTCTCTATGACAGTGATAAAATGGTGATAAAATATGATGTGTATTTTTCATACTTTTGATATGACAATTTTTTCATACTATTTCATATCTTTCACTAATTTTATCCAATTTTCGCCATTTGGAGATAGAATAGAAAGATAAAAGTTATTATGTCTCTTCAAATTAGTTTTGTTAGGTGATTTTGTTATGTGATTTAACGTTTTTCGCTATTCTTTATAACTTTGAAGAGGAAACAAATATCTTTTAAATTTTTCAAGTATAGTTTTAAAGTTTTCAAGATATCAAAATGAATGAAATTTCTTTTTATGTCCATTTCAACCTCTAATAAATAGCAAAAAAAATTTTTATAATTTACATTCTCACTTCTTTGAATCCATAATTTTGATTATAGATTATACACTCAAATAATGATTATATCGATTTATTATATTATATCGATTTTACTCAAAATGAAGAAATCACTTATTAGTTGAATATTTGTCAATAAAAAGATAAGAGTCATTTATCTTTTTTATCTTCATTTTCAACCTTTATATCTGTTTTTCAGATCCTACTCTATCGCCGATAAAATTCAGAGAGCAATTCTTTGTAACCCTAAATATCAATTGCGGTTTAAAGATTTTAATTAAGATCCGAGTTTTCCAAAATTTAATGGATTAATATAGTCTAAAATATAATAACGGCTTATAAATACTAGTGGAAGATTGAAGATTAAATACATACGAATTAAGTCACAAATAGTTTCAAAATGTAAAAAGTAATTGTTAAATTCATTACCGTTATTATAAAAATGTCACTATGTTACAGTTATTAAAAAAAAAGTAACACTGTTACGAGTCCATTATAAAAAAGTGACTATAACGATAACGACAAGTAACATATTACTTTCCAACTCTAATTAAACTGAGATTAATCTACACTAATATGAATAGACATTAGTGTCGGTTATCAATAATTATCGTATCAATAAATGTGTTAAGATCATCAAAAAAATTCTAATATTTCACATCCAAGATATATTACAACATGAAATATGTTCCAATAATTGTTTGTCATTTTCTATTTAGTTACATTTAAAACAAAAATATATTATCTATAAAATTTTCTCAAAATTTAACTATTTTTGTCTAAAATATTTTAATTAATATCCAAGATATCAATTAAGAGATAACACCACTCCAGTTTTATAATGAAAAAAAATTTTATAGTTATAAACCTCGTAAAGCGTGTTGCAGCGCTCCAAAACGATGTGTGGCGATTCATTGCGTTTCGACTCTTATAGTATTAATGAATGAAAAAGAAAATATCAATGTAGAAGGACAGTTATTTGGTACAGGCATCGCAGACTAATGGTAAATTTACTCACATGTAAAAATGTTCAGTTTTAAACTCAAAATGTTGCAGTTCAAAATTTAAACATGTTTTTCTCAAAACCGCATTTTTCAAATTAACTTGCAACATAACTTAAACAAATTTCATCCGACTCACTTCGAATTTTAACTGCATCTTTGAAACTAAATTCTCCGTTGAAATACGTAGGAGTTTTACGATTCGTTGAGAATTTTCTTTTCTATTAGCAATAATGACAAAATTTTTTGGTCAAAAATAAAACTTTTTTTCATATACTTATCATTTTAAAAAAAAATCAGTATTTCCGAAATCCCTTACGTATTTCAAATCTTATGTAAATTATGAAAAATTTTGATTTTTTTGTTCTAAGTTAGCATTTGCGGTATTTATACTGCAAGCCGCGGAGCACTTTTGAAATTATACTCTTACACTTGCGCGACTCCAGCATCACCATTTTATCAAATAAAACTATGAAAAAATGTTTTTTTACACTTGAAGATGTGTACAATAAAGTATTTCAAGAAGATTTTTGTTTCATTTCTTTGTTTCTCTAAAAAAAATTCTCAAAATCATGTTTATTTTCGGGCTTCTGGAGTGGTGTTACCTTTAAAATATTTGGCATCCAAGATGCCAATTTATTTGTATAATGTCATTTTATTGTATTGATTAAAATGAAATATATTGTACAAATACGCGCGGAAATAAATATATGATATGTATAATATGTGTAAATATACTCACTTTGTTCTTCTAGTGGAGCAGTGGCATTTGTTAATGTATTATTATTTGTTTTATTAGTAGTTATACTATTTATATTTGCTGTATTTGCTGTATTGTTCCGCTCAAAACAGTTAATGGAAGAAAAGTTGTCCTTATTGCACCCTAGAAAAAGATGTATTTGCAATGTAATAAATGAAGTGATTGTCGAAATTCAACATTGACAAACGTTAAATTATGTAACGCATTTGTTTGGTTACATAATGTAAATGTTCGAATAATTGAACATGCCTAAAGACTCAACAATAAAATTTAAAATTATTAAAATATTTGTCAATAAGCAAAAAATGACTAAAAAAATAGTTAAATATCTTGATAAACACAGAAATAAAGTTATAAAGATTATAACATATAATTTGATTAAAAATTATTGCGAGAAATTTTTTCTTATTTTGTAAGATCAAAGGAGCAGATATATGTATGTATATTTTTATATTTTTTTACTATCTTTCAATAAGATACAATCATTTTATATTTTCAAATTTTTATATATTGTGTTACAATTTTTGCGATCAATTAATTAATAAAAAAGTATTTTTAATAAAAAATTGATTCAAATACATTTTTTCATGAAAAGTTTTTTTAAAGTTGCCGTCGTTTTGTCAATTAAAAAAAATCATACGCTATAATTTAATCACACTATTCATGAATAAGAAAATCACAAATTTTTATTTTTCAGATAACTGGCGGCCAGCAAAAGGAAGGCTTATTATGTCATCTGCAGCGTCTTCATTTTTCAATATTTTATAATATTTTTTTAACTTCAAATTACTGACTATAATGTGTACAAAATTTAAATAATTTCATCAGATACTTTAGACTATATTAATTTTAAAAATTGATTCATTTTTCAGAAAATCAAGGTAGCCACTTCCCTTAAGTAAACTCTTAACACATTGTTGACGGGCTACGTAGTTTTACGTAGTTCAGCAGCCAAACATGCGCGACCAGCTACATTAATTTACGTATTTTCAACTCAGTGCCTTTGTCTGTCCAGAAATCGTTTATTTTATATTATTTTGGTTTCTGGTAAAAAACATTTGAATAGCTGGTCGCCAGGAGGTATAATATTTAATTACAAAACGTGCCCGTCCACAATGTGTTAAGATACTATAATGATTCTGTGTTTTGTGATTGACTCATAACATTTTAAGATTGTACTCAAAACGGCTTAAATATAAAAATCGACTACGAATACCGACCTTAATACTTTTATTTTTTTTTTTCAATTTTAGAGGAGATTGATGTGTGTGTGTGTGCGCGCGTGTGTGTGAAAGGAATTAAGAAAAAAATAATTTACAATATGTTGATGACTATAGAAGTTACAAGAAAAATGAGTATATAAGATGTAAATATATAAAATTTGTCCAAAATTTTATCTGAATACAAATAAAGTTCCTTTCAAAGTTCAATAGATCTACATAGTTTTTTATTTAAAAAGAAAAAAAATCGTAAATTACATAATTAATCTTAGATAATGAAGATTTCTAAAAATTAATACTATTCATTAGTACTATTAATACTATTCGTCCTCCTATATTGAATTGAGGAAAAGTTTCTTCGTATTTTAATGCAAAAGTGAAACAAGCTTTTTCATATTTTAAATAAAGTTTATTAAACCAAATATGTGCCGTTCGTATTCGACCACTTTCTGCCATTTTTGAGATAAAACCATAATCCCCTCATTGTAGAACTTCTGTGATTTCTGGGCAAAAACTGCGACAAGTGATTTTCACAGGACTCTTTTCAACTTTACACCATTAAGAGAGAGATCGAAATGATAGCCTGATAGTGCAAAGACTATAGGGTGGATGCATCAAAACTTCCCAACCAAGTTATCTCAATTTTTGTTTCGAGTCGCCAAAGATGTATGAGGTCTGGCGTTTTCGTGATGGAAGACGACGCTTTTTCTATTGATCAATTTTAATCGCTTTCTCTCGATTGCGTAGCGTCTTTCCACAATTTTTCCAGTTGTTGACAATAGAGATTAGAACCAATCGTTTGACCGGGCGGCAGCAGCTCGAACAATTCCTTTCCAATCCCATCACACACACAGCATCACTATTCTTGGCGTCAATCCTGGCTTTGCCACCGTTTGCGGAATTTTACCTGCTTCGACCATGATCTTTTTCGTACATTATTGTCATTGTGATCCATTTTCATTGCCCGTAATGAGCCATTTAAAAACTAGTTCGATTTCAAAAGAGTAACGACCAAAACGACCAAAAACGAGCAATTTAAGAAGTTAGTATTTATTTAATAACAATCCGTAATTAAATTCTGAAATCTTTCAATTATAAATTAATAGTAATCATACGTTTCGACTGTATCACAGTCTTCATCAGTGAAAATCGATAAGATAGTCAAAGTTTGGTATGATCAAACAAAAATAAAATAAAAATAGAATTATTATTGAGCACCGACACCTAGCTTTGACCGTATATTGGCCTTGTTTTAAATTATTTGATGTTTTCATATATCGGTCGAAAAGAAATTCATTATTTGTTTACACGCTGGCCTTTTATGATACGTTACTCCTTAATAGATATTGTTTATTGCGATAAATATTACCATATGCCTCGGTGATCTAATTGGGAAAACGCCTGCTCCGGCAAGACAGGAGATTCCAGGTTCAAATCCTGGCTGAGGTAATATTTTTTGCAATAAGTTCTTTACAGTTTTAAAATGCTCATCATGCAATTTGACGATCAAATTTATTTGTCATTTTATTTCTAATCTAATTTAGAACTGCGTTATATGACCGACTGTGTTCGGCGTAGTTTGAATGTACTAGATTATAGTTTAATTTAAATAAATAGAATTATTATTGAGCACTGACACCTAGCTTTGACCGTATGTTGGCTGTGTTTTAAATTATTTGAAGTACTCTCATTGTCGTCTCTAACGTTATTAAGACAAGATCAAATTGCAATCATTAGACAATCGTTATCATCCAAAAGAAGCTTGAGACCTAATCTACACATTTATTTTAATAATTGACTCTAAATTCGCATTACGTTTCGATATCGCCATACATATTCATCTCAAGCAACAGCACTCCACAAGAGATTTTCGCTTGCGAATGATTAATCCCTTTGGATGCTAGTGGGAAAATTTTGACGATATCGAAGAAAGAAAAAGAAGATATAATAGATAAGATGAGCTTAATTATTTTTACTGACGTTTTTTATAATTTTTGACTACACATAATTTTCTATTTTAGACTGTCTAACCTTGACCTTGATCTTGTTATTTGTTAAAAATGTTTATTCTATCAACATTATTTTATATTTTTATTATTATTATATTACCTTCTATATGACATTGATGTCATTAGATTGATTTGAGCATTATAAAATGTAATTATTATCATTTAGACATTTTCCCATCGTGAAATCACTTATTTGTAAAAAGATTTTTATTTTTATTTGATCATACCAAACTTTAACTATCTTATCGATTTTCACTGATGAAGACTGTGGTACAGTCGAAACGTATGATTACTATTAATTTATAATTGAAAGATTCAGAATTTAATTACGGATTGTTATTAAATAAATACTAACTTCTTAAATTGGTCGTTTTTGATCGCTTTATTACTCTTTTGCTATTGCAGATTTCGAACGCTATATTAGTTTTTAATTAGTTCGATTTCTTTCCGTTTTAGCAATGATTCGCAGATGGAAATTCGATCCATTAAATTTTTCACTGTTACATCATGTAGCATCCAAATATCGAGTTTTTTTTTATCCAGCTTTTTCCAAATAGTTCAAGACTGTTTTGTGGTCGATGTTTAGTTCTTTACCAATATAACTGCTAAAAGTGCCGTGCCGGCCTTGCTCAACTTTTTCCATGATTTCATCGACTTTTCCAGTGATTGATCGACCAGAGCAAAGTGCATCTTTGACATCAAAATTTCCAGATTGAAAACGTTTGAACTAGCTTTATGCCACACGTACTAATACTGCATCATGTTCATAAACATTACAAATTCTTTTAGTAACCTGAATCGCATTCTTCTCTTTTTTATAATAAAATTTCAAAATGTATCGAATTTCTTCTTTATTTTCACTCATTTTTAAAACGCAATAACTTTTGACTAAATAAATAAGTATTACAATTTTTTTTGATTATTCTGTGATATGTCATCTTTCAAACGCACGCAAATGTCGCCAGATTCAATTAATATTACCAGAGTTATGCGATGCTAGAGCCACCGAGAGAATACAAAGAAATTTTTTCCCCTACCTAATAATAACTTTACTTAGAAAGACAGTTTCTTTATAGAAATTATTTGTCGTTATTAATACAAAGCTATCCTGATATAACTATAAAAATATTACAAAATTTAAATATACTATACGGGCTGCACTTTTTAAAGATATATATAAAAACAATTTATGTAATTAAATTAATAAACAATATCAAGTAAATAGATAGATTTTTTGACTGTCAACGAATAAATCGAATCAAATGAGAATTTGCCTATACGACTAAACCCTGGCTAAGGTAATATTTTTCGCAATAAGTTATTTACAGTTTTTTAAGATGCTGTTAGCATCTATATCTAACTAACAATGAAAAATTAATTTGTGACTTTATTAGTTCAGTTTAGAATTGCTTTGCAAGTCCGACAAACAATCAGCACACAGTTCAAAAATAACTGAAAAATGTATATAAAAAATGTATACAATAATATGATTGGGCACTTAAGATCCAACTCTGACCGTAAATTAATAAAATTTAATGGTTTTTAGAAAAATTAAATTTATTAGATCTTTCAAAAGTTTATAACAGTGACAAATCTTTTTTTCAATTTGTAAAAGAAAAGCACATACTTGTAATGTGACAGTATCGCTTCTAGCGAATGAGATACTGATCAACAGAAATTCTTTTGGTAATGGCACCAATTATCAATTAATAATAATACAAAGCTGAGTCTAACTTTTTATTAGTACAATCATTGAGACATTTATTTTACATTATTACAGTAATAAAGTAATACGAAAGTAAGCGTTTTAGTTTTACTAAAAAAAATATATATATATAATATATATATATATATATATAATATAAATATTGATAACATGCTTTAATAGTCGAAGTGGTTAAGACACTGGCCCTGGAAAGTCGAGAAGTCCCAGGTTTGATCCCTGGCTGAGATGTTATTCGCAACAAATTCTTTACAATATTTGGAAGAAAATGGATTAATAGATACTATTAGCATTATTATTAACCCTTAACTGAGGTTTCAAAGATCCCAGATCTAATTTAGCTCCAATTTAAGGTGTGTAAAAATTAAAAAATGATATTTGTGGCGCCATCTACTATTAGTATAAGGTTCCCTCTCCTTTCTGGAGGAAAGAACGCAGTCATAAACGTTAGTTTAGTTGTGATCATCAACAAAAGCGAATTAGTGCTGTCAACGACCTCAGCAATTGATTTGTGGAATTTTTCATTAATTTCTTTTTCCCTCATTTTTCTACATAAAACGAAAGAAAAAAGTGAGTACATCATATTTTTTTGGGTAAAAAATTTTTTTAGAGCCTATAAAGTCACTAAAGTAAAATATAAAATATGTATATGATATATATATGTATATTTTATGTATGTATATTATGTATATGTATTATGTACATGTTCAATTATATGTATTATGTATTATATTATATTATTATATTATATTATATTTGTATGTATATTATGTATATGTATTATGTACATGTTCAATTATATGTATTATGTATTATATTATATTATTATATTATATTATATTATATTATTATTATAATATTATTATTATATTATCATTGTTAGATTATTTTATATTATTACATTATAATATATTATTATGTTACTATGTATTATATATTATATTATATGTATATGTGTAATTTTTATGTAAAAGTATTCTTTTTTTAAGAAATAAAATACGTTTTTGAGGTAAAATGAGTGATTTTTTCGCGGAAATTCGTTCTTTCATTTCTCAAAATAAGTACCTTCTTTTAAAAGTTAAAACGATTTTTTCCCTTAAAGTACAACAACTTACGAGTATCGTGTTAAATTTTTGGACCGTGATACGCAAAAATAAAAAAATTTATGAATTTTTTTGTAAAAACAGTTATTTTTTCGTTTTATCGCGTTCTCGAATTTTTTTACGCTTTCTATATTAATTTCCGGCAAAATGACCAATGAAAATTGTTAAAGCATACCACGATAATTATTTAGGAATTTTTTCAAGTCAAAAAATCAATAGCTTCTTCGCAATAAGCGTTTTTGTGGCTGAGGTCTGAGCCGTCCCAGTGTGGCAGCTATGCGATTTTGAAGAAGTGTGGTAGTTAAGGGTTAAATTGATTTACAATTTAATATCGTAATATTACTATTCTTATTCAGCTTATGATTATTTCAAGACCGAAAATATGTTTGGCGCGCAGTTGGTGAACTTGAAAATATATATAAAATCACACAAGAAACACAAAGATCTAGCTTTGACCATGTTGATTCTTTAATTACTCGTGTTTTCACATACCAGTCTACAGTCTATTCGTTATAAATATTGATACTTTATATATTATTATTTACATGTATATAAAAAGTGCTTAATGATCATAAAAAAATAAAAAAAAGAAGAAAAGAAGGAGAAAGAAAAGAAAGAGAGAGAGAGAGAGAGAGAGAGAGAGAGGAGAGAAAAAGGGGGAAGAAAATAAAAAAGAAAAAGCAAATAGAGAAAGAGAAGTCACATACAAAGAGTTTATCTAGAAATAAAATTGAAAACTTACATTTTTTGAAGAAACGGCATTTCCTAAATATAAAGTATAGTAATGTAATGACAAACATCAAAATTATTGTCATTATCAATATCATTATATTTTGATCCATAGGTCCTGCAAATAACCAACAAAAAGTTTATTTAATGATTAAAGAAGCAAAAAACTTTGTTTTAAAAGATATGGATATAAGTATCTTGTATAAATTTTATTTCAATAACAAAAGAGTGAATAATTGAAATTAGCAATATAACTATTTTACATGTACGCAAATTATAAATCCAAAAGTAACAAAACTACTTACCTACATAATGTTTTTCGTTAGTTACATTTTTTTGACATAATGAACTTTCTTTACCGTCCGCGAGTACTTCAGTCACGTATCTATAAACCAAGAAAATAAAAAATGAAAGACAACATTTATGCAGAAATACATCCTCAAGTAAATCCTCTGTTTTGATATTGATTACGGTCATGTGATACCATTCTAATCAAATGTTTATGTTATGATTTGTGGCGCATATACTGTTACATTCACGCGTCGTTACTCTCGCGCGCGGAAATAAAGATGTTACATTCACGCGCCGTTACACTCACGTACGGAAATAAAGTAACACTCGTTTGAAATAAACTCTCTTTAATGCGAAACGGGTATAGAACACAACGAAACACATCTTGTCGCGAACAATTCGTAAAAGTTCATCAATGACGACTGTTTATAACAGCAACGCGCCCGTCGCCCGAAGAACGTTACGCGGCATCATTCATACTCGAGCCTTGCTTCATGCCAAAGGCGACTTAGCGCAGAGCGAGCATAACAATACAATGATCGATGAACTAATACAATCAGCATGTTCGCCGATATGTGAACGTGTATCTGAAGGAAAGAATTTTTTGAAAGTTTCAAATGAAACTCGCCATTGTGCGTTGTCTTGTATCATCCGTTTTTCTATACTAATTTTGTTTTTTGATTAATGCCCACAAAGTTCTTGTGGAACCAGTGCCAATAAAAAGTTAAGAAGAAGATAAACTGCACTGATATTTTGCACTGATATGTGTCATTCATTATCTACATTATTAAACGATCATTTATATTAATAAAATTTATTTCTGTGAAGTTGGCACTCAATTTTCAAAATTTTGATATAATTAATAAAGTTCTGACTCTTCCAAAAAGTTTTGAAGTTCCTGACACTTTTCAAAAAGAGTTCTGATTAAAAGCAAAAAATAAGGATTTGAAAATAAGAAGTATCTGCTTCACGTTTTCGTGATATAATAATTAGTTTTAACTTTTTTATTTCAGTAAGAACGATATAAATCCTAATACTTTTTGATAAAACTCTTGTAGCACTCTTCCAGAGTTCTTAACAAAACGCTGAAAATCCGAAAAAAATTTATTTGTGGATACTTAGAAAATTTTGGTCCGGAAAATGAAAAATCGCAAGAACTTTCTTAGCTTTGATTTTAGCCTCGAATATTAACACGTTTGCTACCACGGTCACGTTGGAAAAACGAGTGATGTTCAAATGGATACGGCTCAATTGCCCAGCCACTCACAACGCTTGAACAATGGAAAGCCTCTAGATACCGGTTGCTGTGAGTGGCTATGGGCATTTGCCGTGTCCAAGTGAACCGCTCCCAGAAAAATCCCCGTCATGTTTTTCTTGTAACAGTTTTACATAATATGTCGCGCATATTCACTTGTACATACATAAAACACATATATGGATAATCAGCAACAATTGATAATTGATAGTCAATTTGTACACATATGGATAACACTGTGCTAGTTGCAAAATGCAACAAGCAGGGCACTCGGGGGGGTAAACCTAATTCGAGTACGCTGAATCCAATAGTGCCAACCGTTTTTAAAAGTTAGCTCGCGTTTTCGAGCAATTTAAAAATTTTAGGCTTAAAGAACCTTTTGGAACATTCTGGAATTTTCTGGAAAATCTGATCAATGGCCGAAGAGCTTTCTGGAACCTTCGAGAACCTTTCATGGACCGTTCATGGACCATTCGTGAACCTTCTAGAAACTTCCATCACCGCT
>JANQDE010000290.1:58656-75079 GCA_037157785.1 Cephalotes varians
TTGAATGTCTCAAGTTAAAAGCATCACCCTGTATATGTTGCGACTTGCTATTTGATGATGGTTGAACCTCGAGAGCTGCTGGCTGATCTCCTCGTGTGGAACTCGCGGTGTAAAACTTACACGGACTTGTAGAGCCGAGGTTGTCGACTGGAGTAGCGAGTAGTGTGTTTGGTGCTCAAAATGTCGTTTATATAGAAGTCTTCTAGGAGAATTCTTGTGAGATTCTTGTGAATTTCTTGTGGAATGATTGAAGGTTTTAGTTGGTAGGACACCGTTCCTTTGTGATCAATTTTTCAGATCTCCAAAATTTCGTTGGAGCTTCTCACATTAAGTCGACTCCACCTGTGTAAATCTTATCCTACGCTTGTTTATTCACGTTTCATTATTGTTTGTAGGACAGTATGATTCTTCTACGATCATCTATTGGTAAGTTCGAATCTTCACTTTCCCGCTTCGTTTTCTGAAGAGAGGACGAGATAAATTTCGTGGCACCTTGTGGAAATGTTATTTGTTTCGTCCAATTTTTGTTTGTCGGCGGTTTCTCTTTTGTTAAAGATTGCAGGAAACACGCATGCATATGTTTGGAGATAGAGCATGTTTTTATTGTCCTTCAGGATTGGACATTATTGGGTACTCCAATAAAGGTTTATGAATTCGTGCTTCCTTGCATATGTTGACACGATTTCACAGGACCCAGTGACCCATATTAATGTTTAAAGAGTGTTTTGTTTCACGTTTAGGTAATTCATTTGTTACATTTAGAGTCCCTGACATGTCTTGGTATCAATTTTATTTACTTGTGGATAAGATCGGTAAAATCGTGCTCTTTGGTTTCCTTTGTCCAAGTTTTTTCTGGAAGGTCCGCTTGACATATTTACACAAAATAATCAACATATAGAAAAAGAAAAGGGAAAACTCTATCGGGCGTATTGCTCGCTTGCCGATAGGTGACCGTTAACGCTCGAGTTCTATTCGCTTCTTATTCCAATAGATTATTTTATTAGTCGTCCTAGGCCAGGAATGTAGGGAGGAAAAGAGGAGGGTAAGGAGGGAATTGAGAAGATGGAGAAGACGAAGGGGAGGGGGAGAGAGGTATAGGGAACTAAGGGGGGTGTATAATAAATTGTGTGAGAGGAAAAAGAGGGAGGAGAGTGAAAGGTGGGAGGAAATAATAAGGAATGCGAAGACGGAAAGACAGGTATGGGAGGTGGTGAACAGGGAGAGRAARAGGAAAAGGGGAATTGAGGACGGAATTAAAATGGAAGACTGGGTGGAGCATTTTAAGGGGCAATTAGGGGGAGTGRATACGAGAGTAAGGATAGGATGCAGGGGGAAAAGAGAGGGGGAGGAGATGGATATTACAAGAGAAGAGGTGAAAAGAGCCCTGAGAAAGCTAAAGGAAGGGAAGGCGGTAGGAGGGGATGAAATCCCAGGGGAAGTTTGGAAACATGGAGGAGAAAGGCTGAGAGAATTTGTATGGGACATATGTAATAGGGTCTGGAGGGGGAAGGAATGGATAGAGGATTGGAGCGAGGGGCTGATAGTGCCAATAAAGAAAAAAGGGACGGGGGAAAGGGCAGGGGATTATAGGGGAGTATCTTTGGCACCGGCGCTGTATAAGGTGTACACTATGATCCTGGGGGAAAGGCTAGAGGAAGAGGTAGAAAGAAAGGGAATAATTCCACAGAATCAAACGGGGTTCAGAAAGGGAATGGGAACGGTAGATAATATTTATGTGCTAAATTATTTAGTAGGTAGGCAGTTAAGTAGGAAGAAGGGAGGATTAGTGGCATGCTTTGTGGATTTGAAAGCCGCGTTTGATTCTGTGGATAGGGAGGTGCTGGGAAGGGCGTTAAGGGAGCAGGGAGTAAGGGAAGGATTAGTGGAGAGGTGTGTGGATGTGCTGAGGGAAACGAGGAACAGAGTAAGGGTAGGAGGGGAGGTCAGTGAGGTTTTTTGGACGGGAAGGGGGGTGAGGCAGGGGTGCCCGCTGAGCCCGGGGTTATTTAATATTTTGATGGCAGACCTAGAGGAGCATATGAAGAAGGGATGTTGGGGAGGGATCAGATTGTTGGAGGGAAGGGTTTACACTTTGGCGTATGAGGATGACCTGGTGCTGCTAGCGGAGGAGGAAGAGGGGATGAGGTCGATGTTGGCAAGGTTGGAGGGGTATATAAGGGGAAAGGGGCTAGAAGTGAACAGGGAGAAGACTAAAATATTGAGGTTCAGGAGGGGTGGGGGGAGAAAGAGGAAGGTAAGATGGTGGTGGGAGGGAAGAAGTTTGGAGGAAGTGTCCCAGTATAAGTACTTGGGGTATGTGTTTCAGAGGAACGGGGGACAAGAGGAGCAAGCGAAGGATAGGATGAGGAGGGGAATGGCGGCGATGGGGCAAGTGTGGGGGATAGGGAAGAGGAAGTTTGGGAGGGATTGGGGAAAGAGAGTATGGATGTTCGATGCGCTAATATGGGCGATAATGGGTTACGGGGCGGAGATATGGGGGTGGAGGGAGAGGAGGCAGATGGAGAGGGTGCAGGAGAAGTTCTTAAAATGGGTGTTGGGAGTTGATTGGAGAGTGCCGGGATATATGGTGAGAGAGGAAATGCAGAGAGAGAAACTGAGAGTGAGAGCCGGGAGGAGGGCGTGGAGGTTTGAGGAGAGGTTGGCGGAGGGTAAAGGGAGCGAAGTGGCAAGGAGATGCTGGGAGGAGATGAGGAGGAGAGTCAGAGCGGGAAGGATGCTATCGGAATGGGAGAAAGAGAGAAAAGGATTTTTCGAGGAAAGGGGAGTGGAGTTGGTAGCGATGGAAGAGGGAAGAGAGAGGAGGGTGTTCGAATTTCAAGCAATAGAAGAGAGGGACAGGGCTTTGCAAAGGGAGGAGAGGTGGGAAAGGATAAGAGAATCCAAATACAACAGGTGGTATGGGAGGGTAAAGGGGGAAGGGATCCCAGGGTATTTAAAAAAGGGTTGGGCGGAAAGTAGGTGGAGTAGGGTGGCGAGGTACAGGTTAGGGGAGGGAGTGAGGGAGGGAAGATACTGGGAGAAGGAAGAGAGTAAGATGTGTAGGATGTGTGAGAGGGAGAGGGAGACGTGGGAACATGTGTGGGAGGAGTGCGGGAGATGGGGAGCTAGAGGGAATTGGCAGGAAATGGTAGAAGAGGTGCTAGGGGAGGAGGGAGAGGGGGAGGTGTGGATAAGGAAATTAGAGGAGTTTAGGGAGGGGGGAGGGGGAGAGGAGGGCGGAGAACGGAGAGAAAGAGGGGAGAGAGAGAGAGAGTGAGTGAGAGGTATGATTGGGAAGAGTGAGAGGGTCTATGTAAGGGGGATAGGGAGTAGGGGGACGCGGTATAAGTCCGTGTGTGAGGACAAAGCTTGCGACGGAAGCGGAGGTCCCGGGTGTGTGGCGAGCGTGCGGTGAGATAAATAAGGCGGAATAGATGTAAGTTAGAATGTAAGCTAGTTGATAAGGGATAGAGATAAGTATATTGTATTAAAGATTTGTAGCCCAAAAGGGGATCAAATAAATTTATATCTAATCTAATCTAATCTATTAGTCGTCCTAGAAAATCGTGGAGTCCTCAGGACGTAACAATTGTTTATTAAGATATTCAAACAATAATTATAAATTTTACAATTCCCTTACATTAGAACCATAATATAATCAACATAATGCATAATATTAACCGTGGAACATGTTTCTACTACAAAAGTCTTCATCAACTGCCAACGCAAATTAATATAATGTGTCCTCTGTATTCTTGACATATGTGACTTGTGAACATATGAACCAACTAAGTAATAAATAAGTAAATTAAGTAAACAGTAAATAAATAAATAGTAAGCAAATAAATAATAAAACATAAGATGTAAATTATGCAAAAGCAATTAAATTAAAATTAAATTAACATACAAATCTATTGATCACCATGTTCCTCTTATGTGAATTATAATAAAACCATTAACGAACAAATCATCTCTAATTATCTCGAATATCATCGTTGAAATGTCATAATAATTAAAATTTTTATTAGATCCATTATTAAAATTAAACCCTTAAACAATTATTAGAATCAATAAAAACTCAAATATAAGTGTCAGTGTAGTTGGAAAAACTTACATGTAAATCTTTGATTGGAATATTCTTTCCTTGATCAGTAGTTGATATGTACATATTTGAGTTGTAACTACGTGCTTTGAAACAATACTAAAGATCATGTACCCCACGGAAATATGTTATTTGTAATTTATGTGTTATTGTTTTTTATCGAATATTTTAATAAGCAAATTGAAGTATGACGAATCTAAGCATTTAATGTCATCAACTGAATTAAACCATTTCCTTGTGTTTTTATGTATCATTTCTGATATAATTCTTTTATAATAATTTGTTTCGAAATCTAAGATTTTAATATTTTGCCAGTCAAATGAATGATTATTCTCCAACATAAGTTTGAAAATAACCGAATGTTTAGACTCCTCGGCTTTGATGTTTTTAATATGTTCATTAATTCTCGTTTTTAATTGCCCCTTGGTTTGGCTCACATAAGAAGCATCGCAATTATTACAAAGTATTTTATATACCACATTATTATTTGTTTCAAATTCAGAATTAATTGTTTTAGAAATGTTCTTTATATAAGGAAAAACCGTTTTCCTAATTTTTTCTAATTTTATTTTTGGTTCACATATTAAAATTGTTCTCCTGATACGCGTTCCCTTTCCTTAATCCTTGTTTGTATCTTGTTAAAAATTAAATCGGTAGGATAAGCATTATCTATTAATACTATTATCACATAAAATCCATATTTTTTCTATAATCTCCAAATTTTTTCTATAATCTCCAAATTTTTTTGATGAAAAATTGGATGTCATAAAAGCATTGCTCTGTCAACTCCATATATAGTGCCGATTTTGTGGCATAAAGGATGATTAGACAATTCTGTCATAGATAAAAAAGAATATATGATAGGTTATAGAATCTTGAATAAACACACTAGTTTTATTAACAGACATAAGGACCAAAATAAATTTGAAACGAATAATAATGTGATATATAAAATACTTGTAATAATTGCGATGCTTCTTATGTGGGTCAAACCAAGGGGCAATTAAAAATGAGGATTAATGAAGATGTTAAAAACATCAAAGCTGAGGAGTCTAAACATTCGGTTATTTCCAAACATATGTTGGAGAATAATCATTCATTTGACTGGCAAAATATTAAAATCTTAGATTTCGAATCAAATTAAAAGAATTATATCAGAAATGATACATAAAAATACAAGGAAATGGTTTAATTCAGTTGATGGCATTAAATGTTTAAATTCGTCATATTTCAATTTGCTTATTAAAATATTCGATAAAAAACAATAACACATAAGTTACAAATAATATTTCCGTGGGGTACATGATCTTTAGTATTGTTTCAAAGCACGTAGATACAATTCAAATGTGTACATATCAACTACTAACCAAGGAAAGAATATTCCAATCAAAGATTTACATGTAAGTTTTTCCAACTACGCTGACACTTATATCTGAGTTTTTATTGATTCTAATAATTGTTTAAGGGTTTAATTTTAATAATATAATGCGTGCGTGCGCGCGTGTGTAACACTATTAGAAATGTGTTATAAATTGTAACACATGCATATGTTACGTCCTGTGGACTCCACGATTCTTTTCTTTCAGGAAGACCTGGTCATCGTCAAAATTCTTGAACATACGCGAGAGAATCGAATGAGATCCATTTGTTTACAATTCTCAAACCCCTTTTATTTGAAGACCGGACTCATTCGTTTCTTCTCGGGAGTTCATAAAAATATCAATTGAGAGGTGCGTTGTTTGAAGACAATAAAAACTAAAGCTCAGAGCCGAAAAAAAACAGAGATNACCTAAAATTTAAAGGACCGACGAACGCACTGTTCCAGACGGTGTCATAGCTACCATATGGTATGCTGACCCACATCTGGGACTAGAAACAAGTGTGTTCGACTCGCGGCTCACGCCATAGCGCGTTGACCTGCGAGAGAGACATCTGAAACGTCCTTCCATACCCTGCCTATCCCAAATCCTTTCTCTCTCGTAAATAAAGAGAATTCCAATCCTGGGGTCTGGACGTAACACATACGCACACACGCACGCACACGATATGTCCGAAACTTCACATTTTAAAATGGAGGGAAATGGTTCTTCTTCGAAAATGTTTAAAAAGAAAGTTGTATGGTTGGAAGGAAGAAATAATGGTAAAATCAATTTTCGAAAAAATGGATTTTTCAAGACATACAACTTTCGTTTAAAACATTTTTTATAAGAACCACTTTCCTTCATTTTAAAACGTGTGTACAAGTGATTTCAGACATCCCGTATGTGTGCGTGTGTAAATATGTAACATAAATAATAATAATTGTAAATAATTTGTGATCAATATTACACATATATTTATATATTATTCTTTATTGTATTGGATTGGTACAATATCAAAATTTTTGAGCACTGTTTAAGCTAATTTTTATTTAGAAAGCAATAGATTTCTTTTAAAATATAAGAACGCAGTCTTATGTTCATCTTTACATTCAATGAAAAATTATTGTATATAATATTTATAATAAATTAATAATAATTAGTATTGAATAATCGAATAATAACACTAGAGTACTAGAAACGTTTATTTTGACGATACTGGCGAAATAAATACTAAAGGCGTCTATTCTAACGATAGATTAAATACATATCAGAAACATCTATTTCAACTGATTATAATAAAAATCAGAAACTTCTGTGACGGTACTGATTATAATAAGAATCAGAAGCGTCTGTGATGGTACTGATTATAATAAGAATCAGAAGCGTCTGTGATGGTACTGATTATAATAAGAATCAGAAGCGTCTGTGATGGTACTGGTTATAATAAAAATCAGAAGCGTCTGTGACGGTACTGATTATAATAAAAATCTGAAGCGTCTGTGATGGTACTGGTTATAATAAAAATCAAAAGTATCTGAGACGGTACTGATTATATAAAAAAAAAAGAAAAGCGTTTGTTCTAACGATACTAGCGAAATAAATAGTAGAAACACTTATTCAGATGCTACCGATTATAATGAAAATCAGAAGCGTCTGTTCTGATAAAATAAATATCAAAAATATTTTCACAATTTATTTTTAAAAGTATAATATCATTAGTAATCATTAGTAAAAGTATAATATTTAGTAAAAGTATAATATTTAAGCTTTTAGCTTTGACCGTTTGGCGCTTTAGTTAATTAATGTTGTGTTTTCACATATCGGTCATGAGTCTATACTTATTTAAAAATACGCACGCCCTAGCATGCGTTCTCATTATCATCACCGGTTGTTGCGAAGAATATCACCACATGCTTCAGTGGTCGAGAAGGTAAGACGCTCGCCCCGGAAAGTCGAGAGGTTCCAGGTTCGATCCCTGACTGAGGTGTTATTTTTCTCAACAAATTCTTTACAATATTCGGGGGGAATAAGGGATTGAGATGCTTATAAGCATCGTTGTTATTAAATTGATTATCAATTTAATAGTGTGATTTACTATCTTTGTTCATCTTAAGACTGTGTTTTAAGATCGAAAATTTATTCGACGCGCAGTTGAACTTGAGATATGTATACAAATTCACATAAGAAATTTTCAGCACGAAGACCTAGCTTTGACTGTTTGGCGCTTTAATTAATTAATGTTGTGTTTTCACATATCGGTCATGAGTCTATACTTATATAATATTTAATAAAAATATAACATTTAGTAAAAATATAATAAGAAAAGAACAAAAGACTGCTCTAATTTTTCAGAGGTTTTACATATTTCCAAATTATTTGTAATTATTTGTAGTTAAGTAAGTTATAATCGAATTTTGTATATTGATATTTTTATTATTTTTGCAGGCATCAGTTATTAAACAATCTGAGACAGGAAGCCGATAGTACAAAGAGTACTGAGGTATATATCGATTTGCGGAAGTCAGTAAAAAGTAGTACTCTCGATGTGACAGGAGCTCAGTCCTCTAAAAATACATGGCATAAGTACAACGCCTGTAAAAGGAATACATATAAAAGAGTCGATAATTACGAAGATAACGATACACTTGTTATCGATAATACAAGCTTGGATGTAGGACATATCCAAGAGAACATGCCTGAAGGTCGTCGCATTGTCGACTTATCTTTCTTGTTAAAAGAATTGCATAGGACATTTGATAATCATGCACGAAGAATAGATTGACAATTTAAAGATTGGAAAGTTGTAAATTCCCATCGTCGTGGATTGCTGACGCAATTGTTCTTCAAATGTGCAATTATGAAAGCAGTATCTGGTCAGAACCCATAAAATCAGAAATATTAGATATCAACAGCTGGAATCATTCTACACAGCTGTTGTGACTACAAACTGTTACAGCTGGAATTATTCTACACTGGAAGAGATATGTGCAGGCATGAATATTTCTTGTCTGAAGTTACTTATATTAAACATCGCGAAATTTTAGTCGATGATTTTGAGAAAACTGCCATGAAAAATATGACAATGGCAGGCGAAGTTGAAAAACAACTCGCTATAGAAAGAAATGAGACAATTAATGGTATTCCGTACATAACCGTTGTAGTAGATGGCAGCTGGATGAAGAGATCGTAAAGCTTACGATTTACTTTCTGATGTCGGTACTATAATTGATTATCGTACAGGAAAAATTCTCTTTGTTGGTATTCGCAACAAATATTGTGGGATATGCGACGTAGCAGAACGAAAGAGTTGAACCAAAAGCACACAAATGCTACAAAAATTTTGATCGTAACGCACGTTCTACACGTATGGAAAGCGATGCCATTGCAGAGAGTTTTAATTGTAGTCTCGAAATGCATGGTTTGATATACAAATAGTTATCGCCGATGGTGAATGTATATCAATGTATTAAGCAATAATCTATATCGCGAAGATAGTAATGGTAAAAAAAATAGAATGCGCCAATCATCTGCCTCATAATTTATGCAAAAAGTTGCAAATCGTAGCTGCAACGACTCAGCCAAAAACGCAAAGAATACGTGGTTTTATTGAAATTAGAAATATTGTAAAGAATAATATTTTAAACATACGAAAAGAGGTGACATTAACAGCTTCTTTACAAAAAGAAAAACAGCAACCTCAACATTACAAGGCAACGGAATTATGATTCGACATATTGAACATTCCAAGTCATGTATTTGGTAGCATAAACGATGTAAAGAACGTGGTCATAAATGCGAAGATGACCGTGAAACAGAAAAAAATTACGTTCCGTTTTTAAAGTTGTACGGTCTCTATCCAAAAATAGAGGATGCTATTAAGTATACATTCCGACAGCTTGTTACTAAATGTTACGAATAATCCTGCAGAATCGTTTAATTAAAAAATCTGCAAAGCAATTGCCGGAAAGCGTATAAATTTAGGCGCACGGGGTTCTTATAATGCTGGATTCGCGGGAGCAGTTGTGCAATACAATACACAGCAAGTTCTGACAGAACTGTATCAAGGTATGGATAAAACTGTTCCTACTATTGTCGAAAACCTGGAAAAGCGACGGCAGATAAAAGTTGCAAGAACCAGAGAATCTTGAGAAATAGATGGAAAGAAAAAAAATTTAAGGGAAATTTATTTATTTTTTTATTTAAGGGAAAAGGGAATCAGGAACAGATTGTTATTATCGCCCGCAATCACAAAAACCAGATCTTCCAAATGATGTATTCGAACAATTTCGACAAAAGCACATAGAGAAGTTGCCCGAAAATAGAAAAAACTGGAAGCAAATTGAACGAGATACAACAGAACAAAGTAAATCTGAGTTATGGTTAGCACTGAGACGTGAAATGTTAACAGCATCCAATTTTGGAATCGTATGTCGTATGAGACAACTTCTTGTGCAATGATGGTGAAAAATATTTTGTATCCGCTGTCTGTTGACACTGCATCCATGAGATATGGTTGTGAACGAGAAAAGATAGCAAGAAAAGACTTAGCCGCAAAATTGAACAAAGATATGAAATCTTGCGGATTATTTATTGACTATGAAAATCCATGTCTTGGTGCTTCTTCTGGATGGTCTCATGGATGAAAATGGTCTGATAGAAATTAAATGTCCTCTATCAACTGAACATTTGACAGCAGAAGAAGCTGTAAAAACATTACTCCTTTGAAGAACATTTGATAAAAGAAATCCTAATAAAATAAATCGGAATCACCGATTTTTTAATCAAATTCAGAGTTAATTAAACATAACGTGACGAGAATATTGCGTTTTTGCTTTATGGACACCAAAAAGCGTAAAAATAACATATGTAAATAAAGACAACATTTTTTGGAAAAATAAAATGTTACCTGTCCTATTACGCTTTTATCATGAATGCATGCTTCCGGAAATCTTAGATAGTCGCCATAATAGGCATATGCCTATCAGAAATCCAAAATATATTGTAGAAAGAAAAAGCTGCTAAGAAAAGTAATATTCGAGCAAAAAATATTCGGGATAAAGCAATAGAAAACGAAAATGTCATTTTAAAAAAATGTAAATGACATTTCGTCGACAGAAACATTAAATATTGCAGCTGCTTTAAATATAGAGCAAGATGATGATTGCGTCATTTATACAAACGAGAAGTAAGATATAACTGACAAACAGATGGCAAGTTTGAAGAAATATCTAAATGAGGATATCCTTCACCCACTTCATATTTTTGCACCCACCTTCTAGCAGTTTTGACACTACAATGAACTTGCGCGGCAATTTCTTGCACTGTATTTCCAGCGTCCCAGAGAGCTACAATACTGAGTAGATTTTCTTGTGTTGTCCGGAAAGCCATTTTCGAAAAAACAAATTTTTTTTTTTATTAATGCAAGCATTTCCTGTTTTGTTGAGCAAACATTGAAAATACAATGCAAAAAATTGCAGCGCAAGTCAATGCTGTGTTTCAATGCTGTGTGAAAACAGCTAAGGGATGGGTGCAAAAATATGAAATAAGTGAAGATGATTTATTTCAAAACATTTTAATGTGAATCAAAGATACACCACTTTGACCGAAAATGAAGCGATTATTCATAAGCAAATAAAATACCTTGGCACTCAAATTAGATGCGACTTCATGCTGCAGGATTAAAATGTCGAAAAGCTGCGAAGAAGCCGCTTTTAACACCTCGACACAAGGATCAACGAGTGGACTTCGCCATGAACCATTTAGATTTTACGGATGAAGAGTGGCAGAAAATTATATGTATGGACGAAAAGACTTTCTCATCAGACAAAGATGGGTGTTATCGCGTCTGGAGAACGGACAACACCAGATACGAGCAAAACAACATTTTACCAGCAACATCAAGTGATCACATTACAGCAGCATTCTGGGGATGAACGTCGGCTGATGGTCCAGGAGATTTAGTTGAAATAGAAAGAAATTTGAATGTTGAACAGTATGTGAACATACTCGATGAAGTCATGTTGCCCAATGTACGAAGATGTTATGGTGAAGAAGACCATCCCAGAATTGTCGTCGTCGAGGACAATAGTCCGATCCATACCGCTCGGATCCCCAGAGCCTGGTATGAGAACCATCCGGAGATCGTATGATTAAATTGGCCTCCGAGGTCTCCAGACCTCAACGTAATAGAAAATCTTTGGGCAGAAATGGTCAGAAAATAGACTCCCCACATTGTCCACAGAAAGGAAGATCTTGTGCAACGAATGCATCTGGCTTGGGTCGACTTGCACCAGTGCCCCGATTATTGCCAGGCAATAGTAAATTCAATGCACCGCCGATTACTCGCTGTATTGGCTTCCGAAGGAGACGTTTTAAATTACTGAAAAGTAATAATAAAGTAAGTAAAAGTAATATAAAAGTAATAAAATATTATTTTTTAAATTACTGAAAAGTTTTAAATTACTGAAAAGTAATAATAAAAGTAAGTAAAAGTAATATAAAAGTAATAAAATATTATTCTCTTCGATCTTCTTCAAGGTCGGGTGTCCATGAAATTTCCCCCTCTATAAAAAAAAAAATTTCTATAATTTATAATAATATAAACATATATAATACAAAATATGTCTATGTTCATATCCTTCTTTCTTTTATTAAAAATTATTGTTTAATTCAAAAATAATAATAAAAAAATAAAAAATAATTAAAAGAATAGTTTTTGCATTTTTTATAAAAATCAAATTTAAAAAATAAGAAACAATTGCTCATATATAATTGTAATTATATATATATATACATATATATAATTATAGCTGAGTAATTTTTTCATGCCTTCAAATTTTATTTTTTGTAAAAGAAACAATGTAAAAATTATCTATTTAATTATTATCTATGTTTTCTTCTTCTTCTTATTATTATTATTGTTGTTGTTATTATTATTATATTGTAACATGTTAAGTTGGTCACTTTTTGACTAAGTAATTGTGTATGAAATAATAAATAACTCTTACTCAGATCAAGAATTATTAACTTTTATTTATAATTATTAACGCAAGTTAATTAGCCGGATTAGTCAGTGGTAATTGGGTTTCAACTTCCATAGTGTCAAAGATAGTTCTCTTATCAAGAAGAAAACTCTTATTGCACGACGTGCTCTTTCCACCTGTAAATTTATGTATTATTCTCTTATCGATGTTATTTTTTAGATTTATACATTTATTTAAAAATGTGTTTCTTTCTGTTCCTGTACCTATACCTCACCCTATACCTCACCACACAGCAGCCTTTTGCTAAATTAGATTCCAGTCATAGGTGTGCCCATAGGAGGCAACAAAATATTGCTATCCATCATTAACTATTGGACATTTAACGGTTGTTTTCGTATTTTGCTCTATTGTCATCCATCCTCAAACATATCCAAAAAAATATCTTTCTTCTAAATAAAATTAATATACATAATATACTAATATACATAATTAAGTAAAGAACCACCAATTAATATATTGTTAATAAACACATTTGTAAGACAAGAAGCAAAAAAAATTTGTATAAGTGTATCTTGGTCTAATTCAATAAATGACATACCTTGTAGAAGTTCTTTAGCAAAGATGCGCTTTGTTCGTTCGCTGCTTCAATGATTGCTAAATGTGATTCATATAATAAGCACTGTCTTTCAGATACTGTCAATTGTGATAAAAGCTGTGTTAATAGTCAGTTCAATGTAATAGTCATTGCCAGCATTGCTCTTTCTCTTCATCTATCACATTCAATTGCTTAATTTCCTCTAAATCCTTTTCACTTGGAATGCTTGTATCTAATGATATATTTGTAAGAACAGGAGTATCCACACGAGCTGAAGCATCGTCGAAAGACTTAAAGATGTATTTCATCCTAGACGCTTCTGAAAAATATAACATAATTCACAAAGCAATCGTTCTTTTTTTTTTAAATATATTCGTGAAAAGTTTAGAAAAAAGAAAACTTATCTGAAATTCCAATGTAGAAGCCTCCTGGAGTTTAAACACATAGGTTATTTCTTCCAGGTTATAACTTTATGTCAAATGCGTCGTAAGCGGGCGTAAGCGCTAATCGCTTTCGTGGAGCATGAACTATGAGCACTGATGGAGAAAGATGGTCACATTTCAATTTGTGAAAATGTCCAAGGGACAGAATCGATTACCGTGGGTGTACAGTCGTGGACACATCGGTTGCAACATTTTTTTTCGATGGGTTTCGGAACGCACAAATATTATGAGACTGGGAATCACTGCGTCTAGTGAGGTTACAGCGAGCGGTTCAGACAGCTGTCAGAAGACACATATAGGGTGYAATAAAAGTGAAACTTGTTTGTCACGAGAAATTTTCAATAAGCATGTACTGATAAGTATGTACATAGAGTTTCTTAAAATAAATTTATTTATAATTGTAGCAAATAAAATTTGTCTATTTATTAAAACTAATAACATTGATTGAATAAATACATTAGTTTAATATATTTAACGTTAGAATTACTTGGCAAAACGTTTTTTATTTAGGAACATATATAAATATATATAATTATACAAAATATAATGTATATTAATAAAATATAATATATGTTGATATCAGTTTCTTTCTTTTGTAAAATTTCTGTTTGGTATAAGAAAAGTAGTAGTAATAATGAGAAGAGGAAAAATAATTAAAAGGATAATTTTTGTATTGTTTCTTTTACAAAAAATTAAATTTGGAGAAATGGCAAATATTTACCCGTGTATAATCATATATATATATATATTTACGATTAAAAGTATATATATGATTTTATATGGGCAATTTTTTGTCATTTAGCTATGGAGATTCCATATTAATGTCACAAAGAGATCATCTTAATGATGACACAATAGAACAGCACCTTCTTTTAAAAGTAAATAAAAATATTAAATAAAATGTAAATTTTTCAATATTATTTTTATTTATAATAAAACAGTACTTACAATTAGCAAAAGTTTAGAATTTTCACATATCCACAATGTGTATATAGCATATTATATGTTTATTATTATATTTAATATTATCAAATAATGTAATTTTAAGGTATAATTAAACTTACATTTGTTTTATATAATAAAAAAATTACGAAAAGTAACGATAATGCGTTATTTTTTAAAATCAGTAACGATAAACGAGTAAAMGGAAACGAATAAACGGAAAACGAGTAACGGTAAGGAATTACTTTTTAGAAAGAGTTACGGTAACTCRTTACTTTTTTAAGGTAATGTTCCCAGCCCTGCATACATATTTTACATATACACATATACACATATCTTACATATACACATTGACTATACACATTGATTTATAGAAGAGCGATTTATAGATAATGCGTTTAATAAAGTTTAATAAATAATAATCTTTGAAGTTTAGGTAAGTTGAAAGTATCAAGCGCAAGTTAAATGATGTCAAACATACTAAGGACTATGTAATCGTTTACATTTAATATAAATTCAACGTAATGTTTTGCTTTTACGTGTAATGTAAGTGTAAATAACACTTACATTTTACGTATAATTTTTCTTTATTTAATGTCTCAATGGATGACTTTCACTTTGTCTATTCTTTCATGTCACACATTCAAACAAGATTTATTCTTTTCACTCACTCAGCTTTATTTATTTCGAGAGTTGTTAGTACAATCATTCAATAATTCATTCATCAATTCAAACATCAATCAAAAAGAAGCTACTTAAAATCGTGTAGCGCTTCCATAGTTCTCAATCACTGCATTTAACCTTTGGGGCATAGACGCTACTAAATTTTGAAATAATTCGGGCCTTGCGCGGAGACCCTTCCATTGATTAAAAACATGCTGCGCAAGTGCCTCGTGTGTACGCCGAACTTGAGGCGTACCCATTCTTGTACTATGATGTCCCAAAGGTTCTCAATAACATTCATATCCGGAGATTTGGCTGGCCAATTCAACGTCCTAAGGTTGGGTTGTGCAGCCAATTCTGAACAACTCTCGCTCGATGCACTCCTGAGTTGTCTTGAACAAAGTTTACATACAGTACGTCAGGAAATGTCTCCGCAATGTATGGTAGCATTACATCAGATAATATGCGAATGTATTCTTCGCTGTTCATGTGTGGTGTGGTACGCACCAACGGTCCAGGACCATGCGAAGTCATACACCCCCTAAATCCTAATGTAATGCGCCCACATCGTTGACGGAAACGGATATTTTTCTCAGCGTGTCTTATTCCTCTCATTCTTCACAACGTTACTTTTACATTCTCATCCGTACTGAAGACTTTTTCATAAAAAAAAATCGTCGTCATCCACTCATCCCTCCATGCTAAATGTTCCAAAGCAAAAGCCATCCGTTGTTCCTTATGTTGTGCGCTTAATACTTCGTTCTGCGCCGGAATGTGGTGGGAAAATCCAGTTCTTTGCCATTTACGTCGTATGGCGTCGAACAATTGACGCGAAACGCAGCTTTCACCTGTAACATATTAAATTTGTTGATAACTAGGCAAGCGAGAAAAATATTCGCAGTATCCCATGGATAACTTAAAAGAATCGAACTAAAAAAATTAGTCGTCCAAAAAACGAAAGATCCAGGTTCAAATTGTTTCTTTTACTGTGTTAATGTAATTACTATTATTAATATAGTTTATCTTACATTCACATTACACAGTCTAGTTATTTCAGTGTCAGTAAGTCTCGCATTGGAATCTGGATCTTTCGATCTAGTTCTTAGATTCTCTTTTCTCATATATTCTTACATACGTGTCTTAACGATTGAAAGCCGTCTCGGCTAATAGCATTTATAATGCGTTCGTTTTCCTCCTCAGTCGTGTATAAAGGTCGACCAAGATTTGGCTCCGGATTTACATGACTTTACTATTTTTATGTATACACATAATTCTATATACTGTACTTCTTTGAAATAAAATACGTATTATTAAAATAAGACAATTAATTTTGT
>JANQDE010000290.1:75644-88394 GCA_037157785.1 Cephalotes varians
TAGATCTAATTCTTATTACTAATGTAGTTTAACTTACATTGACATTGCACAGTCTGGCTATTTCTGTAGCAGTAAGTCCCGCATTGGAATATGCAACAATTTCTCCTCTAATCATTTGTGAAGTGGGACCAGAATTTCCTTATTTATATTTTAAGAAGTGCATTTATAAAACACAATATCGACATATATAACAGCAGATGAATATTACATTTAATGTTGCTATGATACTAATGCTATTGTTTAAATATTTAATGTTACTAAGATACTAAACTGCTATATGTTCATCATATTGAAATAACTCATCCTGTATATTTGCGCGCGCGTGTGTTTGTGTGTGTGTGTGTACATATATATATGTGTGTATTGTGATGTTGCAGTTCCGTTGCAGCAGAGCAGCGTCCACTGTCACAAAGCGCAGCTTTGCGCTTGAGATCGGGCCGAGAATCCTGAGCGTTATCCCCATAGAGATCCCTGGGAGGCTACGACATTTTATTGATTTCGCGGTTAATTTCGTGTGTATTTTCATGTAAAATTAAGCATCTCGCCGACCGAAAGCCACAACGAGAAGCAGCCGTCGAGAGAGCTCGCCATCATCAGTCGTTGCATGGAGAGTTTTGGAAAGATGTTAGGCGAGCTAGTATTTTAAGGTGTAGCAGCGCCAAGTTTTTCTGTATTTTTTAATATATTTTTTTATTTTGATTAAATTTGTTATTTTTTTATTAAATATTTTAATTTTTTTAATAGTTTATATTTTTATGTATTTATGTATTTATGTATTTATTTTTTAAATATATTATATTTATAATCCTTTCTTAAATTCCACTTGACACCATTTCCTAATATTTTTTTTTTGTAGAAAGTATATATACAGCTTTTTTGAAAGATAAAATTATTGTTTTTGTAATAATAACCCGACTTTATATGACCTTGTATGACCTTTTGTCACAAATCGATGAATTCGCCGGAATTTTACGGGCTACAATCATAGTAACTGAAAAATTATGGTTCCATTAAAAAAAATGATGGTGATCTTCGAAAGTTCGACGCACCTTCACACAAAAAACTCGTTTTGATAGGACGATGTCTCCCTCAAAACCTAACAAATTGCCGCGAAAATTTGTATCTCATTTCGTTCCCGTGATATTCATATGGGTCGTTTAAAATGAGACAGTCTATATATATCAATTTGTTAAATAGATTATTTGATATAATCGTAATGCATATTTTATGATAGAAATACAATTGATTTGAAATAATAAAGAATGGAATATAGGCCAATCTATGAAAACACAATTAATTAAAAAAGCGCCTATTTGGTCAGCTGAATCTTCGTATTTCTTTTGTGATTTTATATATATTTTCTAGTTCATCAAACTGCGCGCCGAATAAATTTTCGGTTTTAAAACTCAATCATAAGCTGAACAAGAATAATAATATTCACAATAATCACGATATTACATTAATAATTTAATAATGATGATAACAAGCATTTGTTAATCCTTTTCTCCTCAAATATTGTAAAGAATTTGTTCAAACAATTGATTTACATTTAAAAAATATTAAAAATTTCAAAGAAGAAAATACTAAATAAAAAAGAGATACGATATGTAATATGATGTAATCACAAACAATAAAAGAAGACGAAAAAGCAAATCACAAGTGCAAATGCATAAAAAGTCATGCATAAAATACCCTTCGTGTTCGCTTTTCACCGAATAGTCGGAGATTTCGATAAAATGCATTTTAATGTAAAATCTGCATAATCGCTTGAATTTGCACGCGCATCGCACGTGATGCAGCTGAGTAAAGAAGCCAAACCACTGAAGCTTTTTTCCACTCCCTTCCTTAGATTCGTTTTCAACCTTCTTTCGGGTTATTTTTTCATTCGTTAGAAAAATAGAGGATCAATCGATTTATCGATTCGAAATTGTTAGAATTCGAAAAGCAAATTAAACAAACTTTTCAAAACTTTTAAAACAGCTTCTTATTAGCAAAAATGTAAAAAATCTTACTTTAATGATTAAAAAATATCCTGTCAATTTAAATTATATGTAAATAAAGATACTCAATACACACACACATAGACGAGAGAGAGAGAGAGAGAGAGAGAGAGAGAGAGAGAGAGAAAGAAAAAAGAGTGAGAAGGGGTAGAAGGGAGAGAGAAGGAGAGGGAAGAAGAGGGAGAGAGTATTATATGTATTATTACATAAACATTGCTATTACTACTTTATTACTTTTTTCTTCAGTACTAGTATACATAACATAATATATGACATAATTTATAACATAGTATATTATTTTCTATATTAATCATGCGTGCCATCTTAAAAATTTATGTAAATTGTATGTGCATTCTTTTTACGAGAAAATATTCAATTTTCCAAGTTTTGCTGATGACAGAGACAAGAAAGATATTGTCCCGATTGCCTTCCGGCAAGTCAGCTGTTGTGCTTTAACATTTGTTTACGCCGAAGTCCAAAGAAAGTTCTCATTTAAAACTTTTCCTCACCCAGGAATTTGTTTACAACAAAATACTGTGAATATCTGTCTTAGAAGAGACATCGGAAGAGCAATGTTTCTTGTTCAATACAATAATAGAATTAAAATTTTTATTTTCTAATATTAACTATTAATATATGACGTTATATTAATTATTACTAATAATAAATATATTATTATACTATATATAAATTATTATACTATTATAAATATATTAAATGCAAAAGTTCATATAACATTAAAGCCATTTTATTAATAATAATGAGATGACATATAATGTTTTAATCTAACAAGAAGAACCCGCTAGTTGAGAAACGCAAATCGTAACCAAATTTTAATATTTTGTAGGGTAAAGCTTTTTGAGTACGTAAAATATTAGGTGTATGTCAGCCATTCAATAATAATTAACAAGAAATTTTAGTACAAATAATAATATAATATAGACTGACATGTGAAAATACAACTTAAAGATTGGCCTTATTTGATCAAGCTGGATTTTCATGCTAATATTTCGTGTGTGATATTATATACATTTTCAAAAGAGTTTAATGTTTTATTTAAATCAATGCGATAAGACCGTAATTCCGAAGCGAAGCGTAATGGCATAAAATATCTGTTTATCAAACCATTGATCCAAGTTCGAATTCCAATATTGTTAAATTTTTTTATTTTTTAATAAAATAAAAAAATAATATTATTTTATGTAAGTGCGAAAAAGGCATTAAGAAATTGATACATGTTTTATAAGCAATATTTTTAAGTAGTCAATATTGAATATTTTCATAGAATTTTACATTTCATTTAATAATACAAATTGTAAAATGAAAATTATCACAAAAACAAGGAAAATAAAGAAAAGTAAAGGAAAATAAATTTTCGGCAAATTGAACATTGTAAAAAACAATTAATTGCATTTTGATTTCGATAATTTTACAGAAAAACAAACTTGATTTACATTTAGGAAAATTGTGCGTTCATTAATAAAACCTGCAAACTATGTGCATGATTTTTTAATTAATTTTCAAACCATGAAGCATTAGTTGAAAAATCGATGATGTCAATTGATGATGAAGCAGAGATTCAAATGCCATTTTTTCTTGAAATTTCTCGCTCATTTTCTTGAAATTTCTCGCTCATTTTCAAGCAAATAGGCGCAGTTCTGAATTTTTTAAATAAAATTTGGACGATAGAATTATACATGTCGTACGGCTAGCAACGGAATGCATTTCAGAAAAATAATTTTCATACATGTTGAATATATCTTTTCATTGTGAAAGGAATATATTGTCATACATTTCTACATTTTCGTGGCTGCGTCGTGAATCTACAAGCAAAAAAAAAATTATTCTGAATATTACGGTAACATTATTGATTTTGAAATAAACAATTCGCTAGTTAATTTGTTTAATTTTGAACATATTACGATACATTACCATAATTCTGTGTTAATTCGTCCGCTCCCTTTTGTACAACAGAACCGAACTTTTCTGCTGAGCTTTTCCTGAAAACACAGAAAAACATGAGGCAGCAATTTTTCAGCCATTGACAAAAAATATTGGACTATACATATATGAGATATTTTAGTTCTTCTCTCAATGACGATTGTCTACAATTCTCTACACTTCTCTACAATTGTTGTTAAAGTAGGTTGAATGTAGATTGATACTAGCAGCCAGTCTGGTCTATATTGATTAAAAAATCAAGATAAAAATCGTAGAATAATACAGTGTATCATTTTCTCCAACGATGTGGTTTTTTTTCTAGAAACGTACTTCGTTATTTTTCTTTTCGAATTCAATGTCTCTGCTTAAATTCATCCAAATCAAAGATGCTTTGAATTGAAATAATTTGCTGGTATTGATTGGCTGCTATAATGCTCACTGTTGAAGATCTCTCATGGTGATTTGCTAATGATTGTCCGAGCCTCCTTAAAACAATTATACGTGTAATCAATAATTTTTTATTTTTTATTGTTGCCGCCAGTTGTAGCAATTAAAATCTGCTGTTCCCATCGCTGAATAGATTTTTCCTTTTTAACAAATGAATTGTTTTTGATCTTAAAGACTGCAAAGTTCAATTTGGATATTCTCGAACAAAAATAACAGATTTGATTTTTTTTTTAACGGTAAAATCCTTTCCTTTTTTTTTAGCTCAGGTTCACTATTCATTAATATCATATTCATCAACGTTCGTCGATAACTTTCTCGTACAAGTTGTCGATACCTGGCTCATTCTTTTCAATTAGATTCTTGTCTTCTATAAGTTCATATTCATCAAAAATTAATTGTAACAATTTTTTTGCCAATTATTTTTGTTACTTTCAAAATATTCACTAATAATTCTTCCAAATAAGAGATCTTTTAAAAGTTGTTTAAAACAATTTTTTATTTTTAAACTATATTATTGAGAAAAATCCACACAGAAATGGAACTTTAGATATTGATGGCACTGATAATAATAAATTGTAAATAAAATTCTGATCTATTCACTTTGATAGCTCACAATCAAATGATCAATTTTAAAAACATTATTTTACAGATAATAGAAAGGGAAAAACGAAGGAGAGAAAATAAAAAGAAGAAGGTGAAAAGATCAATGAAAAATCTGCTCAAAACGTTTATTACAAAATTTTATCTAACGCTTCTCCGAGAGGATTTTTCTTGAATCTTTTCTCTTAAAATTACCTTTTATACAATTTTTAATTTCAAAAATATCTTTGTTTTTCTCGTTTTTATATAATATATATTATATTATATAAAATAATTTTCATTCTACAATTTGTATTATTAAATGAAATGTAATTTTATGAAAAATCAAGAAATATTGACTATTTAAAAATGTTGAATATAAAAAAAATGTATTAATTTTTTAATGTTTTTTTTGTACAAATAAAATAATGTTATTTCTATTTTATTAAAAAAATAAAAATGATTTAGCAATATCAGAATTCAAATTTGGATCGGAAATTTGATAAGCAGATGCTTTACCATGTCACTATGCACCGATTAAAAGTAAAAGATTTTTCGTATTGACTTAAAACGGATTAAAACCTTTTTTGTTAATTGTTGTTGAATAGCTGGTTATGTATATCTAATATTTTACGTGTGTACTCAAAAGATCTCCTCCTACAAATTATTAAAGTTTTGTTACAATTTGCGTTTAACTAGCGGGTTCTCCTTGTTAGTGAGATGATCATTCTTAAAGTATATCGTCATAAAGAACGCGATGCGCGAATGAATAACTTCGAAGATAATTCTTTGTTTTTCGGTAGCTCCTTTGCACAAGACGACTCCTGTTTCCCAGCTTGAATCAACTAATTTGACCTGAAAGATCAATTTTTTTATGTATGATTCAAAAGAGATTTTCCGCACGATAAATTATGAAATACACACGATATTATACAAACAAAAATTATCTTCGAAGTTATTCTTTATGAAAATATACTTTAAGAATGATCATCTCACTAATAAGGAGAACCCGCTAGTTAAACGCAAATTGTAACAAAACTTTAATAATTTGTAGGAGGAGACCTTTTGAGTACACACGTAAAATATTAGATATACAGTTGACACTCGAAATAAAAAAGATGAATTAGAATTGCAACTTTTTTCTCGTTAATACAAACATTTTCTACTTTTTTACTAAGAATTTGCTTTTTGATGTGATCGCGATCAACTCATTGATCAGCCTGCTCAAATTGATAAAAACAATTCGGTACGTTCGATTTATGTTCTGTCCTTGTGTAGGAATCAATTAGAACTTTGTATTGTAATTAGAACTTTTTCATGTATCATTTTCTTATAAAGAATTGTTCTTTTGACATTAACAAAGTTAATCAAATAAACATATTAAAATTGGTTGTTATTTTTGCGAATCGGTGTGAGTTTACAAGATTAGCTAATAATGAAATGAATCAATTTCAACACTTATAATGACAACAAATATTTATAAAAATTTAACAAAACAACTTTTTGTATCATATAAGCAATATATCTAATAATATATTATAAAAAAATTACAAAGAAAGCAAGATTTGAGACAAATCCAAAAAAATATATAAAAATATATAATAAATATATAATAAGAATACTTTTCTCAAATAAATAGCATTGTCTGGCAAAATTTAACCTTTGCAACACGAATATGGGTAATCATTTTTGGTATATTTTTGCTTACTGACCACGAATCCATTGTTCAAATTTGGCTTTCACATCGTTATATCATCGGCAACAAATCTTTTTTCTGTATTTCATTAATGTTATGCAAAAGTATCAACTTTTAGTTTTAAAATATATTTCGTTTCATTCCGGTGTGATTTTTTTGATTTTGAAATATAATAATTGGAAAATAGCTTTTTTTTCATGCAATATATGAAAAAAGTCTTTTATTTCATTTTATACTTATTATGTGGAAAATAAATGCTCTTATACTTAATTGCTTGTACATAATATAATCGGATCATGCTAAATAAAAAAATATATGTCAGATAACAATATATGTCAGAAAGATTATGTAATCTTAGATAGAGATTATAATCTTTTTAATAGATTTTAATTTTATTGTTATATTGTATATACTATATTTTATGTTGCTACTTTATTTAGTATAATCCAATTATATTATGTAAATACAAAGCAGTTTCTTTCCACATAATATAATATAAGATGGAATAAAATTTCCTTTTCCAGGTATTACATGAAAAAAAAAACTATTTTCAAATTACTGTATCTAGAAAACAAAAAATCATATTAAAACAAAATACACTTTAAAGCTAAGTTGATACTTTCGTATAGCATTAATGAAATGTAGATAAAAATTTACTGCCGATGATACAATGACATAAAAACTCTCAAAATAGTTATTTTTTGCCCTGGTTTCATATTTCTGAAAGTTGATAATCAAATTTGGACAATGGATTTGTGTTTAGCAGACAAAAATACATCAGAATGATTATTCACTCATGTTGCAAAATAGTGTCAGACAGTATAATTAGGAAATATATGATGTCTACAATGTAGGTACTTTCTTAAAATATGAAAATGTATAAGTTTATTTAGAGAAAAGAAGCTTTTTCTTCTTTATAATTTTTATTTCTTATAATTTTTCTTTCGCCAAATTGAATCCTCGTCAATTTTATGGTTTTTCGTAGAAAAGCATACTCCGATGAGAATCGATATGGAAGAACTTTATAAATGTCCATTTGAGTTCTCATCGTCTACAGAACTGCAGACGAAAAAAGTCATAGGAACATTGTCAGATCACAAAGAATGATAGCTATTGAAGTACAAGAAGTCAATGCGTTTGAATAAATGTATATCCGCTCTCCTAACTTTTTACGCAATTTTTATCCACATTTTAAACGTATATAGATCACTCGTGGAACAAATCTTCTCCACTTTTTGCTGTTAAAGCTGATAAAATGGATTTTTCTAAAATTCTTTCAAGATTTCGCATATCAAATCTTCACAAGATAACATAAACTCTTAAATAATTCTTTATAATGTATCTCTACTTACTGTCATAATTATATTGTAATTATTGGATATGCAAATTGATACGATATCTTTATCTTTGCATATTAAAACTTTTTTTGCGTAAATATTGCGTTTCTCGCGGTCGATGATCAATTAGGATCGACCTATGACTTTTTTCGTTTAGAGTTGTCATAAAATCCAATTTTCATCGCCAATAATGAATTTGCAGAAATTAATTAAAAGTAAATAGATATGCGAATTAATTTGCATATCTAATATATACATAATAATTGTTAATATTACAGAATATAATATATAACATTCTTTAATAATTAATTGTTACATTTTAAATAATATTGTTTTTGGTAAAAAAAAGAAGATATACTTTGCAATATCTTTTACATTTTAAATGCGATTTTTAGCAAATTATGCAATCCTTAGCTTAAAACTTTTAGAATTAATAAGCGAGATTTACGAATATACAACGGGCAAGTTGTGTTCGATGAACATCTTGGATGGAATTAGCAACCTGGAATCTGTTCCTGTCTGCGACAGCAACAGGATCAGACCAGTTTCCCTTTGAAGGAGCGGATTGACATACGGAAGAACGATGGGAGTGTGAGAGAGGGTATATATCCTGTTAATTACACGATCTCGGATTTGCCTGTGACGTTAGACGTCTCTAGCAGAATGTCTGTTTCCTAATAGACAGATTGAGTTGCCTTCCCTATCATAGATGCGATTAATAGTAATCGCCTTCCTTTCGATCCATAAATTCTCATGCAATCTCTACAGTTCGAAATAAGGATAATAGGACAATTCTTATTCTCTGATCTTTGATAAAATATTTTATATATCACTAAATTCTTAAAATAATTTTGATTTATTACATAAAATAATATAATTATTTATATTATTTTATTATATATATTCTATATCTTATTTACATTTAATTCTTATTCTTTATATTTAATAATTTATAAAAATTTATAAAATAATTTAATGCATATAATCGAGTATTTAGTATAATAAGTAAAAGTTAATTTAATGTTGCAGAAATATAAGATTTTTTTATATTTAAAATAGCAATGTATAAAATACAAAATATTAACAAAAAAATAACTAAAAAGTTATTACTTTTTGAGTAATTATAATTACAACGTATTACATAATGTGTTTTCTTTCCAGAATAATGGAAACTTATAATTAAAGATAAATAGTTATCTTTTTCGAAAGAAAAACATGTAATTGTAACTAATTATTTTAACAAAATAACTTTCTCAATCCTGCAATTATGTGATTATGCAGATTTGCTGAAACTTTTACTTATAAATAAACACTCTTCTTTAAATTAAGCATACATCTCTCTCAAAATTATTTAAACTATTTTCATATCTTCAGTTTTAATTTGATTTTTATCACCAAAATATGATCCTTCAGAAATTAATTATTATAATTAAAAATTTCTTTTGTAATATCGTAAATGATAATGTAATATAGATTTGATACATACGAGATACCTTCTTCTATTTTCATGTATTATAAAACACTATAAAATTATCTTTAAAAAAAAAAGTAAAAAAAAGTGTTAAGTATAAGCGCGCTTCTCGAAAAACTGTTATATCAAATTAAAAAATAAAATTTATGTTGTAATATTTTTTATTACTGTTATATTCCTTTCTAAAAAAGGAGATGTTAAATCGATACTCGCATATATCGAAGTATTGTTGCCGCTTTTCCGCAATGTTGATTAGTTCTCTCTCTGCGCTAACTTCGTGAGCAGCTGTCATCGTGGAGTTAGCAAGTGACAATTTATAGACATGTGCATTAATAGAAGATTATTATTGCAATTTATTAAAAAAAATAATAAAAAGAGTAAAAAATAAAAAACTAAATAGCGCGCGCGAAGCGCGCGTCTGTGGTGTCTAGTATATCAAAACAAAAAATAAAATCTAAGTGGTACGTAACTTTGTATTTACATTGAATTTATATTGAAAGATGTTCCCAATTCAAGATAGTAGTTTTAATTCGTCTTAAAAAACATGATATTACAAAATTATTATGTCTAACTGAATTCAAATGATACGTATTATATAAAAGATTCGATATCAATAATTGGCATCAAGTTAAAATTGCGTTATTTTACTCAATTCAAGTGAAATATATATATATTGTATATATTTTTTTTAATCGAATGAAAGATTTAATTACGAAGAATTAAAAAAAAGTATAAAACAATACAAAATGAAAAAATTTAATTTAAATTAAAAAAAAATTAATTTAAATAAATTTAAATAAAAAATTTTTATTGAATTATAATTTTATTGAATTATTAATTTATTGCATTATATTTGGCGCCAGTTTATTATTGATATCAAATCTTTTATACAGGGTCATCGAAAAGTATCGGACCCCCCTAATATCTTCGGTTAGAATGCATTTTGGAGAAAATGTCCAATAGCAAAGTTGTATGGTTTCAAACGAGGAGTAAGATGATGACCTTGACTTTGACCTTGTCCTTTAAGGTCATTTCAAGGTCAACCTTATTTTTTTAAATGGAACCCCCTACATTTTATTGCATATTTTTATAGCTTATCTCGAGAGCTTTCCAAAACACTATAATAAAACATTTTTTCATTAAGTACTTTTTGAGTTATAAAGGTTTGAAGTTAACAATTTTTTGACACAAAATGTAAAATATTATTTAGTTTTCAGTAATTATAACCTTAATACTTTAGTAATTTCGTAACATATTAAAAAAAAAAATTCAAGCTATACTTGGGATAGGAAGATTCTTCAATGAAAATACAAAGAAATATGTACATCTTAAGTTTTACTTTTTTAAAAATAAAAGATAAAAAGGTACTACCACTTAGGTTTTATTTTTTACATACTTGAATTAAGAAAAGTAATGCAATTTTTATGAAATTATAACTATAATTATAATTATAACTTGATTGCCAATTATCACATCAAATCTTTTATACAAATAATACGTATCACTTGGATTGAGTTAGATATGGTAATTTAGTAACATCATATTTTTTAAAAAAGAATTAAAGTTACTATTTTGGATTAGGAAGATCCTTCAATGTAATACAAAGTTACGTACCAATTAGGTTTTATTTGTTATTTTAAAAGATATTATCTCTTAAATATTACTTTTAATTTGATATAACAATTTTTTTGAAGAGTACACTTATACTTGACACTCTTTTTTATCTTTCTTTTTAAAAAGCTTTTTTTTTAATTTTATGATAATATCATGAATTTTGTAATGTAAGGGCTCAAACATAATAAAGGGAATAGAGAGCAGAGAATTAAATATTAAGAATTAGAAAAAATCAAGCTGAAAAACCGCATTGTTTGCCTGTAGTTTTGTACCTAATTCCTAATATTTAATTTTTTATTCCTTTTATCATGTCTGAGTTCTTAAACGTTTTATTTTTGCTTGAGAAACACGCTCATACTTGATAATATCGTTTTTAAATACAACATAAATTTTGAACATAACTTTGCATTTTTATGAAAACAGTGTATACTTTTTCCTAAAAATTTTAAAACTTAAATCTGTAAAATTATTAATACATTATTAGATATTATTATATGAAATATCTGTCTATATTTAATATGTTGCTTAACATATATGATTAGTATAACAATTTTTTAAAAATAATATATAAATATCTTTAACACCTTAGACCATCGCTTTTTTGTACTTACGAATCATTAATTTCAAGCCAAGTGCTAGATGTTCCTTTTCTATTCGTATAATGATCCTTTTCTATACAAGTCCCATGATGAAATATAGCATTCATAACTTAATACGCTTGTCCAGCTATTAATATTTTAGTTGTTCGCACAGCACATAAATTAAATTTGTGTGATATCGTTATTAATTTACCATCCTATAAAGAAAATGATGAATTTAAATGGATAATAAGTATTTCTTTTGTCGAGACCAATTCATTTTTAAGTAATATGTCATTTTTTCCAGCGTTTACATGATGAAAATGTAGTTTTTAATAAATCATTAAGATTAAAATTTTTCTTCTTCAAATTATTGATAGAAATTGGAAGAAGGATATTATTTTTATATATAATAACTTTATCACATGAATCGCATCGACAAATTAAGGTAACATGTCGATCTATTAAAATTTGTACATAATCATATTTTATATAAAAAACTGTAAGAAATTCTAATGCATCTCGTTTAATAGCAAACAAAAAATACTTTCCTAAAGATTATCGTATTTCAAAAGAATTCAAATTATTTATTCCGTGTTTATATTGATGCGTAAATAAGTTTAAAACTTTTAGTTTATCATAATTTAAAAACAATTGTTTTCAGATAATATGTAAATGCAATAAACATTGCAACACTGCACTTGTATAGCATGAAACAATGTCTATATTTTGAAAACCATAAATACGTATAAATACATCTAGCAACTTATAAAAAAATTATATCATTCTCGAATTATAATATCAAGTCTACAAATAAATCAAGCTGAACAGAAAATGGAGTTTATACAAGAATTTTCAAAATACGAAGCATATAATAGTGATAATAGTTTAATTACATGATAGTTCTTGATAGTTTATTTCTCTTATTAGTCATTACCAAATAAATATTATAGAGTCATTTGATTAATACAGCTAGATTATCATCGCTTTATTTCATATTTGGTTCTATCACTAACCACTAATCACTAATCATTCACTAATCATCGTTAGAACCTCATACATCGCTACAAGCATATCTTCGCTTCAA
>JANQDE010000290.1:100629-123977 GCA_037157785.1 Cephalotes varians
ATCTCAGATGCTCGCAACTCGCCGGCTCGCGTATAGATACACGGTCCGTCTCGCGCATACACTTTAGCGCTGAGACACGACCGTGTCTCTTGATAAACAGCTGTCAATTTAAAATAGAATCTTTATGAGCTATCTTTGCGTTAAGACATATTTCGCTGTATTTTATACTCGATTAACATTAAAGAGAGTTCAGTACTGCAAACAAGCCATTTCATTTCCGTGCGCGAGTGTTAGCGTGCGGGTGTCGGCGCGCGAGTGTAACATTTTGGGGGCTCGTCCGGGATTCGAATGGACGAACGCAAGAGAAAGACGGGCGAGCTATGCCTCTTATGAATATCCTCGCATGCAAAGGAATATGTATTCGTTTACAGGGGGACGCAGGGCAATTGCTGGAGGACGCTGAACATTCATCGGGAGATGCAGTCGAGTCGATGAGCGCGGAGGCTCTTCTGCGCACGGCGATGGATAAGCTGCAACAAATGCGCGAAGAGCGCGTGCAGCAGCAGCGTCAGCAGGAGCAACTTGTGACGGCGCTGAGACTTCGGGACGAGGAGCTCCAGCGGCTACAGGAACACCAGATAAGTCCTTCCTAAATAGAGAGTGTGTAGGACACTGTTAGAAACGCGAACGGATTCTCCGGGGTCGCGTTAAATTTTGACGAATTATGCGATAATGTCCAAATTCACGCGAGCGGAGTACGTGGTAATCTCGGGTATAAATTAAAGCCCGATACGTATGATGGGGGGACGCCCACTGCGTGAATTCTTTTCATAATTCGATTTGATAGCGTGGGCAAATTGTTGGAGCGATGCGGGCCATAGCATTAGCTGCTTGTCTGAAGGGGAAAGCACGCTCGATTCTTGAGTGTGTGAAAGTCGAGAATCTTGAGTACGAAGATCTCAAAGCGAGGTTACAGTTGCGTTTTGATGAGGGGAATTTATCTCAAAATTTTTATACGCAATTCACAAATCGGCGACAGAGATCTGAGGAGGATCTGGCAATACTCGGTTCGGAGATTGAGAGGCTTTGTCGTCTAGCATATCCTTTCGCGATGCGTGATAAAATCGCATGCGCGCAATACATTGCTGCTCTTTTAGATGGTTTTATTAAGTGAACTCTCCACCCTTAGAGGGTGTCTCTTCGTTAAATTCCGCAGTAGAGAGGACCAAGACTATTAAGGTCATACAAGAGGAAAATTTTGACAAGAAGGGATGAAATTATTATTTTGGAAAACAAAAGGATGAGGAAGAAGAGAAGGCCTCTTAGGTAAGAAGAATAGAATGGAGAACAGGGAAGGGAGAGATTATAAAGAGAAAGAAAATGTGGGTCAAAAAAGAAAAATAAGAAAGAGGTTTTCTCCGAGAGAGTGTTGGCAGTGCGGGAAAAAGGGGTATTTGCGTTCGGAGTTTGAAGAATAAGAGAAACTCGACTTAGTTGAACTCAACGGGGAGAGTTCAGCTTAAGGGAATACCCCGAATTTTAAGACTCATAGAATCAATAGAATAAAACAAGATTCTAATGATTTTAGTTTTAGGAGAATGCTTGGAGAGAGAGAATTGTTTTTTCAAAATAGATACGGACTCCGATGTCTCAATTTTAAGTAAGAGATTGGCTCAAAAGGGGAAGAGAAGAATTATTAACGAAAATGATTGTTTAAGATACCTTACGGGAGAAAAGATTTTTATTGAGTCGAAAATTATTGCAAAAGTTCAGTTGGGAAGTTATTCAGTAGAATTTCCTTTATTTGTGGCGAAATGAAGATTGTTTATTAGGAGTTGATTTCCTTAAAATTACAATGTGCTCGAATTGAAGACTTTTTTTTGTAACAAGCTGGGCACCCGGGGGGTGAACATAATTCGAGTATGCTGAATCCTATGATGTTAACCGTTTTTAAAAGTTAGCTAGTTAGTTTTTAAGACTGAGCTCTCAGTGGCGGTTAATAGCGCCGTTTATGTACCCATTTAAGTGGCAGTAGCGGTGATGGAAGTTTCTAGAAGATTCATAAACGAATGGTCCATAAACGGTCCATGAAAAGTTCTCGAAGATTCTAGAAAGCTTTTCGGCCATTGATCAGATTTTCCAGAAAATTCCAGAATGTTCTAGAAGGTTCTTTGGGTTTAAAATTTTTAAATTGAAATTGCTCGAAAACACGAGCTAATTTTTAAAAACGATTGGCACCATTGGATTCAGCGTACTCGAATTAGGTTTACTCCCGAGTGCCCAGCTTGTTGCATTTTGCAACTAGCACAGTGTTATTAATTTAGAGAATGTTTTTTGATTCTGCTTTCGGAAAAATAAAATTAGAGAATTTTAAATGTTGTCGCATCAAAGGGATTTCTGAGAGAAACAGTTTTGCGAAAGTTCCGGCTATTTTGGAAAAATTCTTTGTTGACAATTCTTTAAATTTAGGTGAAATACGTAAAAATATTTTTGCTAATTTTCTTTGTGATCTCGAAGATGTGATCTCGGGAGACATTGTTGCGGGAGAATGTGATGTTGTTGAACATGTTATAAATGTAAAAGATTCTTCTCCAATTAAGCAGGTGCCCCGACGTATTCCAATTCATTTACAGGAAAAGGTTTCAAAAAGTATTGAAGAAATGAAAGAACGAGGAGTAATTGAGGAATCGCAAAGCCCGTGAATTTCTCCTGCTGTTTTAAAGGAGAAAGGGATGGAACATTGAAATTTTGTCTGGATTACAAAAAGTTAAACGCTTGTACGGTAAAAGATTCTTTTCCCCTGCCTCGTATAGACGATATTCTCGATCAACTAACAGGTAATAATTGGTTTTCTACAGTAGATCTTAAGAGTGGTTATTGGCAAATTAAGATTTGCGCTCGAGATAAAGAAAAGACAGCTTTCTCGATCGAGAACGGGCTTTAGCAGTTTACCGATATGTCTTTCGTGTAACGCTCCTGTAACATTTGAACGACTTATGGAAAAAATTTTGCATAAATTAGTGTAAAAAATTTGTTGATTTAAAAATTTAGTTTATTTGGATGATGTAATTATTTTCGGAGTGAATTTTAATAAAATGGTCAAGAATTTGATAAAAGTTTTTCTGCGGTTGCGTGCAGCCAACTTGAAAATTAATCCAAAGAAATGTGTTTTGTTTAGTAAGAGTGTAAAATATTTGGGACATGTAATATCTGCAGGAGGAGGAGTTACAACAGATCCAGAAAAAATTGTGGCGGTAAGGGACTGACCAACACCTCATAATAAAAAGCAATTAAGGAGTTTTCTGGGATTTAGCTCTTACTATCGGAAATTTTTAAGGGGTTTTCTTCGATAGCGAAACCTCTGTATACGCTTACGGAAAATCAGACTAAATATTTGTGTGATGAAAAGTGTCAAAACGCTTTTGATAATTTAAAACGAGCTTTTACGTCGATTTCAATACTTTCGTTTCCAAAAGGAAACGGGGAATTCATTCTTGATACTGATGCTTCTCGAATATTGATGCAGTTCTGTCGCAAGTACAAGAGGGGAAAAAGAAAGTTATCGCGTATTTTAGCCGTGTATTAAGCAAGACCGAAAAGAATTATTGTGTCACGCGTCGGGAATTATTAGCGATAGTGGATTCAATAAAAAATTTTCACCGCTATCTTTATGGGCGGAAGTTTTTGATCTAAACGTTTTTTTTTATACGTTTCGCTGAAGTGATTAATGTCCTTCAAAGATTTGGAGGGACAATTAGCACGGTGGTTAAAAAGATTGCAGCAGTACAATTTTGAAGTACTATAGCGAAAGGGTCGGTTTCATGGGAACGTGAATAGATTGTCAAGACGGCAGTGTGAAACAAATGGCTGTGGTTATTGTCCCAAGGTGGAGGAAAAACACGACAGTCGTCAAGAAAGATGCATTGCTCGAATGGTCCTGGAAGTTAATGAATTCGGAAGATTGGAGGACAGAACAGCTCAACGATCCGATTGCGTTAATCCTCCATGCTAAAAAAAAAGGGGAGCGCCCTGCTCGTACTGAGATATAATAAAGATATTTCTGTACGAATTTATTGGGCATATTGGGATGTACTCGTTGTGAAGGATGATATTCTCTACGGAAAATGGGAGGCACCGAATTAAAAAAAAATAGTATTTTGACTTTGTTCTTCGAAGCAGAATTAAGCAGATTTTGGAGGAAGCGCATGATTTTCCTACGGAAAGACATTTCGGAGTTAATAGAACTCTGGAGAAGATACGGAGGCGGTTTTACTGGATGACCTGTAAACAAGATGTCGAAGATTGGTGTAGGACATGCGAAATTTGTGTTTCCAGGAAGGGTCCGTCAGGAAAGGGAAAGTCACCACTGCAAATTTATAATGTAGGAGTTCCATTTGAAAGAGTGCAAATGGATATCCTCGGGCCATTTCCGAAGGCTGGGAATCTTCGTCTGGGAATCGATATTTGCTAGTCGTCGTCAATTGTTTTTACCAAATGGTTGGAAGCTTTTCCGATGAAGAATGTAGGAGCTAAAGCGGAAGTTTTTTTAGGACAAGTTATTGCAAGACGTAGAATTCCGCTCGAAGTTCATACAGATCAGGGAAAGTTTTGAATTAAAAGTGTTTTGAATTGACGCGTTTCCTCGATATTAGGAAAACGAGGACGATGTATTGCATCCTCAGTCAGATGGACAGGTCGAGCGTCAGCATCAAACTCTAACTAATTATTTAGCAGAATATATTTCTGAAAATCAAAGTGTTCGCTGGATTCCTATGTTTTTGTTGGCTTACAAATCTTCGAAACATAAGACCACTGGTGTCACTCCCGCAGAGTTATATTTTGCACGAGATCTTAGACTACTTATGGACTTACTACGTGGTAATCCTCCGGAACAGAATTTGAGTTTTCATTCATCTGAGGATTATGTTAGTGATTTGGCAAAGAGACTTGAGGTAATTCATTGTGAAGTTAGGGAGCAAATGGAGGAAAAATCTTTGAAAATGAAAACCTAGTATGATCAGAAAACCAGACAATTTCAATTCCGGAAAGGACAAAGAATTTGATGTATAATTCTCGAAGAGTTTGTGGGGAAGGCCCCGAAATTGCAATGTAACTGAGAAGGTCCTTTTTCAATCGTAAAAAGCTAGGGGATCATTTTTTGTATTCAGAAGTCGCCGAGACATAAAAGAAAGATTATTCATGCAGATAGATTAGCGCCTTTTTGTGAGAGACAATTAGAGAGGGGAAAAAAGGAAATTGGAACCCGGATAAGTATGGGAGGAAAAAAAAAATTGTGATCATTATGATAAGAATTATAGGGCATTTTACTGCGTTTTATTGTTTTGTTTCAGGAGAACGAATTAATAAAAGTATTTTTCCAGAGAGAGATCCACTCTGAACATCAGAGGGAGCTCTGAAATGAACAATTTTTTAGTGAAGACTGTCTTGCCTTTTTGGCCGTGGTTTTCTCGTGGGACTAAGGGCGAATGCCAAGACAGGGACTTGGGGAGTTCTTAAGGATGATAGGACCACGAAGTAAAGTTCCCCCCTTGTCTGAAGAATTTAAGAGGAACACCTTGGAAGAGATGGACAACGGCAAGAAGAGGAGAGTAAATGACCTCTTCTCCGAAGAGAAATAAGAGAGAAATTCGCAAGCACAAGAGGAAGAGGTGTGGGTCTCGACAGGCAGTTTCTTTGGGGAGAAAGTCGCAGAATCCGTATGTAATGGGATCAAGAAATGGTGCCCGGTAACTTATAGCAGAAGCACAGGATAGGGCAGGAAACCATTTGGAAGCCCAGAGGTTTGCGACGTGTGCTTCGATTGTCGGGACGACAATCAAGAAGAGGCGGGCGGGGCAGTGTTATGCTCGCGCTGAGTTGCCTCTGGCGTGAAACGAGGCTCAAGTGTGAACGATGCTGCGCTACATTCTCCGGACAAGTGTGCTGTTATTATAAACAACTGTCAATTAAAAAAATAAAATCTGTACGAACTGTCTTTGCGTTAAAATGTGTTTCGCTTTTTAGTATTTTATACCCGAATAACATTAAAGAGAGTTCAGTATTGCAAACAAATCATTTCATTTCCGTGCGCGAGTGTCAGTACGCGAGCGTTTCGTTCTCGCGCGCGAGTGTAACAATATCTATAAAAATTATACTCTTTTCAATCAGAAAATCAATAAGAATTGATATAAATATCTTTTATTAAAGGTATTAAATGATCAATCGTAGAAAAAGCAATATTATGCTCAATCAAAAATGCTGTTAATTTTTCTGCTTTTTATCATTATGTGAAATATTATTAACATTTTCGAAGTTTTGATTTGGATTTTTTATTTCATATATATATATATATATATATATATATATATAAAACTGTGAATGTCCTAACAAATTTGTTTTACACGCAATGCTAGCACTACACGCGGTACAAACAGCTTTATTTAATTCAGAATGGGAAGTTAAGCATCTTTTAAAAAACGTCTTCAAGAAATTTGAAAAGTTTTATTAATTTGTTTTTTATAGAATCCATATTGCACAAATATACACGTTTATTAAGGGGGTATACATTTATTTTTTTTAAAAATCGATTTTTTTTTGCAGTTTTACTTAGTATTTACCTATAGAAATAAGATAGGAACCGTCTTTTCCCTCAAACTGTTCGAGAAGAGGCAGAAAAACGCAAACCAGTACGAGGCTCTGAAGCGTAAGCCAAGCGCAACGCTCGTAATGTAATGCTTTAGTATAGTGTAGAAAAAATGTGCTGTAGTGCTGTGCTGTAGTGTAGAAAAAATACGTGAGAACAAGTTATTTGAAGAAGCTGAAGGCATATTATATGGAGCAGGCATCGCCGATTGAGGGTAAGACATACTTTTATGCGTTTTTTTACGAACGAAAACTTTGAACGCGTTTTTCTCGAAACAACGTTTTTTGATCTGGCGACTATGATTTTGAAAAATTCACTGCACCGATCGGGCTCAAAATTTAAGAGAATGTTCACCACATGTATAATTTTGGTCCGAACTAGAATCAGATTTTTTTATTAATATTTATTAACATTTTTAAACAATTTAAGTTGTAAAAAAATAGTCGAAAAATTCAAAATCCCGCCATTTTATTATTTTGAATTTTTTTTCAACAATTCTACTTCCGACCATAGCCATTTATGTACTCTTTAAGGATTAAGTTTAATTTTTGATTTCAGACGCTCCAAACTCCAGAAATTGTGGTCGCCAGAAAAAAAAGATGCTCTCTTCAATCTGCCATATCTCCGCCGAATTTCATTAAAAATAAAAAAAAATTTTTTTCGACATACTTCAATATGTATATTATCATATATCAAAACATCAAAACATTAAAATAAATTTTACTGGAAAAAAAAATTGTGAGAAGAAGTCAAATAAATGTATACTACCTCCTTAAATGTTATTTTATGAATTTCATTATCCGTCTTATCTTTTTGCTGTCAGATTTGACCGGATCCTGTTAAAATTATAGGATCTCTCTTTTACATTATTCTTTGTATACATTATTGGATTTCTCCAGCGCTGCAGTACGCATGCGCAAAAAGGTGTTCTATCCAGAAGTGCAATTTGAAGCTCGCGCACGCTCGTGATTTTCTCTCTCCACTTATGCACACAGAAACGCTCTTTCTATCCGTGCGTTGAGTTTTATCACACGGATAGTCTTTGTGTGTAAGTGGAGGGGGAAAATCACAAGCGTGCGCGGGCTCCAAATTGCACCTCTGGTTCCGTTTAACAACTGCTCTAGCAATCATTTTTGCTAGAGATTTTGCTAAAAATTGCTCGCAAGTTGCTGTCAATTTGCTTTAAACTGTTTTACTTTCAATACTGAAGGAAGCAGCTTCCGATTTTACTTATTTTATTGCCATCAACAGACTTCAACAACTTGATGACAACAGTTGCCCTGTTATGAACCGATATATTACATTGTTAGAAATCCAGATGGAGAAGTCTCACAAACTATTTTTCGTCAGCAAAGTGTGAGAATCGAAAAATATTTTATTTAGTCAAAATATTTTATTTATTTTCATTTTGAAGGACAATATTGGAGATTTGCCTTCAAGGCAATTCATCAATATTTTATTAGAACATGTAAGAAATCTCATAACGCTGTTTTCATTCTAGCCCGTATTCATGACAATAACTACTTGCATATATTTCTATTCAATTGATGAAAATGTGGACTAAATATTTTACGAAAACAGTTTTCAATAGATTGTGATTTTTATGGCAATAAATACGCTACATTTCCGCTCCATTGCGCAGATAACTGTTGTCCGCGTAATTTAGGTTATCCTAAACGAAATTATTATTGTCCCGGTGACAACAACATGAAGGGAAATTTGTGCCAAATAACTATCATCTTTCTGCCAAAGAACACTTGGCGTTTCCTTAAAAAACATTCAAATATTTTTTTCGAACATCTCCCTTAAAATTTGTCGATAGATTTCAGTATATACAGAGTGTTTAACTCGAGTATTTTGAATATCTCTGTTGTTTTTAGTACGAAAAAATAGAAAAAAGTTGTTCGTTTTGAAAGAGCAAATATTAAATAATCAAAAAATTTTTCATATACGATAAGTGTATTATGTGTCGAACAATCATCATGTTGGAATTAAATTCTAACGGTGCCRCAATGGAATCTTATCTATTTGTAATTCATTTTTTTTTAAATTGCAAAAATTTTTGTTCATTTTTGTTTTAATTTCCTTTAATCACGAATTAATAACGTGGTTTCTCCAATAATGTTATATCAAACATTTACTCTCCATGAATATTGTATTTATCGAAGTCGATGTATCAGCCCAGTAATGCATATTGTGTATTTAACTGTTCATGATTCGTAAAAAATGACTTTTAATTTCATCAGCGACGAATGTTTCTAGCTGTAAATGTTTGTAAATGTACTTTCAATCAGGTATCGAAACTCTGTGCGAACTACACAGTTGTATGCGGAAAATTTATATTAATTTATATTTATTGAAAGTGCGAGACAATAATTTATTTATTTATTTTTATAATTGTATTCAATAATCAAAGTTAACGGTAATTATTTTAACCTTAAATAAATGTTTTTATTGAAAACGTACGCGTTTTCAATAAAAAATAGTAAGTTTATTTAGTTTTCTTTATTCCGTATAAATGAGTTTTTATGCTTAGGGTCATCTTAAGGTTAACATATTTTATATAGTTGAATTTGTTTTTTTATGAACTACATTACTTATGAACTACATTAATCCTTGATCTGTAAATCAGAGTGTTTGTCCGCGCAAAATCTATCTGCATTTATAACTTACTTCGTTTATATTAAAAAATTATTTTTAAAAAATTAAATTTTTTCAAAATGTTTTGATTGATTTATAAAGTAAAAGATTTAAAGATTCTACATAAATTTTTTCAGAATTTTTCTATGACTTTAACATATAGAAAAGTACAGTGGGACATAACGGAATTCTTGATTGCAGATAGAAAGTGCCAAAAAAAGTTTCGTAGACTAAAAGTTGAAAATATGTCATCCTATTTAAAAAAAATGGTATTGACTTTGATATTTTAAAAAATATGAACTTGAGAAAATTTTTTGCTTAGCATAATATTTGTTTTTCGAAACGAACAACTTCTCCCTATTTTTTCGTATCAATAAAAACAACAGAGATGTTCTAAATGCTTAAGTTACAGAAAATGCCTTATATACTGTTAGGCATAAAGCCACTTTTTTATTTATCCGAAGTGCAAAAGTACGTTTCCCGAAGATTTTTTTAACGCTAAACACGATGTCGATAACAGAATTTGCTTGGCATATCAGAATTTTAAGTAAATTGAGATAAAAGGTATTAAAAAAATAATATTTTGCCATTTTCAATTTTTTTTACAAAAAGAAAATTTGTTTCTAAATAAAATTTACAGCATTTAAAAGTACAATTCAAGAGTTTTCAAATGAATTTTGATTTCTAACGTGCCAAACAAATTCTAATCGTGTTCAGCGTGAAAAATCTTCGAGAAACATACTATCTCACTTTGGAGAGAATTTTGTGTCAACAGTGTTATATTTACTGTACATACAGGGTAATTCCTTTGCGACAAACTTAAAGAAGTGTTAGATCTCGTCAAATTGAATAGTTTTAATTATATAATCCATATTCAGCAATGCTTCTTTAAGGCTTCATTGTTGACGGTTTGTCCATCTGCTGGATTTAATTTTTTCCTATAAGGGCATGTCAAAAGTGCAATGTGCACAATCCCTGTCGATACCCAAAATGAGTTTATTAACAGAATATTGAATGCAAATAATGTGATTCGCAACACTCTTGCAATTTTCCAGAGGGTCAATGCATCGTAGATGAAATGCTTGTAATGGTTGCAGGTCACCATATTTGTTATAATAATATAAACGAAATAAAATTGAAATATGTATAATTTTTAAAATTCAAATCTAATCTTACAAAAATCAAACAACGTTCAACAAAGCTAAAAATTAACCTTTAGGCTGCTGGGAATTGAAGAGCTTCAATCCTCTTAGAAAATGCCTAAAACGTTATCATTATATCTTAGATATAACCTATGTAAAGTTCTGATCACAGGTAGTGACTATATTTAGTCATTTCGGCAGCCTTTAAAAGGTTAATGCCTAGGAATCTTTGCCGGATACGGATTACTTAACAAAAATTGTTAAATTTGATAAAATTTAACGCCTCTTTAATTTTATCGCAAAAATTCAGAATTACCTCGTGTATTTATTGTATACAAGGTCTCTGATAATTCTTGTGACAACGCTCGTGAACAAATGCACATCCATCGGTCGCAATCGTGCATAAAGCGGGGATTGCCTGGTAGACGCGCCGCTTGAGTCAGAGTGCTTATCAGTGTGCGCGGCGCAGGGCGCTTGATAGGGAGTCCCCGTTTCCTGCCTAGTCTCAACGAACGGGCATGCATTTGGCAATTGGGCCGGGCGGATACGCGCTTATTCGGCAATCTTTAGAAATTGATATCTTGTTAACTACGAAGTTTGCAAAATGGTAAAAGCTTCTTCTATTCAGTTGCTCTACCTGCTTACGAGAATTATTGCGATTATACGGGACATCTGTATATAAGATGTATCAGTAAATATATACAAGATATCTCCGGACTACCGCCAAATGCAAGCGCGCTATGAGATACGATCGTCCAGCGGTCGTGATTGCTAGAAACAAGATGTTTTCTACAAACATTGGAGCTGCCTCCCTCCCCCCCTTCAACTACCAGTTTCAGGTTGCGGTACCTTGCCACAGCGTGTAGGAAGAACGCACACAGGAAAGAACTGTATACGTGTGCGCCCGCTTCTTGAATCGAGGTAACGCGATTCGAAACTGCCAGCAGTGCCGCCATATGCTTCTATGTAACCATTACCGTTTATAAAACAACTACGATCGCAAGATGCGCGGGAAATTATTTTCTACAAGCAATAATACTATACACGCGAGATGATCTTATTCTGAGTTATGATTATTTTTCATCTTATCAAAACAAAATCTAACGCTAGAAAAATATTTTTATATGTGTATGCGCGTGCGTACGTACGTGAACAATAAGCGATGTAGGACACGAAATAATTTTCTTTCAAACTGCTATCTTTCCGTGGCAAAAAAATGACAGAGCGTCCACATCACCTTACAATAGACAGCACGATGGGACTTGATTAGAGACGTGTGTGAGAGTGAACGTGGACAAAGAGTGAGTGATAGATCGAAGGTGAATTAAAATAGATGAAGGAAGTAAGAGATGGAAGTTTATAGACAGGTGAAAGGGAAGGAACAGGAAAACTAGGACAATTGAAAGAAAAAGTGTAGCTGGGATAAAAAGGCGGATTAAAAAAGAATTTAAAGGAAGGTACAAAGTGAAGAGTTATGGCTGGAAAAGAGGAGGAAAAAATAGATCGGTAAGATAGAAAAGACAAGGCAGGACGATATAACGAAGACTAATTTTCGAAGGAAGAGAAATAAAGATAAAGGTATTTAGATTATCAGATATGAGCAGGAGAGAAGGAAAGTGGGAGAATTGAAAAAGGAAGGGAATAGTTACAGGGAGGAAATAGAAATAGATTAGTGTTAAGGGTAATAGCGTGTAAATGAAATGATGACAAATAGAGGAAAGGTTAGATGACATGAAAAGAAAGTTTAGAAGGACAGATAAGATTTGAGGATGAGAATAATGAAGGGGAAGAGGGGGAAGGAAATGGGAGGAATAGGAAAAAAGATGGGAAGAAAGAGGAAAGCTCCTATTCTAGATCGTGGTTGAAATAAGATATAAAGACAAGGAGTTTTGGAGGGAATATAAGAGAAGTAATTTGATAAGGTAGGAGAAGGAAAATATTAGATATTAGATAGTAATTTTAATGTAGGGATGGGAAATTAGGTGACGAAAGAAAGGGAGATATAATAGGTAATAGATAATGGTTATAAGAATTGGGTGGAATAGGGTTTTTAGAAAAGAATGGTAAATATAGAATAATAATTATGGCAAAAGATAGGGGAGAAGAGTTATAATTATAGGTAGTGGCCAAAGGTAATGCGGTTATTGATTATGTTTGTGGTAAGCGATGAAATACAAGAGAGGATTATAGAATTTGAAGGAGAATTTGAAGTATAGAATTTGAAGGAGAAAGAGTGGATTCAGACAACTTACCATTGGAATGTAGAACAGAAAATGGAGTACAGAAGAGGACAAGAAACAGAAGAATAAAGGAGGATAGAAGCGGAGAGAGTAGGGGCTAAGGAAGAGACATAAAGGCACAGGGATAAGGAGGAAGAATTAGGCAAATTGAAGAGGACCAGGAAGTAAACATGGAAAAAGAAAAGAAGGCAAAGATTAAACAAATAGTAAGTAGAGTAATGATTAAAAAGAAGAAAATAAGAAGAAAGAAGGAGAAAGAGCACAAAGGTAAAGGAATTGTACAAAGAAAAAGAGGGAGACGAAGAGGATATACGAGAGGAGAAAAAGAGGGAAGAAGAGGAAGAGAAGCTAAGGAATATAAAGAGGGATTGTAAATATATGGAAATAGATAAGTAGAGAGGAAAGGTGAAGAGGATGGAAGACAAGAAAGATAAAGAGGAACGGAGAAAATATTTTATGGATTCGTTAGATAGTCCAAAGTGGTTATACAAGGAAGGTAGAGAGGAGGAAGAGGAACTGAAGGAAGATACAGAGAATAGGAAGGAGACGGGGAGATTGAAGAAGGTGAAGGCCGCGGGAAGATGGAATTTCGAGGGAAGCTTGAAATGTGTAGGAGAAAAATTAGGAAGAGAAATGGCAGTTCGACGACAAGTAATAATATTGGACGTGGAGGTGGCCTTCGACAGAGTTGACAGCGACACGCTGGAAGGTATTAAAAATGCTAGGAATAAAAAGACAGATAGTAAGAAGATATTTGAAAGCAAGGAGGTGGTGGCGTGAATGAGGCAAGGTTTCGTAGGAAGGAAAATCCAGGAAGAGAAGGAGTGAGGCAAGGATGTGTCCACTCTTGTGGCGGAGATAGAAGAGATAGGGAATAGATATATGAGTAGGAATAAAGATAAGAAATAAGGTATATTATAACAACACATGCTATACCAAAAAATTACTACAGCACCTATAACTATATTTACTAATATGTTATACCATTTGTCATTTGCGAACATAACGTCGATACGCACGCAAGTTTTAAGACTTTGATTTATATAAATGTCATTTTATATATATATATATATATATATATATATATATATATATATACAACGGAATCAACGAAACCGCATATATATATTCCTATCTTATTTCACTGAATAAATTTTACATATCATTTTATTCTCTGTACATAAAAGTGAAAATTAATAAACATCATTGTTGGTTGCAGATCTTATAATAACGGATCAGTATAGTATATCTGATTAACTGATTATAGATTTTATCATCGTGACTATACCATTTAATTTTTGACTATCGATACTATGGACAAAAGCAGTTCTTACCGACAAATGAGAAACAGACTTACAGATCTCTGTTTTAAATTTTTGACACACCGAAACCGCTTTGATAATTATGGTTAATTTTAACAATCATTTTACTTATCTAACAATCGAGTTAATCTTATTTTACATATAATACAGACCCATTATAATAAGAACTACAACAGCAATGCTCATATTGCATTTTTTATATTACGACTTTATTTTTTTGTGTCTCTTCATTTTCTTTATAATTTCCGATTATTTATTTGTTTATTTGTACTGAAGAAGACTCTGCGATAGTCGAAACGTTTACGTTTTTAATTTATTATGTTGTATTGAAAACATCTTTTTACGTTAATAAACTATTTGACCTTTAACAATAACAACTTTATGCTTAGTTGGCCTTATCTTTTTCTTATTGCTTAGGAATTAAGAGTTTAGGATATGTAAAGTATGAATGGATGTGAGAGTAAGACAAATTGTAAACCAAGTCCCCTTCTAGGCTAAATGTAAAGTTTGAAGTGTAATCAACTCTATTCTATTCTATTGTCTAATAGACAGCACGATGCGTTTTGTTTATAATAGTTTTCCCAGTAAGCCTAATCCAGAATATTTTTATCAGTGATTTTTAAATTGATTCGGTTTCTCCCGCTTAAATGACGACATTTACGCAAATTAAAAAAATAAACCATCAATAATATTTCTCATAAATGTGCCCTTTCTTGCACATACAGAAAAATATTATTTTACTGCTAAAAAATGATTCCTCCTTTTCTTATTTTTCTTCTTTTGAGTAACAGTTCTCTTTAATAAAGAATATTTTCTTGATAGCCTTAAAATATATTCACAAATTTTAGAAATACTTGTTGTTATGTACTCAGAATAAAAATATATTTTTTGTTAAAAAATATAAAATTTTATCAAAAAAATATTTAATAAACAAATCAAATTTTTATTTTAATTTAATATTCTTGATTGAAATATTAAACTTATTAGAATTCGAAATAAATTTGATGTTTTATAAATTTTACTTTTTAAATTTTCTTTATTGATAACTTTTTAACCTTCAGGCGGCCGGCATTCAAAATACTTAAATACAATGACTTTGGGTATTATTTCCCTGTAAATGTTTTTTAATGGACCGTATATATGGGTCGACTAAAAGGGTATCCCAAAAGGTACCATGCCAGCTGTCTGGAGGTTAATAAATAACAACCATTGGCTAAAATTTTTTAAATGTTGTTCAAGGTCATGACATTAATAACACATATCAAAGTCAAGATAGAGGTGTCTCCAATCGACATATTTCTTGACAGTTATTAGGAGTAAGTTCATTTAGAATACTGAGGTAGGAACTATCAAATAATTTGGTGTCATTAATACAGAATACAAAATTTATGCCATTTCTTGTTCTTTAATGTGAATCATTTCCAAAATAAGTTTTTTGTGAAAATTGTGTTTGTAGTCTATGATTTTATCTCAATACAGGTATGAAAGTATCATTTTAATAATGTATTTAAGGACAACCAAATATTTCGAAGGATATAATTTTATATTGTTTATGAGTTCTTTGAGTATAGTTCTTAATTATGTTTAATTCTTAATACTTTTTAGTTTCATCTACGTAAAGGACATTCTTTGCAGTTCTTACAACATATTTTGTATATTACATTATTATTGAATAAAAATTGATTTTTGTTTTTGTGTAGTGTGAATTGAGTAAATTAGACTTATTAGAGAAACTTTCTTAAAGAGCATTATGTTATCAGGAAGAATTCTTCAAGAATTCATATTTAAGAGTAGGACAATACAGTTCGGTAATACAGTCTTGAATATAACATAATATCAATAAGATCTCTAATGCGTCGATTTTAGAGGTAAAAAATATTTTTTTAAAACAAAGTTTATTTATTACTCGACTATTAATTACTTTCAACATGGATCAATTCTTATTTCCTTGACTTTACGTAATTCTCACCGTTGACCGACAAATTCGTTTTCAATAAATTTTATTTTACCGATATTTGTAACTGCACAATTTATTACTGATTTCGGTGACATTGTTTAAATTGTATTTTTTGTATATATCATTGTCTGGCATTTGAGATGGCCTCTTATTATCCACATTATTTATATTTATTTTTGTATTAATTTAACATACAACCACTATAATATATTTGTTTATAATCATTTGTTTATTTTTTATTGTTTTCACTTAAAATTTTTCAATTATTTATTGCATTAATATGTATTGATTCATTCGATTTTTTTATTTTTCATATTTGCGTTTTGCTGATAAAGACTAAGTCGAAATGTTCATGCTTTTAATGTATAAATGATCTAATAATTTTAATATCTCTACTGTTATAACTTTGTTCATTTTTTATCATTAACTTCTCAATATTGTTATAGAAAAAAGATTATTTAAATGATATCTGAAAGAATTACTAAATCTGATCTTTTATAGATAAGAAAATGTTTGCATTAAGAATGCAAACTTGAATGAATTTTGAGTGATCATTGAATATTGTCGATAATGTCGATATTTTCAATCACCCATATCAAGTTATACTCATCCATATCTAGCGTTGCTTAACTTCTGTGAGCGTACGGAAACTAATACTTCAAGTAACCATATTTTATTTACATTAAGAAATAGCATTTTTNTAGCATTTTTACACACACACACACACACACACACACACACACACACACACACACACACACACACACACACATTACATAGTCTTCTATTTTTTTGACTCATTTAAACTTAACGTAATATTTCTGATATAAAAATATTACTTATAAGCATATAAACCTTGATAACGTACGTTACGTAGCATAATAACATTCTTATAGGTTATGAAATAACTTCCTGTTACATCAAGAGACACTGTAGTCTTATGTTAAATAATATACTACTATGTGTGTGCGTCTATTGAAAAAATATATTATTTTAAAATGTTTAAAAATTATTAAAGTAAAAATATGTATAAAACGTTTATAAAATGTATCATTATCAATTTAAAAGAAATTAATATTTTTAATATTTTAAAACATTATTTTAAAACATTAAATTTGCTTTTTTTATAGAAATAATATTAAAATGTTGATATATACAATTATAAATAAGATCTTGCTTACCAATAACTTTATAGGTAAATATCAGAAAGCTCTTTTAGAAGATATTTTACGACTTTTGATATCATTTTTAAGAGATTTTAATGTGGACTTTAAAAAGTCATCTAAAGAATGTTTTTTCTCAATGCTCATTATAAACAAAAAACGCATTGTGCTATCTACTGCAAGATGGTGGAAATAATAACGCTCTGTCATTTTCTTGCCACGAGAAGTTCAAAAGAAAATTATTTTTCGGTGCGTGATTTTGTATCACACACCGCTTATTGTTTATGCATGCACGCACGCACGCACATATATACACATATATACACAGAAAATGTACTTTTTTCTATGTTATTAAATGATTTTATTTTGATAAAAATATGAAGGCAATCATCGCTCAGAGCGGAGTTCAGCGCCATGCGACGTTTGTGCATAACCATTATTGCTTGTAGAAAATAACTCTCTGTGCGCATAGCAATCATGACCTAGGTATATCTCGCGTTTACTTATCGTGATTGTAGACCGCGCTCATTTGGCGATTTTTAGTAATTAATTGTTCGTTAACTATTGCAAAAACTGCAAAATGATACAGGGGCCCTTCTTGAATTTATTTCGCACACGAAACTTTATAATATACTATATGTTATGTGTACTATAGTATATTATAGAATATCGTATGCGAAATAAATTCAAAAATAGGGCTCCAAGACTTCTGATTCAGCTTAATCTGCTCTACTTACACATGAGCGTTGTCATAAAAATTACAGAACACTGTGTGTATATATATATATATTATATAAATTAAAAAATTTTAAGTGAAAACAATAAAAAATAAACAAATGATTATAAACAAATATATTATAGTAGTTGTATAGTGTATGTTAAATTAATACAAAAATAAATATAAATAATGTGAATAATAAGAGGCCATCTCAAATGCCAGACAATGATATATATATATATATATATATACACACACACACACATAAGTATTAACAAATAGAAAAATTGTTAAAAAGTTAAATAATAACAAGAAAAAAAGACATTTTTAAATTTTTCTTAGAAATAAATTAACATATTTAATATAAATATTAAAAGTTTTAATATAAAGGTATTTAAATAATTATTAAAGATAATATAAGAGAGAAAAAAAGAAGGAAGAGAATAAAGAGAAATGAAAAAAGAACAGATTTCTTTACATATTTTACATTGCGATTATTTATTCTAGATCGCAATCTAGAGCTATAATTTCGAATCAATTTTATCGCTGTGGACGACCTGTTGCGAAGAGTTTTCGCGGGCAATACAATCACGGACGGCCTGCAGGACAATGCTTATTCGCCGGTCTAGGGCGTCTAAATGAGGTTCCCATAAAACGGGAGCTACAGGATCTTTTGCCATACTCTGTCGCATAGCGGTGCTGAGTCGTGTGGGCCCATTATGAAAGCTGCAATCAGAATCGAACACTATGTCAATAAAAAATTTTTAGAAATTTATTACATAAATAGTAAATTTTTAAAATAAAAGGAAAAATTTCTATTAAACATACAGTGTGTTCCAAAAGTTTGGCAATGGTTAAATATCTCGTAAAATGTACATTTCCTTGAAAAAGGTTTTATATAAAAATTGTAGGGTTAAGTAAAGGCATTAAATAATAGTATTAACATGGATTCTAGGTAACGTCGTCACGGTCAAGTAAAGGTTATCTTTAATTTTTTAAATGGAACATCCTATTATTTATTTTGCATTCTTGTAACTGATGTTGAGACGTTTTCAAAACACTGGTCACGAACCTTTTTTCCATAAGAACTTTCCGAGTTATGGGATTCGAAATTTACAATACCGCCGGCATTGCTCAAGACAATTTTTTGCTTATGGCTTACGATTTTTTTATGTACTACTAGCTTGAAAAAAATCTATGTTTATAATATATAGGGTGTCTGAAACCACCCGTACATCTCTTTTATCTCGGAAACAGAACTTGTAGAAAAAAACGTTTTAGACAAAAGTTGTGGGGTTCTAAATGATCCATTCAGTGACCTAATCAGTTTGATCTTTGATGGCGTCACCAAGATCAGAACAATGTCACTTTGAATTTCTTAAACGGATCTTCCTATTTATCATTACATATTTTTATAGCACACCTCGAGCGCTTTCCAAAACACTATAATAAAGTATTTTTCCATTAAGTACTTTTTGAGTTATGAGACTTGAAAGTTACAGTACCCCATCAGTACAGTACGCCATCAGCAATATACCCAAGGTGTACCATGCGGAGGTTGTCTAGACGGATTCACACGTCTCTTGTATTCAGAGAAAGATTGGAAAATAATGCAGCCAGTAAAAATAAGATCGGATGATGATCCAGCCAATGAAGGCAAGATCGGTCGATGAGAACAAAGGCAATTATATTAAATACTCGAATTGCGCACTATTTACTCTGACAATGAGCTATTCGATCATAAAAACTGGATACGACATTTCTGATGAATTCTGGATCAATAACTGCAATTTTTTCAATAATCCTTTGACAAAGTTCTTCTAAATTTCTTGGTTTTGTTGCATACACTTTGTCTTTCAGGTAACCCCAAAAAGTAGTCAAGCGGTGATAAATCATAAAAAGTAGTCAAACGGATAAATCAGATGAACGTGATGGCTACTCAATCTCTTCTCTTCATTCGATCCATCGATTGGGAAACTATGTGTCTAAGAAATTTCGTAAACCTACTATAATGCGATCTAACAACGTCTTGCTGAAACCATGTACGAGCAAAGTTATCTCCTACAATCCGTCTGATTGCTGGAAATATTTCTTCCTCAGCATATCTTCATATTTTGCAATGTTCAAATTTCTATCAGTGAAAAATGGGCCAATCAATTATTCAATACATCCACCCAGACATTCAATTTTTAAGAGTATTGCATGTGAGCTTCCAGCATCCAGTGAGGATTGTTGTCAGACCAGAATTTGCAGTTATATGTATTGACATGTAATGATGCACCCTAAATGCATCGTTACTAGCCTCCCCACGCCAAGCGTAAATAATTTGCGCCGAGTATCCGCGCGGCCGTTTAACGGCGAAGACCGATTCGGACCTGAACGCCGCAGGCCCGAAGCGCGCCGAAGGCCGCCGTCGCCGCCGCCGCCGAGCGATCGGGGAGGAAGGCCGGCTTAAGCGTGAGCCGGCTGCCGATTCGCTTCAGTCGGCCCACGAGCGGATATAAAAGCGGGCCGACTCGTACTCTAAAGACTGCCGACCTGTCCTAGCGACCCAGCTCCTAGTGATCCGTCCGCAATATCCAGAGTAAGCGATTGAGTGTACTCAACGCAGTCGAGAGTACTCGACAGCCTGATCCACCAGGGAAACGAGTGTTCTCGCTTCCCGTCGAGAGTACTCGACATCCTGATTCACCAGGGAAACGAGTGTTCTCGCTTTCTGTCGAGAGTACTCGACATCCTGATTCACCAGGGAAACGAGTGTTCTCGCTTTCCGTCGAGAGTACTCGACGTCCTGATACACCAGGGAAACGAGTGTTCTCGCTTTCCGTCGAGAGTACTCGACGTCCTGATACACCAGGGAAACGAGTGTTCTCGCTTTCCGTCGAGGGTACTCGACACTCCAGTATTTCCACGCCAAGAAAAGCGACCGAACGTATCCTCCGCCTCGCGAACTTGACTCCACAAAYCTCATCACGCTCATCYGGATAGCCTCATCCGCGACGAGCACCGCCGGGAAGCAAYCGAGCMTTCGAGCGTCCGCCGCAAGGCCCGCGCCGCGCGGTCCAATCCAACGCGCTAGTTGATGCACCGAAGCCGCGCGCGCACCTCAATACCGCTCACGCACGCGTACTCTCTAGCGCTTATATTCACTGTACATACCCACAGCACACTCGCCGTCTTGTACATACACACGCTTACACATAACGCTGTACATATTTCTATCGAATAAAACTATTGTTGTTGTTAATATACAATAATTCTGATCTCGTGTCTCTGCTCTTCCGAACCCGGCGTCCGACGAGCCTTTCCGGCAATCCCGTTCTGCATCCAAGACCGAGAAAGACGGACCGTTACAGACATAATCATTCAATTCAAAAATTGCTTCATCCGAGAAAACTATATTGAAAAAAATGTTGGGGTCAGTTTTGTTTATTATGAGTTCGCAAAATTCCATACGACAATCAAAATCAACTTCGTTCAACTCTTGTATCAAATTGACTTTATATGGAAACTTGATTTTTTTTAAATTCTTTGCACAGCCATGTCATGTTTCCAGTTCCGGAAGCGGATGTCTCGCTTTGCGGACTGCCTGTGGAAGGAGATGCAGTGGCCGCTGCGACCGGAGATTACGGATAGGAGAACGTCCACCAGATATGATGGATAGCTGCGAATAATCCTTCGGGTGAATAAGCAGCTGACCAAGGCCCAAATGGACCAATGACCAAGATCATACCGTAACCCCGCATTGGCCGGGGGTCGAGGCATCAAAAACCCGGACTGCGAGGTAAACAACCTATAAAAAATCACACCAACTCTAAGCTCTAGCCGTGGCGATGGGTTACCAGAGTTTCGTGTGTCTGGAGGGTTGTCAGTCCCAAGCGGCTATCTGATGGGCGCTCCCGGCCAACAACTGGGAGTATAAACAATGATGGATAGCGCAGAGAACAAAACAATTACCCTAGGAGGTACTCCGCCAGGCGGAAAATTCCCCGGCAGTTCCGACCGGATGTATGGGCCGGTGGATACCGCAGGCCCCACGGATTCTGGGAAAACCAATTCTGCGTTTTGTCATGTTCTTGTGACGAAGTATATCACGTTGTCAGCGGATGCTGACGATTATGAGGAATCCTAGGCCCAATGCTGGTATGCACGGGGCTTTAGGTTTGTTATTCGCATCCTTCGGAGGGTGCATGATGTGGGCTGGCATAACCGCCGTCCGGCTTCACACGAGGAGTTTCTCTTCTCTCCCTCCTGGTTCATCGATGAAGAGTCGGTGGTGATCGGAGGAATGGACTTTGCCGACGTGGCGTCCCCGGTGGACATTACAACAGGTGGTAAAGTTCATATGAAGGAGGAAGTTATGGATCACTTGGGTCACCATATTACGGAGCCGGAAGCTCCACACGCCTTCACGAATAAGAGTTGGCGGCGGGGGAGATAACTCGGTTGAAACCGCCTACCCGGAGGCTTCCGTGCCTCTCTCGGGCTCGGTGGTGCGGTCCGTCGAGATTTTAAGCCGATCAATGGTTGTTTTCTCGCGGATCAACGACTCCGGAGCCGGTTCCCGAGCCATCGATGGTCCGGGATCCTAGGGAGACCACGGAAATGGTGGTCGAAGCGGGGGCTGGATCATCCGAGAATGAAGTGTCCGGCCGTCCGCGCAATACCGGCACAAAGGAGACTTCTCCCTTTGAGGCTCCAATCCGGAACCTTAAGAGAAAAAGGACTAGTAGTCGTCCGAGGCTAGATGGGTCTGGGGCGTTTTATCTCGACCCTCCGCCGCCTCTGGCCCCTGTCGCCAGGCCTGGCCAAGGAGGTCGGGTCTTTTCCTGAAGAGAAACCGATCTCTTATAAAAGGCGGGGATTCTGTCGGATCCATGGGCGGGACCTCATAGAGTCCGACACTACTCCGACGATGGAGGAGACCGCCCGGCGCCGTGGATAGAAATCCCCGCGGCATTCTTCATGGCGGACTAAAGAAGGCGAATGGAGTTCGAGTTCCGACTGATCCGGCAGGCTTCAATGGATAAGATGGTCATCACCGTCGATAGGTGGCTGAACTTGTAGGCTACTTGTAGCCACAATCACACACATACACAGGATCAGATTCATGCCACTTCCACGCAATTGATCCTGGATAACGCTAAGAGCATGAATTTTGCACTTGAGCAGTCGCCATTTTTGGGGAAGTCGTAATGACTTGAAATTTTAGGAGTGTGTTTGTTATCAAAACACCTTTCAAATGAGCCCCTCGACCTTAGTCTAATTTAAAATTTTCAACCCCTTTTTACCCCTCCGGGGAGGGATGATTGATGTCCATGTCAAAGGGTAGCTTTTTTGATAAATCAAAATACGTATTTTACCGTTTTTTGATATTTTCATTTTTACAAAAGTTATTTAGAGGTTTTCACACTTTTGGTAAACTCTGTATATATATATATATATATATATATATATATATATATATATATATATATATATATATATATATATATATATATATATATATATATACACAGTGTTTCAGACAAAAGTTGTTTGGGTCGAAACGACACGTAAGAGGGTAACGCTGATTTGATCTTG
>JANQDE010000030.1:0-13054 GCA_037157785.1 Cephalotes varians
TATATGGATTCTATACTCAACATAGATTCTACATCTTGTATATATTCTTAAAATTTGTATTATTGTTAAAAAATATTTTTCTTTTATGTTACATTTTTATATTAGTTATTAAATTAGTTATTAAAATGTACGTTATAGCGAATTCGGTTGGACGTATTAGTTTACATTAAAGCCGTTAAAGCCGTTGCCTAAATTGAAGATGTATATTTAATATATAATAAATACAGAAACGATTAAATTGGATTAAACTACAAAATCTTCAATACTTTATTGTGCCATTTGGTATAATGTACTGAACGTTTTATCATTTGATATTTTATATCTCTCTTTTACATTCAAATTAGATCGGTGTATCACGGCTTTAATGTGCACTGAGTGCATACTAGTGCGTCCAACCGAATTCGCTATTAGAAAATTACACGATAAATTTTCACGTTAATAACACAGGCCCACAAAAAAAGTGGTCTGTGCTGGAGTACTGACCATACCTATCACTTGTATTTTGAGCCGCTAAATACGAATCTAACCTCCATTTTGCCCAGCACGTCAGGGTTTTTTTTTAACACCAAAAAACTGTTAGATCTTAGTATTGCTTACCCAGCTCATTTGAATCAGATTCTAAATGTGATTCAACATAGAAACTTTAACCTAACAACATTGTGGTACTCTAGTTTTGGCCACATATCTTTAAGAAACCTCCGTAAAACCCCATAACTCGTTAATGTCATAAACTCTCAACCCCTGGGAATCCGATGAAAACAGCGGAGAATCTTGAATGGAGAGTTAATAAGATTGTGATCTCGGAACCTTGTACTTGAGTATCATACATCCAGAACCACATGATCCCACAACCTCATCATCCCATAATCTCTTCATTCTAAAGATCCAACTGAAAAAATGGGGTCATAAATAGGGAAGGCTTTATGCCATTGTGATCACATTAGAATTTCTGAATCAAGCAACTTCTATTGCCACAGCTTTTCAACGGTAGACTTTTGTTGGATGTTGATGAGGGAACATATGATGAAGGACAGAAAGCGTAAAAGAAATTCGTTACACAGGTTGTTCAAAGATAAAAAGGTTCGCAAAAGCAAGAGATCTAAAAGAAAAACCCAAGCATACATTACCTAAAAAGATACTCCACTTACGAAGCTACATTCTCATTGAACCCCCAACTAAGATTCCCCAATTTGCTTTTATTGAATTTCCAGAATCACGGAGTTTTTTGGTGTTAAAAAAAAACCCTGATGTGCTGGGGCAAAATGGAGATTAGATTCATGTTTAGCGGCTCAAAATACAAGGGATAGGTATGGTCAATACTCCAGCACAGACCACTTTTTTTTTGTGGACCTATGTAATTAATAAGGTTAATAAAATTACATATTTAATAGTCTTTTACCATCTATGAATACAATAATTAAAATGTTGCATAATTTGCTAAATAATTCATTGATTTTTTATAATCAATGACTCAATAATTAACTTTTAGATTAAATTGCTCAGACGAAAAATTCGATTATAAAATCAACAATATGCTTCATTTATTTTTTAAGTAATTTTATACAAAATGATGTAAAAAACAAATCAGTATTTAAAGTGACATATAAATGAACAATTCAAGTATCGATTTCAATAATCGTTTTTTATTTTAAGTTTATCAAGAAATCAATATGTTTTGCAACATTTTGCGATACAACAAAATTTAATCTTTTTAAATTAATTTTTATTTCTTTCAATTTAATTTCGAACGTCAGATGCTGAAGTACTTTACAGTAATGCGCTTTTATCGTATCAACTGCAGGAAGGAATCCGGCTTGGACAATGCTTTCACGATCAAAAGAAACTCTTAACATCACTTTATCTTTGTTCGTGCACATTGGAAATTTTACCAATCTCCACGTTGATATATAGGACTTCTCATTAGATTAATTAATTTCTATCATAAGAGAAAGAATCAAACAGGATCAAACATAATGAATTTGAAACGCTTTATTTAAATCGTGCTATTTCTACATTTATTTTGTTTATATAAAAGCTGAGAAATAAATTGTAAACAACTTTTTATAATTCTATTTTATTTTTCAAAATTAAATTTAAAAATGTGTAAATATTTTTCCTTGCATTTTTTTCGTTTGCTTATAGTTCAATATTATCGATTCGAACATCATTCATTTGTCACGAGTGTAGGGCATAATGAGTTTGATCCAAGTGACGAACAGCGAACGTGTTAAAGACAAATGACGCAGTCAATCACACTTTACATCTAATTAAATTGTGAATGTCTGCTAGATTCCCAAAAGCGATAGTAAAGAACGCTTATTATCAAGAAAATGATTAAGCATTATAGAATTTTAACATTATTTGCAGCTAAGCTCATTCTTTACTCATACATTGAACAATAAAAAAATAAATTAAGTTGCATGCGATTTAATGATATAATATTATACATAACGATAATATAAGATATAATAATAAAATATAATATAAAAAATCGTTAGACAAAAAAAATACTTATTGTAATAGAAATAATATTTATCTATAAAAAAAAATTTATTTTACACGTCATAAACAGATATTTAAAGAACGACATTGAATTTTTTTACTCATTATGTACCAATTTGTTTATAAAAACGCTGTTAAATTTATATTCTAACAATACTCTTATTAGAGTATAAATATAAATATATTTTATGTCAATCATCCCTCACAAGATTACTTATGCTTCGATTGGTTCGCACAATCTCTTTTATGACACGTCGATATTCAACAAATTTTAAGACAAAATTTTAAGACAAATTTTAAGAATATATACAAGATGTAGAATCTATGTTGAGTATAGAATCCATATATATATATATATATATACACACACATATATAAAATCCATATATATGTTCCATATTTGAGTTAATATAATATAAAATTAGAAATTAATATAATCTATAGTTTTCACTATGTAAGTCAGAATTCAATTTTAATGAACATCTAAATCAATATATCAGTGAAATGCATTTATAATTTTATTGTTTGATTTCTTTAATTTCTGATTCGCAAACATCCTACGATTATGATTTTATCTACTGACTAATCATTATATCTGGATAATTTTTGTAAAGAGATTACTTATCATTGACTATACAACCTACACTTATAATATTACTGTGACAATTTTTCACAGAATTTAACAATATGTTTTAGTTAATCTAACATTGTAATCATTAGTTATGTTAATATTGAAAAAGATCCAAACAAAGGATCAAAATGTTTATTTAATCAATTTAATTTATATTATTTGATAATAAACTTTTGTACGCACTACCCTGTATCGACTCGTATAGACATTATTTTTGACATTATATATATTACATTTTTAAATTTGATTTAATTCGTATTAAACCTAAATTTGTTCATATTGTTTAAAACTTGTTTTGTCAATTCTAACAAAACTCTTAAATAAAACTTTGTAAAAATGAAATTCTAGCTGTTAATTAATTGTTTCACTTATAAACAGAATTAATTATCCTTAGCGTCTTAATTGTAAAAGAGCTTAAGTGAATAGCTTTTTTCTAAACTACTGCCAACCGATTTCTATCTCTATACCAAGAATAAGACAATTGCTGAAACGTCGTCCTTTCAGAAATGCTGACGCGGTGCGCACTGCTGCGAAAACAGTACTGAAAGCGCTAAAAGAAACTCGCTTACGCCACTATTCTTCCGAACTTTACAATCGCTGGGTAGAGTGCATTGCCGTATGAGATTATTATGATGAAAAAAATATCTAAAGGCGCGAATGCCAACTCTTTCTCGTGATTAACGAAGCGTGAATTACGTTTTGTATAGACTCTAGATTAGTAAAGGGACATCACCTCCTCCACGCCTTGATTGCATTTATATACATTTATAAACAATAAAATTTATTGTTAGCGTCGCAATTGGTGAAGTTTACCACGTTTTGAATATTTAAAGTCAAAATAAAACAAATTGACCAATAAAAGAATGAAAACGCCAAGAAAACGTGTAAACTTGTTAAAATGAATTTAATATTTTTCATTGTTATGCGAAATGGAATATTCATCTAAGAAATATTCACCTTCTCGCGAAAAACAATGTGCGTGCATATTCCGTAACAGAAATTGTGCCGAAAAAGACAGGAAACAAATTTTATTTATGCTCACATGAAGAAGATAAGTCACCCAGGTAAATCTCGGAGTATATTGCGGTCCAAGGGCTTCTCTTTTCTTTCACGCGGAGGTCGACTTGCACGTCGCCGACCGAGGCCGATATAGTTCGAGGTGATGGCACAGAAATATACGATCCTAATGGAAGAGGTTTAAAGGGATTTAATCTTCTTACGAAAGATAGTGGTAAGGCTACTTTATGCGAATTACACATATAAAGATTGTCGATAGCTTATACATATATTCTGGTACTGAAATCTTGCGGTGGTCTTTATTCGAAAATGTTAGTTATATATTTAAATATATATTTAATGAGAGGATAAAATAAAGCTAAAAAAGGGAAAAAATCCACTTAGTTTTGCGAAAAAATACATCTCACAGATACATCTGTTGCTTTCAAAATTTTTTTTTCATCATCATATTAAATACTACTTCTCTCTGTCGCGTAGAGCACTCTTCGTATATGCAACTTCGTTTTTCGCGATTTTTAATTTGAATTTGAATAAAAACACTGATCCTACAAAACTCTCTTATAATAATTTCTCCTGAAATTAATCTCGCGCGTCAATAAGAATATTTTCTGACTCTTTTTCACAACGGTGTAACAGACAGTTTAAATTGCTGATGATAGAGATATAATTGACTGCCGACTATGCGTCAATAAGTGAAAAATTTCCAATAAATGACGATTTTCAGGGACGTGGCCGCGTCACTTGGGAAAACGAACGCCGATGTCAAGATTTATTATTTGATTCGCCGGAAGAAGACGACGTGGAACGACAGAGACGAGTTTTATTTGTGTCCGGTAAGATTATATTTTATAAAGGTACGCATAAGATACAACGTATCCGCTTTCTCAGTCATTACCGGTGGACGTCAAACCGAAAAATGAAAAACTTTACATTGCAATCATTTTCTACAACGCGCTGCTCTCGATTTCTCGCAAAAGTGCGATTAATTATAATTATTCTAACAGAGTGTTACATATACTCGTATACATGTAATTATATTAACTCCTAAACTGCAGAGCACCTTTGATAAACGGTGCATGAGGGATGCTAACTACCGCGCTCTCACATCGGTGAAATTTATTTCTGGGTATACATCTGAGAATTAATAGTTGTGCAACTAATGTGATTTTATTGAGAATTTATACTTCAAGTATCCTACGTTATTTAATGGTGTACTTTGGTTATAGCGTTTAATAAATAATCCTGTGTATATTAACCATCTACTATCGTAATATCGCTGTGCATAATATTCGCTAATTTGCCGGAGTTATTACACATAGCTGACTATAATGTAAAAGCTTTATTATTGTGTTGTATAAATAAAGCTTTGTTATTGTGCTATATATGGTAAAATGGATATGCAAACTTCACAATGCAGTGTAACATTAAATTATCATATCCTGAAGATATCAATGTTAAGAGTATGAGTTTATAATGAATCGCAAATTCGTTTATGTAATATAATAATTTTTATAATTGTATATATACAAAGTATTCTTTATAACATATAAGTAATCAATCTATTATAAGTCTGTTATAATCACTGTAATATATAAGTAATTTACGTTTGTCATCATTACGTTTGTCTCTATAAAATTATGTCATTTATGTAACAATAACATAAACTGTTAGCTGTTTGTCAATAGAGCTGCATGTTAAACCGAAAGATAAAAACGTGAGAAACAAAACGCTTATAATATAATATTATAAGCGGAATTCTATAGGTTTATAAAAGCCTTTCGATAAACGAAGTTGTTCATTCTGCATCATTCAAACGAACGTCCGTTATCATTTGCAATTCAGTCGAGGGAACATTGACGTTTGCATCGAGGTTGCGCTCGCGCAGGCGGATATAAGCGCAGGCAAACATATCAGCTTCCTGTCCCTCTTCGTTTTTTTCTTATTTATTACGCGACGAGAGCATTCGCTCTCTATTACTGGCCCGATGGAAGAAGCCGTACTGCTTTATCTTGCGGTCCTTCGTGAAGAACGACAGCAAAATGCGTTATCGCATCATCATAAAAAGACGTGTCGCACGGTTCGCTGCCGCACGACTCTTCGTTGTTGATAAAGTCTCATGAGACTTCCTTTTTCGGAGCATTTTTCCCTCACCAGTCGTCGTGTCGTCGATCGTCGTTGTCGCAGAGCTCCTACGAAATCCTCGTTATTGGTCGCCGGAAGGATCTAACACCCACAAAACGAATGGAAAGGGTGAGTGGAATCTAGATGGATCTTCTCTAGTTTAGAGATTCTGCCTGATTTGAAAACAATGGCAATGAGCGGAACACCTTTTATTCCCGACTCACTTTGTGACGCAATAAACGTCAATGATCTTATCTTAAGGATCTTACTTAATTTGCAACAAAAATAAGTGACACGCTGACGGTTTGTTAACGCGGAAAATTTGTTCTCCGGAAACAAAAAAAAGTTCAAAATACATAACTACAATCTAGTAACTACCTCTAACTACCATATAATATCATATATATATATATAGAAGAAAGTCGTCAATATCATTACAATTTTGTTTTTGATATTATATTTTTTTCTTAAAAGTTGAAAATAAAACTTTGAAAACATAAATACAAACTAGAAAGTGTTTTCTATTAAATGACATAGCAGTTTTTTCTAATACTGTTTCAAATTTTGCAGTAATTAACTTTTTCGTAAAATGAGCAAAAAATGAGCATCTGACAAAATAAACTTCAAAGTTGATATAGGAAGCAATAACGTTACATATTTCCATTTTTTTTCTTTTACAGAGGAGTCAAATACAAAATACCTACAAAGTATTACTAAATACCTACTGTACAAAATATCTACAAATTTATGTAGATATTGAATTATGAAGATTTCTAAAATTTTTTTACTTCAGTGATTTTTATTGATATGCATACTTTGCTGTCCCATAAGATGCAAACAACGAGATAATATAAAGAATAGGTTAAATTATTATCTTATGATCTGTCTTAATATGAATTATGGATTTTTATTTCTTTAATCAAACAGATCATTTTATTAGCAATAATAAAATGCAATGTTTAATTTTTATATATAATTTTTTATATAATTTTTTATATAATTTTTTATATAATTTTTATAATTTTTATAATTTGAGAAATAAAGAGGTGTCACTTTAGAAAACCTATATTATATTGGTAACTTTCTCCTATACATATTTTCCATATACACATTATTGTATCTTGCGTTATTGTATTTTGCGTCATTGTATCTCGCGTCATTGTATCTTGCGTTATTATATCATTGTAACATGCTATTTAGTAGCACACCTGCACCGTTTGGTCAATTAAGTACTCAATTCGATTAGTTCGCATTATGTGCAGGTCATATACCTGCACAACTAATTTATGCGCATATAAATTAATAATCCATTAACGATGCAATTCAATCTTACTAGGCGTGAAATTGACGCCCGTTTGAAGTTATACAGTTAACGTGCGAGTAATGGTTCATTTGATTTCGGTGTTCACCGAAAATCAAAGTAGAATTATCCAATCACAATGTATTACATAGATTAACGCAGACAATTTGATTTCTATGTTATTGTTCAGCATTATGTAGATCGGAAAACTTTGTATGTTACATATTAAAAATAAAAAATAAAACATATTTTTCATATGATGATTGTCCGCTAATTCAAAACTTTGCTTTCTTAGAATGATATTCAATCAAATAAATACATGGTCGTGAAAAATCCCGTTTCGCTGAGAGCGACGAAAAATCTGAATAACCTCGAGACGATAAGATGAAATAAAATGGAGGACCGAAAATACATTTTCCTTCGGTGTGAAATATTAAATCGACCGTTCCGACAATTCCGCAAGGCAAATTCACACAGCTTTCTTATGCAAATCGCTGGAGTACACAGGTAGACAATGCATTTACCAAATATACTGGTATTACGCGTGTTAACTCTATATTTAGCTATATATTTTCTTAATAATTTTCGCACTTTTGCACATGTATTATTTTTCAAAGAAATTCTCGTTTAATTGAGTAAGCAAGAAAGCTATTTTCGGCAATTCTCATTATATTCAGTGACCGACGATCTGAAATTGTCGTAAGTTATTACTGCACGTAGTCGCAGAATTTAGTAGTTTACAATACGTAACAATTCTTGCGATAACGACGCTCGTAAAATGCACTTTATCATTTCCGGAACGATCCGCGACACTGTGCTTGGCCGAATAGAATGCACGTTCATGCCGTATACACGGAACATCCCTCGCGGCGATTAATACGATTTTAGTTTTCGGCGTTGTTGCTATCGAACGCTGCGTTTATTTTCCATCGTATCAATATTCATGACATTACGTGCAACCACGCATTCATCTCTTCGATCATTCAGCGATTCGATACTCCAACGCCATAAAAAATTTATTTTGCCACGGCAAATGTGATGTGAGAGTGCAACGAGGAAGACATATCGCCTCAACTAGTGGATTTATCGTTGCGTCAACCAGCGCGCGAGGCTTTGCCTACTCGTGCGAAATAAAGAGAAAGAGAGGAAAAAAGAGCCGACCGTGCTTTACTTCGTCGTATAAAACAGACGTAGACTAAGAATCTGGGCTACCCAGTGCCGGTGAAGAGACTGAACCGTGTTTTATGCCGTGCTTTCCACGCCGAATAAGAACACAGTGTGTCTTGCACGACGGCAGATAATAAAGATTTAGTACTACCCGCAGATTTTGTCACCTTACAAGATTTGTTTCTTTAATATTCGATTCGATGCAATTAAAGATGAATGTGTTAAATGCAAAATGCTTGAAATAATATAATGAATTTTTTAAATAATATTGATTATGAAAAACTTAATTAAAATAAAATATTACGTATACAAAGTGTAATTAAAGAGGACAAACTTCGGGAGCGAACTCCCCCCACATCAAACATGAAAAAAGATTTATATCCGCAAAACTACTCTTACTAAGATACAGCTCAAACAAATGTTTTTATTAATGGAAAATAAAGAAGTAATATTTATTAATATTTAATATTATTTATTTCTAATTTTTAATTACGACAAACGTTCCCATTTAATTCAATATACGACACGTCGGATTATATGGACTGTAGCACTCTTTCAAAAATCTCGAGATTTATTGATTGAAATTCGAATGTTACTTGATTAATAATAATATATGTTTACTATTTGTATAAAATATTGTTACAGATCAAATAAATAGATAAGTTAAACAAGAATCGATGAAGGATCGAGAAAGCGCTTGATTGTAAATAGTGAATTGCAGTAATAAATATTTTTAGTTGTATCTCAGTTAGTTACACCCTGTATATCTAATACGTTTTTTTAAGATATGATATTAATATAAAAGAAAATATTTTCTCTTTTTATTTTTTTTTTAATATAAAATATAAATACAGCAAACAATTTAATTTTCTTATATTAATAAAAAAGCGTTGTATCTTTTTATTTCTAACGGTCGATACTGTCAACTTTAAACAATCCCACTTATTTCCCGGCGTGTCTCTCCTCTCAATCTATCGCTTTAACGTAACAGAGTTACAACTAATTTGACCTGTTTATTTCAATTCAACGATATATCGGTTATTTTCCCGAATGACGTTACGAATTTTTCGCGTGCGGCCGGTCAAAACCTGGCACGTACACGTGCTGTATAAGTACGTGCCGTATGCACGTGGAATCGTATTGACAGCGTAACAGATTGCGTTGTGTTTCACGTGTTAGCGTATCCAGCCGTATGCAGCCGCAATTCGACCGATTAAGTGACCGAAGCCAATCGTCACCGTGGAACAACTGCCGACAACCGAGAAATGAAGTAGAATGTAGTTTCACGTGTGATGCGGTTTCCATGAACCCGCAGACCAGAGAAAGAGAGAGAGAGAGAGAGAGAGAGAGAGAGAGAGAAATCTACTTCAACGGTCACGGAGCTTCGTTGGTTAAACGACGGATTTATCGCTCTCCGTTCGGCGTAATTGAGATGTTCATTGGGATCAGCTTGGTTCGAAACGATTTAAGGGGACTAACGAAGGGAATATCGTTCAAGAGATCGATAAGAAGCGATTTTACCATTCTAGGAGCACATATTTTATATGCTGAGTGATTCATCTGAATATAGATAAAATATTCATATAGAGACAGATTGTATAATAGTACCCTAGTATATAATAAAAGCAAATAAAAAAGCAAGAGTCCAAACATATTTTTTTTAAGAAAAAGAAAAGTTTTAAATTGAGAATTTTTTTTTCATTATAGATCGATTAAATTGACCATTGAAAAATTTAATTATTGTAGTAAAAGATTTAATTTTAGGCGAAAAGTTTGATTATGCTAAAATAAAGAATATAAAATATTTGTAAATAAAGAAGAATAATTAAATTAATAATATAATTGATAAAGATCTTTGTTATAAGAACTTAATATCTTTTCTCCAATCGATTGGAATTTAATAATTAGGCATTGTTATGCGAATAATTAAAATGTTTCCAGAAAGAAATCGCAAGCACAGCAAAAAGATGGGTGACAGGCAGACAAGCAAATTGGATTACAATCAAGTCGGTTGATTGAATGGATCCTTTGTATTTCAGATTGACAAGGAAGTTAAATGCTTTATAGGAGAAACTCTTTGTAGCTTTCATGAGCTTAATAAGCTCTGAATCGATCACGTATCCAATAATTTTACCGTTCCGCAAAAAGAGAGAATCATCATAATTTTCTTTCATACTATTTTGAATGTGAATGCGGAATTAAACGAATGAAATTTCATGGAAAATCAGAAATACGTTTCAGATGCCTCATCCGTCAACCTCTGATGGACAGCCTTAACATCTCGTATGCATAATACATTATTTTAATTTCCACGATGCGACAACAGCGAAAGTAAACGTCGGGATGCATTACACAGCAACGTAAACGACAAAGCAAGCGCATACGCGCGACTTTTTCCGTTATTTTAATAATTTCGCATTCACTCATTCGCGTTTACCACGACGTCGACACGAGAGGTCATATTTCATATGATAGGACGTAGAATTGCCGCGAAAACCACACCATTTTTCACAATGCTCGATGATTAACTATCAAAATAACCCGTGCTGTTATTACCGCCCACAGCAGTGGACTATTACACGCAATTATCTAGCGATCATGCCCTTCAGCGACACTATATAACATGTATCTAAACAATGTATTTCAATCAAATAATTTGAAGGGAAATACATTCAATAAAACATTTTATGAATTTTATTTATTTACAAGATTAATTATTAAAGTAAAAAAGTATTAAAGTAAAAATTACATGATATATGGAAACATTATAATTGTTTTTATTTTAACAACTATGTTATTTTTTCATTATTTATATAGTTTTTTGCGTTGAAAATAAAACAGTATTCTTTCATCAAACCTCTAATATCATCCACTTGGAATGTACTATTTGATAGTTTTAAATTTATTTCATTGTACCAAAGCTATTTCTCGAGCGCTGTCGTAATCAGCACTTTCATTTTAGCCACTTCAAACGACAGAAGACAAAGACAGTAATAAGATCAAAGCGCCCTCATACTCGTTACGATTTTCATTATGTGCTCTGGTGCATGCAGCCTATCTGCGTGGCTTAACTCATTGATGAGTGCACCGAGAAAGTGTACTATACTTACGAACTACGCAGTTACATTATGTTTTGCATAAATATTGTGAAATTAAACTGCTTGGAAAAATTTTTATGCCTACATTTAAAAGACCTTTTCTGCTTTTTACTTTCTCTCTATTTTTCTCTCTCTCTTTCTTTTTTTTCTCTCTCTCATTCTTTACATTTTTCTTCAAAAATTTATTCAAGTCATAATGTAGAATAGTACAGAAAATATACAAGATATTTTTAGTGATTTATTTTATATTATTTTTGTGGAAAATTTAGATAAATATGTTAGTATTATTATGTAACATCATTATGTATATATATTTTATATATATAATATTCGCAAACTTAAAATATAATCTTAAACTTACTTTTAATTCTCTCTCTCTCTCTCTCTCTTTCTTTCTTTTTCGGAAATGCTCAAATTATTAACATTATGCCGTCTGGTGCTACTACGTTGGTGCCATATGAGAACTATTGGACTAAATGCCGGTGGCATTACGTTGATTTCACGTGCAAAGGTAAAAAAATCTTACGTTTATTCACATATATCCTCGAAATTTCACAAAAATGATGGAACAGAATTAAAAACTATTGAGATTTTTATGTTTTATTAAAATGTATAGTAATTACAATATTTACGGATCTCTTGGAAAATGCCGGATGTCAAAGTATTAAAACAGAAGTCAAACTTGCTAATATATTTATTGGAAAACAAGAAAAAATATAAAAAGAAATAAAGAAAATTTATCCAAGTATCTTGATATTCGCATTTTCAATTTGTATCGTACTAATAAATCATGTCATTCTAATAAATCAATCAAAAAGTGTATCTTTTAATATATAAAAAATCAATAAAATATGGCTAAATAAATTGCATTTTAATTGTTCGATGACATAAAATGGCAGTGAGACGCTATAAGTATCTTATCTGATCGACTATAATTAACACTTTTGCAGTTATTGTTGTCTGTATCTTCGTCTTGTGATTAATTCTACAATAGTTTCCTATTCTAAATATCAGCCTAAACCAACCTCGGCAATTAATTGTTAATTTACTGACTCTATTCAGATATCAAGGCGCAAACTTGTTTATGGTTTCCCAATGTAAGCAGTTATGTATTTAATCGCTCTATTACGGTATAGGGCATTTGAAGAGATAATAATAGACTAGGGAAGGGAAGGAGAGAGAGAGAGAGGGAGAGGGAGAGAGGAAGAAGGGGGAGAG
>JANQDE010000030.1:14249-71653 GCA_037157785.1 Cephalotes varians
AGTGCCTTACTACTAGTGACACTGCTCGTTTCAGAAATGGTCACTTCTGCACTACTGCAGTTCTGCAGTACTGCACTAGTAATGTCACTGCTCATCCAAATAGTGATACCACTAGTGCCACTAATGCGAATTTACTACTGCATCTCTATACTGCTAGTTATGGGTAGTGTCACTACTCATATCAATAGTGACACTACTATATATACAATAGTGACACTACAGCGCTAGCAGTGACACTAATAGTACTTTTTTACGAGGGCAGCATAGTTTACTAACTCCAGTACAGAAGCGTGCGAACAATGACCTGCTCGATGACTTTCAAGAGAAACATCCGTTGGCCGGTCGTAAGTCTCGTGGACGGTAACATCAGAATCTTTGAAAAATGCAGACATTGAAAAAGATGGTCGTACCGGCAACACGATGGTGATACGTTACTCGAGGAAACAGTGCATTTTTCATTCAGGGCTATCCGTTGCCGCGCGTGGCTCCCCGGTGCAATATGCACGATACAATGGCACGTGTAGAGCGGCATCGTACTTAAAAGGCATCCGGTGTATATATGTACACACACGCAAAACTCAGCAAACCGTTCACCATCCGTCGTTGTCACCGACACTTCACAAAATTGTCTACCCCACCGTAAACGCGATCAATGTCGATTCAGCCGACAAAGTGGCTGTTGGGAAACTCATCTATGCTGCAATGATTCTTGCTACGAACGTACACACACGAGGAAATTGTTGCACAAAGTTCAAGAATTCGTTCAAAAGAATCATTTGCAATTATTCTAAAGTCTCAAGAAAAATGGATTTTAATGTAAGAACTACATGAATTTAATTAAAATCAGAAATATAGATCAATTGATATTCTCTCTCTCTTCCCCTCCCTCCCTTTCTTCCTCCCTCTCTCCCCCCTCTCTCTCTCTCTCTCTCCTTTTCTCTGTACTGAATTTCTTAATTATGAATTCTGAATTAAATTCTGTGATAAAATCATTTAGCAGAATTATCGGATTATAGTGGAATATAAAATCAAAATTTTATGATTGTTGAGTGCATTGAATTATCAGTGAATTATCGGATTATAGAATAATCTATGAAGATTATAATTGATTGAAAAAGAATCTTCAGAACGCATCTGTTTTCCATAGATTTTAACTTCCTTTATAGCATGTTCGCGGAATGCCATACTAAGTGCATAACACGCGTATTCAGTGGTACACCTCATAAAGTTTCGCGAGACATGAAATGTTCATGAACAATATGCGATAATATTCGCATATAGAGAAGGTGAAATACGCTAAAATACGCTGAAAAATGGGAACAAGAGATCGACATAATAAATGATCCGGGCAAATAGAATCCAATTGTTTGCGCGGCCGTAGTCACCCAAATCAATTGCCGCGACGTTGACCCGAGGGCTGATACTGTTTGAACACGCGTTAACTTCCATTTTAACTGATGTGTACGCGGTAAATGTATGTAAAACTGAACGTTCCGCAACGCCGTTTTTAACATTGCACTATTTGCTCGCCGACGTGTTAGCGAAAAAACGAAGATTAAAATGCTTTTTTTTTTAACTAAAAAATGTATTTGACTTAGAGAATATTACTTTTTTTGCACTTTTTCCTTTTTTAATACTGCGTTAATTAATACTTTTAACGTTCTCAAAAATGTAAATAAATTTAAAACAATGAAAATTTTAATAAACAATCTAATAAGCAATATGTTAATAGTATTAGAGCGAGTATATTTTAAATATTTATAATCATAAATATAGTATTTTAGTTTTAGATGATGCAACCTATAAATACACGTTCTTAAGAGATACTGTCGTAACCACCAAGCCATCTACGTATATTGATTATAACTATCGTAGACATCAAAATGTCTGCGTGAATCGCTATCAGACATAAAATCGTGCAAATTAAAAAGCAAATCTTTTTAACGTGAACATATTAATTTTCATGTGTGCTCTGCATTTAAATTGTCGAACAAAATGCAATAGTTATTAACATTTGTAGAACGCATTTTAAACAATCGCCTCTGGCTCCCTAATGTAAGAGAAATAATTGATTTCTTTTACGTTGCTGCTATGTTTCCGTTACTGCCCATTGGAATACTGTCCAATCTTTCTCTGTGGCGTCGTTTTCACGGACATCTCTCTAAGCCTCGTTCTTCAACCGTAACTTTCCCATATGGTCACATTGATACCGAGCTTCGAAATTTCATGAATTGATTCGGTGAAGTGAAAACAAATTTCTTTCCTCGATTTATGGAAAGAATATTTCTTTTCTCGATATATGGAAAGAATATTTTTATCCGTATTAAATCGATGCAAAATCAACAAATGGTTGCTAAATCACTATCAACTTCTAAAAACTTTTTTAGGATTAAAATATTTTGCATATATATATATATATATATATATATACACATACATACACATTTGTAAATATTTTTATAACTGAATATCCAGTAGGTTGTCTTTAATATATTTTTATAGTGATTCAACAAATAATTTGTACAAATAGAAACATATGAGTAAATTTATGCTATCTATGTTTATCAATTAAGTATATCTGTCAAGTTTAGCAATCTAAATTTATATAAATATTCTATGAGCCAGTGTGAAAATATAAATATTCTATTCTATTTCATAGCAGATATTGATTAAACAGTGGATAATAATATTTATATATTCATCACTACAACACAGATAAACTTGAAACGCTTGAAACGCAGACATCAAAATGTTATAAAGAAATGGTTGATTTATTATCAAATGCTCATCAAAGTTGATATTCTGCTGCAAATGATAAATAATGTTGCCATACGAAGCATAAATGGACAGACAATCCTATTAGAGAAATCCAGATTGGCAGTAAACCAAGTTTAATTCACCTTAATGTCACAATCGCAAACGAATTCCTCTAATACGAACATTGCGCTTGCGATCGTAATGTGCCATTCCTGTTTCATGACAATATGCTTAATCGATCACCGATGGAAGAGAATTTGCATTGCACCAGAACATCGACGAGCGAAAGACGGGACAATGAATTCCAGCAGCGCACCATATAAACGATGGAATTCCCAAGAAAATTAATTAACCGAGTTTAAACGGGCAATGCGCACCGCAGCCAGTTGCCCGATGGTTTCCTACTCGCATCTAAAACTTGAGGATTATAATCGCGACAAGGTAAATGTCGCCGATGAGAATAATTAGTGAAACCTTCGACACTTTGAAATATGAAAGTATAGTTGCAAAACTTACTGTATAATAATAATAATAAAAAATTAGAAGAAATTGAGGATTATTTTTTAATTTATAATTTATAATTTATAATTTATTATTTTATTATTTTAATTATTTGGAATTCTCTTTATAATTTTGCTAATGTGTCTAATTGCTAATGCTTCATATATGTTATATAATTCTTTTTAAATAAAAAATTCTGGTTTTCTGGATAATTTTGTTTTTGATATTAACACAATGTTTTATGTTATAGAAATAATATAAGTTATATTTTCTGTTATTTCACAAATCTTGATAATAAATTGAAAAATATTGTTTGCATATAATTATGATTTAAGAGAATAAAAAACGATTAGAGAGTTTATGAATTATTTATGTTGGACAGATTTCTGCAATAATTTTCTCTTTTACTTGTATATTTTCTCGTTTTATCTACAGTAGAAACAGACAACGCACAAAGTAACGTTGTTTTGCAGATAATAAATAATGGAAGAATAACGAATTGTATAGAGAGATCAAAAAATTAAATTCAAATTAACAACTGACAAAGTCAGCGTCCAGTTACAAAAAATATTATTTGTTAAAGCAACTGATTAGATTTCAATAGTAGTGAAAATAAGTTTAATTGTCCGCCATTAAATAAAGAATTACTGTGCTAAAGAGGTGACACGCGGACGAAGAATCAATACAGCAAATAAACGATCGGACCAAAGAAGCTCAGGTGACTTTAATTCTCCTGCGACAGCAAAGTCTCGCAAGTCTGTGAGAAGCGCCAACGATGGGTCGCCTAAAGCTGGATTTGTCAAATAAAAAACTCAGAGGCGGAATCAAGATTAACCGGGAAGCTGAGTTTCCTTTCGGTCGGACCACTGACTGACCTTTCTCCGCAACCTTTTACTACTAGCTATGTCGCCATCGGTCCATTTAGCACCTTCCTTTTTATTGACCAACCGGCCAGTTAGTTTTTCGCTTGTAATAAAGCGTGAAAAGTAATTGTTAATTTACTCGCCTTCATAATTATTTCTTTTGTGAGAAAAAAAAAGTTACTTTGTGAAAATGATAAAAATCGTCATTTATTTAAATTTTAATAATATCGGCATTGACCATTTCAATTTTTTAAAGCGAAATCAAGGCAGTTGCAGATTTTCTAATGAGAAAAACGGTAGTTTAGTATTAAAAATAAATTATTAATAAAGTTTGGTCACTTTAAACAATAAAAATATACATTGCATTATATATATATATATATATATATATATATAATTGTCATATTTCTTATTATTATATTTTTTATATTTTGGATTTTATATCAGAGAATTACAAATATTATTCTTCAAAATTATTATCTATCGAATATTATTCTTTATTTCAAAATCCAATAACTGAGATGTCTATTCTGCACGAGGAAGCATAAAATACATAAGCGCAACATGAGATATCGCGATCTTTGATGTAATAACATAGCATTAGCGACACGGTCGCTGAAGACGTCGTTTCCAAGATTCTCCAGGGTTAAACTTTGCATAATCCTTTCATCTCCATTCTCGAAAAATGGACCTCCTTGTTCCGGATCGTCCTGTATCTTTCGGCCAGCCGAGATTCTAGGGTGGATTAGAGTGCTGCATTCGCTTAAATTATTTTCCTTTAAATAGCTCGCTAGATAAGAGGCAATTTTACCTTTGCCTTTGTCGCTGCATGTTTGTATGCACCTGTTACACTTGTGTTTACGTACCTTCCACCTCCGATAGCTACTACCCTTAGGGGTAGGTAAACCGGACTGCGTTTACGTAGCGCTGAAACGGTTATTCGATCTCATAAACGTGCCACGGCCATTTCCAGAAGTGTACCGAGAATTTTCAGTTACGAAAGATCATGGTTTAAGCTAAGTCATCATGTCAAGTAGTAGAAAATTTTAGCGGAGTAAAACGGAAATGCAAATAAAAAATTAAACGTTACTAGTGACTAGTTATTAATAAAAGTGAATAAAAATTATCGCTGTATTATTTGCAATAAAATTAATTGTTCTAAGCGTACTTTATTGATGGTGCTTCACGATTAATTTTATTTTTATTGTAAAACGTTATAAAAACAGATAAATAAAATCAAAGTTTAAACCTGCGGCAAATATTTTAAATACGTGAAAAGAAGTTTTGTTAAAAGATTTAAAATTTTAGCTGGATACAGATCAGAAAAATAATTCTGTTGAACTATCAAAATAATTATGTAGAACGCTCATACCAGTTAAAATATCAAAAAATTTTTGCAGCTTATTATTTATAAGGTTCCAACAAAATTATTTTTAGATCTGTATCCAGCAAAATTTTTTTAGATTCTATACCAAAATTGTTCTTTCCATGTAAAAATAATAATGTAAAACAAAATGTTACAATGTAAAAAAAATTTCGCTTCAATTTTTCTGCGAGTTCTTCTGGGTACGTGACGATTATTATGGCTTTGCGAATCCTTGTATCAAGTACATTGAAATAAAACACAATCGAAATTACTGTGAAAGCGCAAAGCCTATTAAGTGGAGTTCATTAGAGCGTATTGCAATGTTCCATTGATGTGTGTTTGCATTGCTCCGCTTTTGCTTATGAATAACACAAACCCAGTTTTAAATTATCCGCTGTACCAAAAAGTCGTCGTACCCTCGCGAAGTTTCTTGCACAACAACTTAATCCTCTTATCTTAATACCGACATTAAATTATACCGATAAATATGTTTTTCAGAGTTTCGTTAAGATAGTCGAGAGTCGACATACAGGAAGTTTCGTAGCATAAAGCTCGGCTGGTGAGAGAAAGAAAGACGAACCACTTAATAGATGTCTCGCTTAGAAAGTACATCACGCGTGTGTCACGGTTTCGACAGCGCTTCGATACCGATAGGATCGTTTCTCTTCCCTCGGATTCGCCTCGCTTCCTCTGCCCGCAATATGCAAATGTTCGTGATTTAATGGCAAGATCTTATATGCATGCAGATTTACGTAACATCTTCAAACGCGCGAGAAGACCTACGACACGTTACAACGACACGGTTGAGTTGTCGGTATTCTTCGCGGAGAAATTGCGAAGATATTCTTGTCGCACCTGCGACTATAACAACGGATAATTTACAAAAAAATATTTGATCCAGAGTCCCTAAAATTAAAGGAAATAACCAAGGAAGGATTTATTTTAAAAGTTGTTCATAACGTAATTGTTAAATGGCATGGTTAAATTATTTAGAAGAAAGAAAACATTTAAAAAATAATTAGTAAAAACATAAAAAAGTATTATATAATTATATAATTTTATTCATAATTTATATTCTTTATAGAAAAGATTAGATTTTAAAACTAAATAATTAAATTTTTCTATTCTTAATTAAATTTTATTGTCTACAAAGATAAATATTTTTTGTCTGTTTTATGCTGCAAAAGACTGTGAAAAAAATACATCAAAAGATACATTAAAAAATTGTGAAAAATATATATATAAAAATATTATATATTAACCATAATCTACCAGCGGACAACATTTTCAATTTTAAATTTTTTAAAGTAGAAGAATAATCATTTAACTGGATTATTGATTAACAGCAGATTATGCAGTTTAAATCTGATTCAGTTCAATATTTATGAAGTCCCGAAGCTTAACGGCATATCGAGTCGTCAATTTAAAAATATTATCATTTTAGAGTAAAATCTATATAAATGCAAATATACAACATCTTGCGGAAGATAAATTCTTAATGAAGACATTTTGTAACTGCAATCAAAGACGGAGAAATGAATGAAGGATATGAACTCGAAATGTGCAAACTCATTTACACTCGCAGTCACGTACACACGCGAAGTATGTTAATATCAAAAATATGTAAAATTAAAAAATCCAAACGATAACAATTTTCTCGTAGTTTTTATTTAATCTTTTTATTATTAAAATATTTAAATTTAATATTACGACACTGAGTAAAACGGACATAATCAACCAGCAGGTAACATTTTTAATTTGAAAAACGAAAGAAAAAACATATAATATGATTTTATGTCACAATGTCGATATTATTATGAAATATAGGATTTTTATTTAACTTTTTATTTATTTTATAACTTTCTATTTAAATGTTATGGAAATGTTACAAAAATTACGAAACTAAAAATACAAATGTAAAATATAAGAATAATTGCAATAATTTTTTTAAATGCACGTTGTATCTCTCTCTCTCTCACACACACACACACACACACACACACACACACACACACACACACACACACACACACACAAGAATCATAAGATATTAAAAAAAAATCACCAATTTGAATTTATGTACTTTTGTTACAATATTGCGTTCCTTTTACCGAATCATAAAAGAGACACATAAATTACGCTTTAATAATCTAGGGCAACGATAGAGCCAATTGCAACGTGGAAAATTACGGTTTTATGGCAAATTATAAAGTTACGGCTTTATTAGAAATAAATTCTCTGCTTTATTGCAAGGAATTAAAATTTCATCGCATAGCAGGCACGTGAAAACACATATCTTTTTTTATCGTGTCCCTGAAGATCCTCCCGCGTTTCTTCTCTAAAGAAAAATATGATTTAGTAGTCAACTTCAAATCCGCACAAACATTCATAAAAGATGCATTACTTACAAAATGATTGATCTCCGCAATCAAAAACGCGATGAAAAAACTCAATGTTAAGTCGAGTAGTTCAGCTAACTGCAAAGTTTCGAGAAAATTGAAAGGAACTAGCAATCCTCGTGAGTTTATCGTACTTATGGCCAGTTACTTTGCACGTGGATGCGATTTGGGTTTCGAACTTCGGGATGCTTAAGAGTTTCCCTTAAATGCATGTACCTCGTTCGACGTAAGCACATCTCGAGATAAATGTCTTATTGGGATCTTTAATCTACGTCTCGCCATAATACGAGAGTATTGGAGAAAGAGGGAGGGAGGGAGAGAGAGAGAGAGAGAGAGAGAAAGAGAGAGAGAGAGAGAGAAGAGCTACAAGGCTTACATGCGCGTTTGAGGATTATGAGGAAGTTGCAAGTTACCTGTAAATCTGTGACAATGTCTCTTCTATTACGCTCTGAATCAAGTTTGCAACATACTTGAATTAGGATCGATATTTGTACCGAGGACCATTGCTATTATATTAACTTCGCGAAATTTGATTTGTAGTTGGCGAAAGTCATTTCAATACTGTCTCTTTGGTTAACTTCAGTTAAGCATTCATTTAATTCTTTGTACAATTATAGCTAATTACAGCTAAGCGTTCTTTTGTTATCTACTTATGCATATGTAATTAAATCATATAAAGTTGTGAAGTTAATTGCTCTTAAGATTAGTTGTTTTAAAATTAAATTCAATATATATTAGTTAAAAAAATAATCAATTTTTTATATAGTTTTATATAGTTTACAGTTAAAATTATAATGGTCACACAGGAGGAAGATACAATTGATCGTTGCAAGAGCTAACTGATATGGAATGCAACCGGCCTCAATAAGCTGCACGATTATCACGTGAAGCGCATTAATTTCCAATTTCAATCTGATGAAATCAAATCAGAGCGTGTTTTAATACACACGCAAAAATGCAACTCGCGCGAAAAGCGTATTTGGTCTAACAATATAAACGATAAGCGAAATCCCGTAACGCGCGCGTCATTATTTGTTATCAGCCTTGTAAAAACTCTAACTATATGGATGGAATTAATTTGACGCATATGTCCACAATGGACCCTTTTACAACGGAAAACTTTGAACATTCTTACGAAAATTGCATTTAATTAAAATCTTTTCACGCCGACGAGAATTTGCAGTTCTGTATGATTCTCCCCCTTGAGTTTCAGACCTCCTGGAGATCCCAGACTTTAATGAAACACGTCTGGCACTCTCTTAGTAATGAGCTCCGAGAAAAATATTTAATATAAAATATTTTTTGTAGCATGAATTTACTGGACAAAAACCAACATATATCGCTAAATAAATTTCCTTCCCTGTTTATGCTATTATGCACGTAAGTTTCAACATGGATTCAACGTGGATTATTCGATATCAGCAGATATTAGAAGTAAGCGAATCACGTTCAACACCGTACACTGATTGCATCATAATTATAAATTGTCTGTTGATGTGATTTCGAAGATTATGCAAGAATTGGATGGAATACATAGCTTCGTGACATCATTTCACATTGGCATTCATTGTTTATCCGATAGAGAATAATTTATGGTATTTACTATAACTAGCGATAAAAGGATAATAATAGAGCATTAATTTATCTTTGGCCCAACGTATAATGATCGTAAAAAGATCGATTATAGCTGCCAGAAATTTTAAAAATGTAACTCTTGCCATCAATCAGTTTCGACATTTCTTATATTTTATTTAAGCATATAGAGAGTATACATGTTTATTTATAACACAGTTAATTTACATAATTTAATAACTTACTTTACAATACTTACTTTATGTACTATATTATTTGAAAAATTATTTATTATTAAAATTATATAATTATTTGAGCTACTTTTAATTAATTTATTGTGATAGTAATTATCTATTATAGTGAACTTAATCATATAAAATAATAACAATTGTGAATAGAATAAAATTATTTGTTTATTTTTTATTGCGAACAATATTTTACTTATCCTAAAATTATAGTACAATGACATGCATTAAGAATTGCTGTTAATTCCGAAATATAATTTCCACATTCCATTTGCACATTCGGTTTCAGGTACATTAAGATCCAAAGCATTTCGTGCTAATAGCCGTAATTAACCCGACTGAACATCGTCGAATCTGTTAAGAGATCATTTATGCATATTCCAGCCGTGCATGAATGGATTTCGTTCAACGTATGTGATTCTCAATATACTGGAAACTTTACTTGGCGCAGAAATCATCGGCTATCCAATTACCGACTTCGTGATCAACTTAAGGATTACTAAAAGTTTGCTGGGAAACGGAGCAAAATTCTGCCGTTCCAAATATCCTTGCACTTTTGCGAACATCTCGTATGAAGAACGATCATGTGATTGAACGATGCTCTTCTCGACTTCGTGAAGAAGTTGTTCGTTTATCAATCTTCCTGCCACGAGAAATAATTCGTTCGCGAATCGCGAAGATTCTTTCACCGTGAATATATTAAATAACTGTCTAATTTTGATTCCATTATAGTTGTTGACTTCTCTTTCGTGTGATTTATCTAAAAGATCTTAAAATATATATCTAATGTTGTTTTTTTTTAAAATCCATATAGATTTTTTATATCTTTTTTATACAAATGACATATTTATATAATTATATAATTATATATAATGACATATACATTATACAATTATGTAATTTCTCTCAAATTTTACAAATGAGCAAACGACGATAGGTAAAATGAGTCGATTTTAGCTTCCGAAAAGACAAATAAAAACGGTATGTTTTTGAACTGCTGAATCTGTTTCTGACCTTTAAAAAATTTTATTTTGTTGGGAAAGTAGATATTAAAATATTAAAATCAGCATATAAAAGCTATGTGAAAAAATATTATGAAAACATATGTTAATGAAAATACAAAACTAGGGAAACTAGGGAAAGATCGTCGATATCATTATACCACTTTGTTTTTGGTTTATATTTTTCTTAAATAAAAGCTAAAAATAAAACTTTAAAAACATAAATACAAACTAGAAAGTGTTTTCTATCAGATGATATAACGATTTTTATAATACTGTTTCAAATTTTGCAATAACTTTTTCGTAAGATAAACAAAAATAAGCATCTGACGAAATAAAAACTGACATAGTAGGCAGTAATGTCGCATATCTATCATACTAATCTTTTTCGTTACAAAGGAGTCTGTATAAAATACCCATAAATTTAACCTATGAGAATTTCTAAAATATATTACTTATGAAAATTTCTAGAATCATATAAATATTTTTTATTGATTTATACGCATACCTTATGTTGTTCCGTAAAACACATATATGTAACGAGACAATATACAGATGAGATTATTCGTGATCTTAATATAAATTATATATAAGTTTTTAATTATTTATCTTTCTTTATATATATAATCACCTAAACAAATCATGTTTTTATCAGTATTAATAAAATGCAATATTTAATTTTCGAGAAATAAGAGAGATTTAAGAGACCTATGTCAATATCAGTGATTTTTATCCCTAATAAAATAAACATATTAAGTAAAAACCAATATGTGAATAACACGAATTAATAAGTAAAGAAGATCTTATTCAAAGCGGATTTCGTTTAAAAATATTTTTGTACAAATCCAATTTCTACAATAGTAAAATGATAATAATTTTAATAAACATAAATCTGTACATTAGATATAGAAGAATATTTAATATACATAAGAAAGAAATAGTTAAAATAGTTCCCATAAATGCCTCTGTTTTTATATATTAATAATTTTTTTGCTCTTTTTAACAAGCAGTCCATAAATTATTAAAGATAGAAATATCATCATGTTTTACTAATAAAAAAATACGAATTAACATATGTAAACAATAAATCAACAATAATAATTTACGTAATAGATGTTTAATAGTTTTATATGCTGATTTAATACTTTCCCGACAAATTAAAATTTTATAAAAGTCAGAATCAGATTCAACAACTACAAAAAAAACATACTGGTTTTACTGGCTACTCTTCAGGAACTAAAATCAGTCCATTTTACATTTCGTTCTTCGATAAAATTGATAATTTAAACAAACTATAAATATATATGACATGCAAAAATTTGGTGTCTTTTGGAGATTTTAATAAATATAAAAAAGTATATGTAAATGTTCAATCGTGTCTTTTTTTTTGGATTTTCCTTGAAAATTAAAAAAAATCGATGCAGACACGGGTTAAAGTTCTGCGATACAATTTATGTCTATTATATATCTTTAATAGCTAGAAGGCGCTCACATTTTGACAGCATGCACAGCCCCTGTCTTTCAACAAAGTTTGACAAAGCACAGGTAGGACTTGGACAGCATGTCGTGCGAACAATGGCGTCTTAGACTCCTGTCTGTCTCACAATGCCTTAAGATACGCTCGTCTTGGCGATTTATTGGCGAGCACGCTAAATTGACAGTGGAATTCGAACAGCTTACAAACGCAAGATAGTAGTTGAGAAAGTTTATTCTCCTTCAATTGAAGTTTTCTCGAAAAATTTCAGAACTATTAAATAAAAAATTTAAAAAAATTACACAAAAATAATGAACATTCATATTAAAAATCCAATTGTATAAGTTATTTTTGCAACTTTATTCTTGCAATAATATTTTTCGAAAGCAAGGATAAAACAATTATTAATATTTAACTTAAAAAAAAAAAAAATGCATTTTTCATTTTAATATTGTAAATACCAGTAAGATTTGTTAGGTTTTTTAATCTCCTAATAATTATTGTAATTATATGATGACAATTTTTTAATAATTCTATAAAAACTTAGTTGTCTCATTAGTAAAACATTTCATTCTTCATTTACACATTCGATTAAGAGACATTAAATAATCGACGAAAGTTCTTAAATTAATCTTTCTGTTATGCAATTATAATGTAATGCCATCATCGCTAATATAATGGCTATCGAATGAGATGTCCTTTCATCCTAGAACAAAGGAGCTCTCACGCACAAGAGCCACTCAAGTACAGCTATCCATCTGGTTCTGGGCTACATTATTCATCAGTTAATAAATCTGTGAAGAGGCTAATTTAAAATAAAGATCATAAATGCACTAAATAAATACTTATAATTTACCAAAATTATATATTTTTAAATATATATGTATATGCATATACTCTATATATATGCATTTCTTTATATACTATTAATTTGTTTGATAAATGTGAAAAAGAATAAAAAGCTATCAATAAACTATAAATTGTTTTTCATTACAGAGTATTTAACTAAATACTCAATTACTTTATTGATAAAATAAATTTCTTAAAAATCACAACTTCGGATATTCAAAAAGCTCTTGAAATATAGCTTGAAACAGGAATAGAAAACATGTAACTCGGTGTCGTTCGAAATCGTCCATTCCAACTACATGTCTAGTTGTTGTACGAGTGCGATTTTTTGTGGTACTAAAAGACTGCTCTGAAACTCGGCAACTAAAGAATCGTTGAAAAACGTGACTTTACACGTGGCGCGGAAAAATATTCGTTGCTACGTGCGTATTGAGTTTAAAAGCATGCAGTGTTATGTAAAACTGCAGCGGATAGAAAATAATCTGGCATTATAATGGTTCGCTATGTATGGTTTTCTACGATACATAATAAAAGAGATCTTTATTATATCTTGCAATGTGTCGTATCGATAAATAATGCATTATTTAGTTTACTTAAAAATTCTGCAAAAATACATTATATGCGCATTTAAATCATCATATGTAAAACTTTTGCGTTTGCAAGTGTTATATGTGTTATATGTGATTTTATGCATCCAATCAATATCTATTTCAGATCACGTTATAGTATGTGCCGAAACTTCATCTTTGGTTCCGTTATGGATATCAAAGTTCGTCAAGTTAACTGCGACGTTTCCAGCCGTCGACATGTTGTATTGTTATTGAAAAGTTTATTCGAACCCATGAAACTGATCTGTTAGTTGCTGAAATGTTTGAAACTTAACGCTCAAGAAATCTCAATTATAAATTTAATAATACAGTGACTCAAAGTGTGTCCTTTATAACTTATAATAAATATAATTCTCTTATAATTTTATAATTTTTGTATCGCACATAAAAACGAAAATATTTCTTATCAAAATTGAAAAGCAGACAAAAGAAAAAAATAAATTAATATAGATATGTTGTAAAAATAATAATATATCTCAGGTATTAACATTACAAAAATATATTTGAACGTGAAATTTATAATTAAATCTCAAATAAAATCAGAGATAAATTTTAGAAACAATGTTAATGCCAGTAATAGAATAATAATTATCAATAAAAAATACAAAAATTTTTTAATGGTTTTTATAACAGTTAATGATGTAATTGTAAATTATTTTTGTAGCATATACAACTTTTAATATATAATTTATAAATATAATACTCGAATAAATCACTCATCGTAGTAATTTATTAGACTTAACAATTTTGATAATTTACATACACAAAGTAGCGCAAACATAAATGAATAGACGATTCATAACACGTCGTTCATATGATTCAATCGAAATGCGAATTTCATTTCCGCATTGACGAGAAATGAAAGCGAGTGATGGCTGCGGTAGTGGTTGCAGTGTCAGACGACAATGACATGCTTTGCAATATTTGTGCCACTAAATGTTAATACCAATAGCTAGAATCCACATTGTCGCGGAACCGTGTGAAGTAATAGTAATTTTTACTCACTCGTCATTAAAACGGTAATTTTGCGAAGGTGATGAATTGCCTTGCGAAATTCGTCAGAGTTTATTTGCTCATCTTTACTGTTACTCTGCAAGAGCTTTTATCCTCTTAGTCCTATTTATTTAAATTAAATGCTCTGCAGTCTGCGAAATTTTGTCACACACGAATGCCAACAGGAGCATCGAGAAAGCATGTATTTTATCATGTGGATACTGAAAGTAATTCGAGCACCAGCTCCTCTGAGCGAGTTGGTTCCGAGACCGCAACTTGGGATGCGCTTTGCAATAAAATGGATTGTCGCATATTCTCACAGAACGCGCTATTCATCTCTGTCGATGTAAACACATGAAGTCACCACGCGAAAGAGTAATTAGAATATGAAAAAGTGCAATTATCAGAAAAAGCAATTGTGATACATACATATAAATAAATGTGTGTGTGTGTGTGTGTGTGTGTGTGTGTGTGTTTGTGTAAATTTAACTATTAACTAAATTTTTATGAAATTAAATTCTATTAAATTCTATTAAATTTAACTATTTATATTAAATTTAACTATTATAACTTATGTGTATATAAATTATAACTTATATATATATATATATATATATATATAATTATAAGAAAATAATAAAATGTATTACAAATTTTTAACTATTCTTAATTTACAAAAACATATTGTTATAAAACAAATTAAAATATAAGTATAATTAAAGTATTACTTTCTATTTATTTTTATGAACAAAATTAGAATTAGAATTAGATAGGTCTCTAYTAGAGATAAAGATTTTATTTTTATTTGTTTGTAATAAAGCTGCTAACAGCTGTAATACAAAAAATAAATAAATTAATCATTTTATTAAAAAATTTTGATGTTTAATTATTTGCAAGAGCTAACAGTTATATTACAAACAATTGTATTACAAACGAAAACTTTAAAATCTAATTTTGTTTATAAGAAGAAAACGTAATATACTTCAATTTGTTTCGTATAACAATATATTTTTGTAAACTAACAGAGTAATTTAAAAATTTGCGATACATTTTGTTATTTTGTTAAATTATGATAGCTAAATTTATTATTAATTAAAATTACTTTGTTGATTAATGCTAGAATTTTTTCTGTTGTATATATTTTTTGCTTGCATAATTTTATGAATTAATAAAATATCTCGGATTATAATTCGCTCTCTGTGTTATGTTCCCAGTGGGATTTAACAAAAGTGATATAAAACAATTCGAAATAAATAAGCGAGGCTTATTTACTTAGAGGAACGCAACTGGATAATATTCAGATCCCTTCTCTTCAACATGAATAAAATTAAAATGCTCCCCCAGTCGCTCAATTCCCTAAGCAGTCATCTCCGTTGATGGAAAAAAAAAATATACAGTCTTCCTTTTCATGTCAGATGGAAACTCTAATCAGACGTTTCATAATTTCAACCTGTATAAAATGTACTTCATCTGAGATAAAATTTCCTTATACAAATGTAAACTATTGTCTTATATAAATGTAAACTATCATTCTCCAAGAAAATTAATTTTCAATTGCATAAAAATGTAAAAAGATCTTATATTTATTACTTCACTGTTTTGTCAAATTATTACTACAACTATTTACAAAAGTATTTATAAAAACCAGAAGACCAGAGAATAATTTGTGTAAAATATATTGATAGCTATTTTTTTTTAAGAAAGTATTTTAGACGCATTACATTTTATTGTATCGACATAATTTGTTAATACTATAATTTCATATTCGTGTCTAAAGGAGCAGTTTCTTAGTGAAAGTTTGATGATAAGTTTGGATAAGATTCGAACTTCATGAACAAGCTTAAAATGGACGACTATTATCTCATGCTGAAACAAAACTAAAGTTTCTTTGTAATGGCAGGAACTCAATAATGTTACTTGACCACAAACAAGATGAAAAACTTATTATATATAGATTATTATTATCTCATTTCTCATACATTGCAAATTTTTAATTTTTAGCATTATACGTCTTTGTTATTTCAATTAGCAGAATTCTATCGTAATGTTATCGAAAATTAACTAAAGCTATTAAAGAATGTAATTTTACTACATTAAAATTTAATTTCAATTATAAAGATTGACAGCAAAATTCGCCTGTTTTTCGGTAGTCGATTACGGACACAAGAAAGACGCAGTCGAAATTATATTCATATCATATTAATCCTTGGGCAATTTTAAGATGAGCATAACTTTTTATTTTTCGAAAAAATTCTAAAACCACTCCTAGTTAAGCAACTACTCTGAGGGGTAGTTTTCAAAGACTACGCCAAAAATGCTTTGTTATTGTCTTTTATTAATAAAATCCAGAAGTTCATAGCTACTTTTCAGCCTTAGAACCTTTAGCATGATAGGGTATCGTGTAGGGATAGTTTTCAACCCCCTCGCTGAGACAGAGGGTACTATTTTAATGCGAACAGTATTGTAAGGTTGATATCTTTGACTGAATCATTTTTGCAAGAAATTTATGTCAAATACGATTCTTAACAATAGTACTGTGTTTCTCAATTTTTTTTAGATATTGGCCTTTTTTAATTATTTTCAACCCTTAACAAGGGGAATTTTTTTTGAAATTTTTTCGAAAAACAAAAAGTTATGCTCATCTTAAAATTGCCCAAGAATTAATATGATATGAATACAATTTCGACTGCGTCTTTCCTGTATCCGTAATCGACTATCGAAAAACAAGCAAATTTCAGGCTTATTTTGCGGTCACTCTTTGTACAGAATCTTTTCTTCCAATTACACTTGAAGATAAAAGATGGAAATAATATATAGAATATGATATATAAAATATCTTATCATATGTCAATCCATAGTATATATTCCTATTATATAGAGTATTCGAAAAGAATGGGACCTCCTTATAATCTCCAAAAGTACGCACTTTCTGAGAAAATAACTCGAATAAAAGTTATGTGGGATCATGAAGAATTATCTTTTGGTGACCTTAAACTTGAGCTTGAAGATCATCTGAAAGTCAACATTAAATTTTTAAATGGAAACCCTCTTTTTTAATCCCGGATTTGAAAAGAGCGGAAAATTTTATGTTCAGATATTAGTTGCCACTAGATACTAGTTCAGAACACTACGTTGTCAGTGGTCAAAGTAATCCCTAGGGACCATTTGGTCAAATTAGTGACAGTCACAGAATAAAATTATTATTAATAATAATAAATAATTGTCAATAAATATTAATGAGTATTAATAAACGATTAGTGAATGGAATTATTAATAAATTTTAAATACTAATATTCCAGGATCCGTTATATCCCTATAATATCGGGCAGCGACCGATCTTGCCTTAGCTGGCTGAATCTGTCCAAATCGATCTCAAGATCAAGTTTAAAGTCAAGATCACCAAAAGTCCTTCATGACTACTGATGTCCTACATGACAACTTTTATTCGGGTCATTTTCCCAGAAAGTGCGTACTTTTGGAGATACGGGGGGGTCCTATTCTTTTCGAATATCCTGTATATTTTCTTAATATTTTTCTTATTTTCGTATTATTTTCTTATTATATATCCTATTACATATAAATATACTACATATTATATATTTAGTAATTTCAGAATTGAGAGTACAAGAGAAAAAGGGATGATTCTACGTGAAAAAATAAATTGAAAATGTAGAATAAAACTATTTTATACGAGATTTTGTTTTCCAAAAGAAAAATAAAATTTTACATAAAAAAGTTTTATTCTATATTTTTAATTTATTTTTTTCACGCATATTTCAACTTGTACGGAAAAAATGGTTTTGCTGAAGTATTTAAAAATTTAGTTAGATACAGATCTAAAAATAATTTTTTAAACTATCAAAATAATATAAGACGTTCAAAATAGTTGCTACAATATCAAAATTTTTTGCAATAATGCTCGAGTTTCCTATAACATTTTCAAATCCGTATCGAATTAAATTTTTAAATACTTCAGCAAAATTATTCTTTCCGTGTACATATTCTTCGGTTATTGCATTAATATATATTTGTTTCCCTCGTTTTTAATTTATAATTGCAGTCTTATTTTTAGAAAATTTCTCTTAAAAAGACTGTTACAATCTTGATCCACTAAATTCTTTTTTCTTTTCGATACTTCTCTAAGTCTAAGAGATTAAAGTTACTTAGCCGAAATATTTGAGAGGATCGATGGCTGCTTTAATTTGACACGTCTCGCGCTTGATGCGAGCCGGACAAAGAGGCAAATCAAATGAAGCGAACGCAATTGAAGCGAACGTTGTCAGCGCGATTATCCGAAGCGTCGTCGTTAGAACTATTCGAGTTATCGAATGAATGTCGCGCTCTCAGAGACGCCTTAGTGAAGTTCCGGTCGTTAAAAGCGTGGCGCGTGTTAAGTGTCCAAGGGACCAGAGAATTAACATCGTTCCACGTTGTTTCTGGCTGAATAAGCGAATCCTCTCTATCTCGGTACTCCAGACAATTACTCATATTCGCATAATCTTGTATAAGAAAAAAGAGAAGAAGAGAAAAAAATGGAAAGCGCGAACAGCACTTTATTTCATGAATTCAGAGCGGTAATCTACAGACTAATTTTTATTACATAATTTGTTTTTAGCTTATCCTGTTATCGATGATTCAGCCATCAACTTGTTATTGTTTATGTATTCTAGTTTAGTAACTGTACAGACCGTCTAATCATGAAGCAAAATTTTTTAGGAAATAATATACATCACAGTGATGAACAATGATATAATAATCATGTATAAAATGATACATACAAGGAAAGAACGATTTTGAGGAATCTAAAATTTTGCTAGGTACAGATCTGAAAATAACTTTGTTGAATCATTAAAATAATTAAAATAATTCTGAAGCTTTAAAAATAAAACAATGCTGCAAAAAATTTTGATATTCTATCAACTGATTTGAGCACTGGTTTTTTCTACACAATTATTATGATAGTTCAACAACATTTTTGATCTGTATCCAACTAAAATTTTAGATCTTTTAGCAAAACCATTCTTTCCGTGTATACGTTATTAATTTTTAAATAAATTTTAACATTTAACGAATAACAAATATTATATAAGATAAATCATAAAAATTAAATAAGGTTTTATTTTATTTATTTAATTGTTCGTAATTTGAAGTGCAAAGTAAAAGAATTGTAACGGCATACATACTGGTGTGAATTTTCAATTTATGCAAGACCGCATTCGCGAGAAAAGACGCGTCGTGAATACTATACTTTCGACGACAAACGTAAACGCGTTTTCGCAAAGCTCACGAAATCATAAAGAATTCAGAACGTGAACTACCAAGTATTGGACAACTCAGGATAAGAGTGCGGGAACCACGGCGACGAACTTTTTACGACTCGCTTTAACTCGTAAAGTCGACGTCAGTCGTGCGTTACTGCGATTAACTCTTTCCTCACGGAAAACCCTAAACGCAGCGGCGCGACGCTCACGATCGCTAGAACACAGTAATTCGCCAACACTCGATCGAACATTAAATGAAGTCAGATATCAGGGTGCTTTCGTTCCTCTTGCCAGGAAAAGAAATTACGGAAAATTGCAAAACTTCTGTCGACCAGAAATAAGAAAAGTTTGCTACAAGAAGATCGACATGCCGCGAGAAGATATTTCCTGTGAAAGAGAAATCGAACAAGTAATGTAGGCTTATTTAGATTCTGAGTAAAGTTCTCAAAAAATTATTAAGAAAAAATTATATTAATAATGTAAATAAATAAAAATCGTAAAATCTAAAAGAGTATAAATTTTTATAATAGAAATGTGCATGTAAGAAAGATATATAAGATATGTAAGATACATATAAGAGACGAAGAAAATATAGTAATAGAATAAAAATATGTATGTGCTAAAGATGTGAATGTACAATGTAAATAATTAAAAGTGATTTTATCAAAAATCAGTTTATTAAAATGGTAATATATTGCTTTGTGCGAAACAACCATTTTCCGACTTGCAAAAAACGAAATCTCCAAAAGTGCGGAAATTAGCTGCAGCAAATACACATGATACAGACAGATTTATTATGCCATGCAAAGTAAAGTCAGGTTTTCCTTTCCATTCGTTGTAAATTTTGTTTGTAAATAAATCCGTAGATTATACGTTTCTCCGATGTAACATGGGCATGCAAAGCATGGCATGGAGGAACAAAATGCGATGTGCTATAAAATATTGAGCAATAAACTGCATATTCCATTCAGAAATGTTTTCGACATCGAGCAAATTAAACAACTTTCAATATTATAGGTTTTTTCTTTCAAAAATATATTAATTTTATTTTTAATAAAATTGAGATAACAGTTCTAACTGTAAATTTATAATTGTAAAATTAACACCAACAAAAGAACATATTTTATTGTAACTATAAAATAAAATTATAACTATAATGTATATAATATTAGATCAAATTGATTATATATTGCACATTAAACATTGTTATTTATATATTAATTACATTTAAATTAATTTAAAAATATATAATAGTAAAAAATTAAAAACTTTAAATTTATTTAACTTAAAGCAAGAAAAAACAAGAATTTATAAATATAATAAAAATTAACATATAAACTAATATTTCTTCAAAATGTAATTATATTAAACTAATCGCAAAATAGATTGTTTTAGTGATTGTTTTAATGAATTGTTAGATCGTACATTATATTATTGTTCGCTGACAGTGCTTTATTTTTTTGAAAATTGTAAAATGAAACATACCGCAATGTAAGCAAACTATTACAGAATAGTTAGCTGTTGCGTTCGATGTTTGAAAATCAGTCAACCAGTTGACCTTTCATGCTATTTAGTTCATGAATCCCAAAGTTGTACTTCCAACAACTAACACTATACTTGCAGGTTGAAAGAGCAACTTCCAGCTAACTACCACCTTTGGACCAAAGTGATAATTGAGGTGAAATTGACAAGTAACGAAATTAAAATGCATAAGAAAGAGAAAAATGTATGAGTACATTTTAGCATGATTACAAAATGAAACACTTTAATCTATTGTACATTAATCTTTCAAATGTATATATATTATTTAATAAAATATTTTATTACTATTTAATACTATTTAAAAAACTTGCATCGGCGAGTAATACTATTTAAGTAAAGACTTCTTTCAATAGTATCTTTATTCTTTAAAACTTTTTAAAATAATATGGAAAATTACATTTTGTACTCAATCATTATTAATAAATCTCCTTCACAAAGTTATGAAACTGATTTATAACTGCATTTCATGTCAACATTATTTAATTTAATAACATATGTACATATTGAGAGGATAAAAATCCTTTCCTTACTTCACTAGCTGGTCAATCATTATCTTTGTAATCGAATTCATTTATCTCAGCTTGCTCAGCTTGAATCTCTTCTATATATGGTTTGAGGTATCGATACTCTATATCCTGCTCGTACGTGACCCATTTCTCCCTAGGTAGATATATCTTCAGGAAACTCAGTTGCGCAGCGCGTATAAGCCTGCAAAGCATACAAAACTGTTACGTGCCTTCGTTCGAGAAACGCCTGAGTGGCATAACAGAAAAATCAACTGCATAGTCGCAGAATATTTCCGAGACTTGTAATGCAAAAAAGAGTACAGGAAACTCTCTCGTTAATTCGCAGCAGCGAAAACCTCCAAGACCGGCGATAGAAAAACGCGGACGCTGGAAGTAGGACAATTCTATCACATGTTACATACCGCGTGTAAGTTGTTCGTAGAAGTTATTGCAGTTTAACCGAGTCTTAAATTAAAAAAACTTTTTTAAGTAAATGTAGTATTTAATGAAAGACTCTTAACAATTCTTTGACGCGTAATGCGCTGCATCCAACATCATTCCCGTTTGGCCGGTATATAATTACATATGCATTACAAATATAAAAAAAAAACTATATAACTGCAAAGCTTAGTGCTCAGTGAAAATTTATATCAGTTATTTAAAAATACAAATATTAATTTTAAAAAACTGGCAAAGTCTCTTCAATTCAAACCTTCTCTTTAAATCAAAATCAGCGTATTATTTATTGATTTGTTATATTTATAACTGTTATTATTAGCGAGTATTCACTGTTTCTCAGTGCTTTTGATTAAGAAGGAGGTACTTTCACGGATTGATATAAATATAGCACTAAAATCAGTAAAATTTCATTGATTTCGATTTAAAGAGTTGTCCATTAAAGAGTCACGGAAAAAATAATTTTGCTGAATCTAAAAAGCTAGATACATATCTGCAAGTAATTTTATTGAACGATCAAAATAATTATGTAGGATATTCAAACTGCTAGAATATCAAAATTTTTTTGCAGCATTACTCCTTATTCTTAAATTTGCTACATAATTATTTTGATAATTTAACAAAATTATTTTTAAATTTATAATTATTTTTAAATCTAGTTAAATTTTTAGATATTTCAGCAAAATATTCTTTTTTTTTATGTATTTGTTTATACTTATACAATTAGTGTAATTATTTTACGAAGTATTAAAAAAAAAATTAAAGAACTTTTTTATTTTTTTTGCTTATTTAAATGTGTGAAAATACTTTGAATTACATTTTTCTATATCTTCTATATCTTCTTCATTTTATGTAGCTATTTATGGATATATTGACAAAACTTTTGCTGTTTTTATTATTAGAAATTTTTATTATTAAAGATCGACATCTACGTCTAAATTCACATTACCTGAAGTTTCTAGCATCCAATACATCGTCCGGTAATCGACGTAGTGCTTCCTTTACAATAGGATCGTCATAATATATAACATCATGTGTATAAAGCCCATATTTGTTGTATCCCGACCAATTAAACGCTAATTTTTTTATAGTAAATTTCCAGCTCTTTTCACAATTATGTTGATTCTGTGCAAAATTCCGCCTAGATAACTTCAGATTTTTTATTAATGTCCAAGGAAATTTCATGCTGAAAGATATTTTTGGAATCTCGTAAGTCCACTTGTACATGTATTAAAACTTTAACCTCTTTAATAGCATTTGCACATTAATCTTCAATAAATCTTGTAAATTAAAACGAAGATCATGCATCTCTCAATTGTTTCAAACTTTTACATATCAGCTTGCATTGTCTTCAATTAATTCTTTTCATGAATATATCTATATCGTAATGCAGAAATTATTAAAATTATTTTTTATTTCTTAATTATATTTGTAGAATTGTTTAGAAAAAGAATGCGTACAAACGCATATTTAGTGAAATTGTGCTGCCATAGCGAAGATTAACTAGGATTATAAAGAAGTATCGAAAATATCAGCATTTTCCAAATATTTCTATATTTCTACTGAGCAGTATGTAGCTGTTTTTCTGCGTCCTTTAAAAATCTTTCTTTTTTTTGCGAAAGCGATATGATTAGTTGAAAGTGAAGCGAATCGAAAAACTGCAAAACCTCGCGAAAATAAAACTATACCGGAGACACTTTGTCGGATAGCCGGAAAATGAAAAAAAAAGGAGCAAAACGAAGAAAAAACCGACAACACGGAAGTCATCCGCGCAACAACGCGAGCTAGCATTTCAGTCGATTTTTGTATCATCGTTTGTTTATCCTGCATATTAAAGTAACATCCACAATACTGCTCTAGTTTCCGCTAGTCTCGCTACGTCAATTTTTATATGGATGTCAGTTACATTATTTTTATTAATGCAGGTTGAATAAAGATATGAATAGAGATCAGTGCGCATCCTTTAAAACTGTACATTTAAAATCAAACGTATTCTTTAAAATCGGATTTTTATTTTATTTTATGCTATATGCATTGAGAAATATAAAGTTTATAAAATAAAATAATGAAAGGTACGCTTAATATAGTATCTATGAATTCAATATACATTTATGTCTTATTTGAGAGTGTTTCGAAATTGTCGTAATTATAATATATATATATATATATATATATACATTGTTTATTACCTTTACATTTTAATTTTAATAATAATGAGATTTATTAAGAGTAGCGTGATGAAAAAAAGATAAAGATCAATTATTTATTTCTACATATTTAAAAATCAGGAATGAGAATCGTTCTGCAACATGACTGATGTGAGCGAGATGTAATGTTCAACGACACAGTGTCTTAGAAGGCTGACTTTCAACGTGTTATCACTGTTGCTGGAGACAACATCACTAAGCGAAAGAGGATGGAGCTGATTCACGAAAATCGGATACGACTATATACACGGTTTCTCTGCGTTTTTGTGTGAGCTGTTGCCAGTGATTTATGCCGGAGATGGAGTCGGGACAGCTATCGTTGGTGCGTATCTATATTCCTGCAAGCATAACTTCTAAAAGAACGTGCACGTGACTACAACCGTATTCATGAAGTAATGCTGCCCTTCGATGTGCCATTCTTTACGCAATAAGCATATAGAAAACCATAGAACGTTCCGGTTTCAATTTTAGATGAATTCTCTTTGGCAAATTTAAACTAAATCTTTTTTAAGTATAGAATGTCTAAAATTTGAACTGATCTAAAAATTCAATTGTTTAAAAAATTAATTTGTCTAATTTCACGAATTATATAAAGAAATTACTCGTGTACAAAAAATCCAAACTGAAATCGGATATTAAATTGATGGATATTAAAAGCACGATACTGTATTACAAATGGCATCTAAATAACAAATAACTGTTTTAAGCAAATATTTTAGTAATTATGGAATTAATTTGTGGAATTAATTATTATATTAATTTATGAAATTAATTTCGAGTTGCTACAACTTTGTCAATATCTAGAAATTTAACTACATATAGATTTAAAAATAGATTAAAAATAATTTTGTTGGACCATCAAAATAATTATGTAAAAAACTTTATTTCACCATCGTTATTTCAACACTGTTTTTTTCCGTGAATAGGTTGATTGCCATCGTATAGAACTGGGTAAATTTCTACTTGTGTATCTGCTAGAAATCGCGAATGCGGCGATTCATTGTTGATGATCCTTTGCACGAATCGCCTTGTTTCTTCATGCACTCTTTTTGTTAAATATTGTATATTACCTTTTCATATGTTACTTTTTGCAATACTTCCATCATGTAATTCATATATATCAAACCGCGTACACATATGTAATTTTCTGAATGTCCAAAACGTGATACCAACCCTCAGGACTGTTTTAAATAGAGAAAACACTTCCGTTCTGCGTTCTGTGTCGTGCTCAATGCCTCCTGATGAGTTGAATAGTTGCGACGTTTCTACGTAACGCTCTACGTGACGAAACTTTCCTATATTTTATGTTTGACTACGTTGCAGCGCAATTAGACATACATCGCAAAATATTCACAATATATAAAATTAAACTATATTAAATTACTAATAATAATTAAACTATTTCTTATATGTATAAATGTAAATGCAAATTCCAAAAGTTTTGCAATTATTTTATTTTAAGTTGTCATTTAATTATACTACATATAATTACGAAATTATGCATTTTTTATAAATCGAGTAAATTATGGTTATAATTTTCGATATTGAACTTGTAGCAATTTATATAACAAAATAAAATTATATTAAAATTTTTTCAATCCTAGGAATATTGATTCCACAAATTTTGAAACTCTTAAAATTAACTCCGGATATAAATTAAGCTGTTTGCGTTTATGAAAGCTTTAATGTTTTTTGCAATGTGTTTTTTATCAACACGAACATTATTCGTCCTTTCGTTATTGCCGAATTTGTATCATGAAACTTCACGCATCGTAATCTCTATTAAAGTGATGAAACGACAGAGTAAGAATCGCATTCCAATAGTACCGCATCCAGTATTACAGTTTACGATCGTCGAACAACACAGAATGGAGAAGAAAACATTATCTCAATCCGCTGGCGGGGGATTGAAGTCAAGAAGGAGAACTCTTGCATCCATAAAGAGCGCGGTGTGCTGTAAGAGTTTCAAATTGCAAAATCTCGATGAGATGAGACTTCTCTCGAGAATAGTACCGATTCCGTCAGCGCGGTCCTCGTAAGAATCTCATGTACCGTAAAAACTTGTTCGGAAATTTTTGTACGAACTTCGTCTCTTCTCGAAGTATCTACTTCGATTTTCATCCCGTTGTGAAATATCAATCGATAGTAGCTTCCATCCGAACACAGGGCTCTTTTTTACGAGCGACACTATCTTTCGGCTCGCCTCTATTCAATGGGAGTGATCGCGCCGAGTCACTATGATATATGTACATAATCATGAAAAAGACACTCTCATCGAAAAATGCGTTCTTTCAGTCTCATTCAACTTTATCTCGTCAAGTAAAATTTGGGACGTAAATACATTGCGCAAATATATATATACATATATATATATCATTCGCCAACTAGAATGTTACTCAATAAAAAATTTTTCATATATATAAATATATATAAAATTATATATAAAATATGTTTATATATTTTTTATAATATTTGAGAGGAAAAGGGATTAAAATGCTTGTTAGCATCATTATTATTAAATTGATTATTAATTTAATACCGTGATATTACTATTTCTTGTTCAACTTAAGACTGTGTTTTAAGACTGAAAATTTATTCGGCGTATAGTTTGGTGAACTTAAAATATGTATATAAATTCACACAAGAAACATTTGTATGAAGACCTAGCTTTGATCACGTAGCGCACCTTTAATTATTTATTATGTATGTTTTTCTTCTCACAAAAATAATTTCTATTTATATATATAAAGGCTAAATAATAAAAAGAAATAAAAAATATAAATATAGAATATAAATAAAAAACAATTTTAGCATTGTTTTTTTATAAAAAGTGAAGTTTAAAATAAGAATAAATTGCTCATATATATATTTGTATATATATATATATATATATATATATATATATATAACTTTTAACTGAACATAACTGAACATTTGTTACTTTTATCTGATTATATGAGCATTTTATTTTCATCATTTTACTTTTTTAAAAAATTTACTTTTAAAAAAAAAACAATAAATTATTTTTTAATTATTTTTTTTATTTCTTTTTATCATTATTTAGCCTGTATACAAACAGAAATTATTTGTAAGAAGAAAAACATATACAGACATACATCTTGTATATAATTATATATATTTATATATGAAAAATTTTTTACCGGGTATTTTCGGATATTTATCTATAATTTTATCTTCTATGTTTAATTTGCATTATAATGTGAAATAATAATCGCCATAAAAAACGGGCGCATATTATTATCTGTTGCTCAAAATGCGGGAAATTCGTGAACGCGACATCAAGAATAGAACGCGCAGTGCTGCCGTGTCGCTTTTGGCGCGTACGTAAAGTTGACCGTGCGGAAAACAAAGCCACTTCGCTATATTATCTGCGTTCACATTTTCCATTTACAGAACACGGCGGACACTGAACGGATCAGTTCCTGAATGAATAGTGTCATGAGTCATAATTGGTGAACAAAACTTACATTAATTTTACATTTATCATTTACGGCAATATTTAACTATCGCGCTCTTTTTATTTATTTTTATTTTAATGTCTCCACAATACATTGGAAATGTCCAGATTATAACATAAATTATTTATATAATAAAGATTAACATATAAATTCATATTTTTTAAAAATATTAATAAATTATATTAAATTAATTGCAAAATAGATCATTTTAGTGGAATAAATTGTTTGTAGAAAGATTTGTATATTATATTGTTATATTTGCTGACAATGCTTTATTTATCTGAATATCAGATAGTGTCAGATAAAACATACCGTCTACTATAACTCCATAATATATTGCAAATGTCCAGACAACATAAGTCTAATTAAACCTGCATTTTTGATATTTCACGAAATATTTAATAATTATAATAATAATGATGACACTTAAATAAGTAGTATATCTACTTATAAAATTTTAATATTCTAAAAAACATAATATATAAATATATACGTGACACACACACATGCACGCACGCACGCACGCACGCGCGCGCGCGCACACACACACACACACACACACACACACACACACACACACACACACACACACAGAATATATGAATTTAACTTAAAAATTGATTAAAATAATAATCTTTGTTGTTCGCTGTGCATAGAAAGTCGTTATAAATTTATAATATTCTAATTTTTCATTAGCCATATTAGTGCAATAATTTGCACAGACATATGTATATTGTATAAATAATGCGAATATGATAAAATTCTATACTCTGTATAGAAAAGAGATGTTAATACAAGTTCTCTGCAAGTAAAACGATAGAATTGAATGCTCCTTTGCGATATAATACCTCAATTATAAGTTTAAGAAAGAATAAAGACCACATGTATGTAAAAGAAAAATAAAATAAATAAAATACGTTTAAAAGATGACACAGAAAAGTTTTTCACCGCCTCAATAAAATGAAGATTGAAGATGGAATTCGAAAGCTGTAGCTTATCTCTTAAAGCAGCAACAGCAGTAGGAATTTCCACAAACATTCAAACAAAATTTATTATCTCTGTAAAAGCGAAATTTTCCTCGTCATATACTTGTCATGTCAATGACATCAGACACTAAAATTGCAAAAGTAAAGCTATATAATTGAATTAAATATTAATATTAAATTAATTTAAGCTTTAATCTTTTTTTATTTTACAATTATGAAAATAGAAAATGATAAAAGATTTCAGCATAGAAAAAAGAGTGAATAGTTTCCAATTATATAAATCCTTCCTATATATTTATTTTATATAAATGTTTAATTAAATTATTCTTGTAAAGATTAAAATTAATATATTGTTTTACTTTTATTAATTTTTGTTAAAAACTGGAAAGTTTTGATAATAATAAATTTTGCTTTAAAAATATATACTTTGCATATATTTAATACAATTATTAAATTTTAAAATTATGTACTATATTATGACATGTCGTTATATAAAGCGCAATACAATTAATATAAAATAATAAAATATAACATAATATAGTTATAAATATGTTGAAAATTTTATCAAATATTTTAGACATTTTTGTTTGATAAAGTTTAATATCTATATTTATTGCTTTAAAATATAAACGATTTTTTAATATACAAGAATAATGCAAATTTCACGATTTTCGCATATCTCTATTATCGTATTTCACGTAAAAACTTGCGAAAGAAAAATCTTTAGAAAATCTTTAGAAAATTGTCAGAATATCTTAAACAAGATTTTATGAAAATGCAATCATAATTCCTGCTGTATGTAGGTCAACACAGTGACATTTCGGTCAATAATTACTCTTGCCGGAAATGAAACGTCGGCCATCTTGCACCTGCTGCAAATCGAACGGACTAGTAAATCGAGGAAATTAACCATAGCAAAGAGAAATTTGATTCCTCTGGAAATCGACGATTTCTCGAGAATGCGAATCAACTTGGAAGTGACGGTACCAATTGAATGACAAAAAATAGAGGCCGGGGATTGCACGAAATTGCAGAAATATTAAAAGAGTTAGAAACATAATGATATATACAAAATTAAAATTTGAGAACGTTTTTATTAAAATAAACATATGCTTAAAAATACATAACAATATGCTCAAAATACATAATAATAATATAAATATTAAAACGCATTAAAATTTTATGCATTGTAACGTGAGTTGCATTACTGCAACTCACTACACATTCGTTTCTTCTGATACATGTTTTCTATACAACTCATCGCGCTAATGACAATAATTATAAATTTTGTTAAACGGATTCCTGGGCCATACGATACTCAAAAACACTTCCGCGTTCGGTAAAATTATGCAAATTTCTGTTAGATTTTGAATCTTGATATTCTGATGTAGATCTTCTTAAATGTTGTGAATCATAAGTTTTTGAATAGGCCGAAGATTTCTCAGCTTGCTTGTCTTCATAAACGGAACCGTAACCACCACCACCTGGAGTTTCCATAATAAACTTATCCTGCGAAGAAACCGTGGAAACTTGATGAGAAATAATGTTAGGCAAACTTTTGTAATAACAATAATTGCATGTTACTAAGATGATGAAAATATCGTATTGGAAAATATCAAAAGCGAAAAAGTGATTTATGTCTTAAGAGATTATGTATTTTTTTTTTAATTCCACATTATTCGCACAGTTTTTTCAACATAATTACTCGCCTGAAATGTATTTTACACTCCACCATTATACCTCACTTTTCATTATATTATCTTTAATAATTTACAATTAAAAATATATAAAAGTTGATAAAATTTTGTATATGTATCTTCTAGATAAAGATAATTGCAAAAATTTTTCTTTATCTTTTCTTAATTGTGAAACAATTTATACGGTACTTAATCAATAAGAAAATTTACTATGTAAATTTAATAAATTTCTAAGAGAGATATATTTTACACTCTACGCGAGTAACGTAAGATTAATGTTACTTTTTCATAAAACTGACACATGTTATAATTTTATGTTATAATTCCATGTTTGAGATGAAACGTGTGCATATGTGTATAAATTAACAATAAGTTACATAAATGTATAAATAATGATTGCTGCTATCTGTAATTTATAATTTATACTATTATGTATCAATATATAACAAATAAATTTACACTCTACTATAATGGTATATAGGGAGCATTTTAATATTTAATATATTTTAGCGGATATGAAGATATACACAGACAACCGCCGACTGTTGAATTTATTATTATTAAATTACGAGTTTATAATTATTAAATGCAGTGAGAAAAGATAACCACGAAGAGAGGTCACGTTATTATGGATTTTTGCATGTGCGTACAGCTATGCACATATCCCAACTTTTGTCCAATGCAAACTATTCCATCGAAACTTCGAAGCAATACCGTGCCGCAAAATAACGTCATCAAAATTTTTGGAAAATTGCATTCGCCCTTGCCATAAAATCAAATCGCATATTAATCGAGATTTATAGCACAAATCACATGGTGTAGAAGCCATATACGTCAATCACATTTGCATACATAGAGAGTCTTCAAAAATTATTATGTGTATGAAAAAACAAAACCAATTATATGTACTTTTACTATTTATTACTTGATTATTACTTAATAAAAACGAGCTCATCAGTTTAAAGCTAGGACAATTATTTAAAAAATTTTCATATAAATATTATTTAATAATGTAAATAATAATTGTTAGGTAACTGTAACAATTTTAATTAAATTAAACACAAAATATTTTGATAAATAGAATATTTTGTCTATTTTAATAATTTTAATGTTAAACAAATTTTTAAATATACATATATATTTTTTTTCCATGTTTTTTTATTTATTCTCAAAATATTTGTTTATTTTATTTTCATAAAACACAGTTTTGCTAAAATGTTGAAAAATTTAATTAGATACAAATCTGAAAATAATTTTGTTGGACCATCAAAATAATTACGTAGAAGTTTTAAGCATTGAAAACAATGCTGCAAAAGTTTTAACATTCCAGTTTGAACATCCTACATAATTACAATATTTTGATGCAAACAATATGATGATGCAAACAAATTATTTTCAGATCTAGCTAAAATTTTAAATACTTCAGTAAAATTGTTCTTTTTGTGTATAAATCACATACGGATATTTCTCGGTAAAAAAAACCTAAAATAAAAAATCTGTCATTTATTGTTTAATATATAACAAAAGGTAAAATTTTTCTTGCTAATATTAAATTTTTTATAAAGCAGATTAAATGAAGAATTCGACGAAACTCCAAGGAAAAACACGGTACTAACGAAAGACCAGTTGCTAGCAAATTCCAGTGTATACACCTGTATAGTAATCGCTATCTTTTTGACGGCGCTAACGGCTGCCACTGAAATATTCGGAAACATGGATGCACATCCGCCGTCTCTCGTGCTCCGATAAATGCGAAAAGAAATTTTAGGAAGCTCAGTGTTGGTTGATATGCACTCGTGTAGTTTCTATCGTACTTTTTTTAATTACTCTTTTTCTTTTTTATCTTTACTTGACTCGTCTCACACTTTTTATCTCGCTTGAGAAAACAAACATTATGAAAACAAGAAAGTATCTTCTCCATGTATAAAATGCTTTACTTCTTTTAATAAAGCAAGAAAAAAAGTTTGTGAAAATTTGACTTAAAAAAGCATTTTGCAAGTATTTACAAGCTATAATTTATGATAGCTATGTAAAAATATCAAATATGTCAAATATCAAATATGTGTTACGATAAATGTTATTAAATTTTTAAAAATTGTTTAAAAAATTATTATATCTTCTATATATCTTATTTATTTTTAAATAATTGTTTTAAATTTTTGACTGTACAATATTGAATTTAGGACAAATTACAAATCTTATAAATCTCTCAGATTACAGACCGGAATTACATAGTTTTATAAAAAAAAACTTTCATTTTTCACATTTGTATTCGTTATGTGATCATACAAAGAATGATTTTGCTAAGGAATCTAAAATTTTGCGGGATACAGATTAAAAAATAATTTTTTCATCAAAAATTTAATTAAATTTTTCAATCAAAATAATTTTGTTGAAATCTCAAAAAGAAAAAACGATGCTGCAAAAAATTTTAATATTTTAGCCACTGGTTTGAGCGTTCTACATAATTATTTTGATAGTTCCTCAAAATTATTTTTCTGATATCCAGTTAAAATTTTAGATCTTTCAACAAAACCGTTCTTTCCGTGCAAAAATGATTTATCGAAATTTCATTTTCAAGAATTTTAAGTAACCTTTTCAAGATAAGTTTAAAACACGACTATTATCTAGTAATACTTCTACAGCTGCGAAAGATATTACTTTATCTCATGCTGTGCGGTTATAAACACTGTGGTGTGGCACACAATATTTTATTTTACCGAGATACAGCTTTACGAGCCGACATAAACCATAAAAAATTTCTTCGCCCTACTCTACTCTCTGCCTATCCTTTAGAATTGATTCTGCGCCTTTAAATTTTATTATTATCAAAAGAAATAGATATACATCAATTCACTATCTATTATTTCGTAGAAATCATTTTATTTGAAAATTAAGTACTTTTATTTTTATATAAAGCATTCATAGTATAACGAAGTTTAACTCCGCAAAATTTGATTTATTACCTATTTTATTCAATTATACAATTTACCGTTTCTAATGTGCGTATAATTAATAGTAATTTAAACTTTAGAATGCAAAATTGATGTTATTTATGGTAAAATAATAAAATTGTTATAATATCTTCGAACATATTGCTTTTTTAATAAAACTCGTAAGTTATATTGACTGTGTTTGCAAAAGACATTATTTAAAATTGCTTACCCCCGCATAAACTGGAACGGCAGCCTTCGCGCCTAAATTGATTCGTCTGCCATCAGCCCGCACCAAAATATTTAAGCCACATGCTCCATCCTCACCATTATTATATCCAGGTGGATGAAACACTCTCCGCTCGGTTAATACAGATAACGTCATCGGAGCTCTGCGAACAAATATTTAAAAACCTTATAAGCGAAAGTATCTTTTACCATCAGTTATCTTTTTTTTATTATCTTCAAAATATATTTTTAATAAAAAAAATTTATACAAATAACCATAATATGCATAATATCATAAGATATGCGATTTAACATTAAATAGCGTTTAGTCACCTAAATATCATTTCACGTACAGCGCCGTCACCGCCGATATACGCTCCTTTACCACCACTTCCAGATCGAATAGAGAAATGGTTAAGTATAATTGGGTAGCGAAGTTCGAGTATTTCTGGATCTGTGATTCTCGTGTTGGTCATGTGCGTGTGAACGGCACTTCTGCCATGCCATGTCGGTCCCTGGAGAACACAAATATGTATTTGCTAAAGAGATACCTACTATATGTACCGACAAATGAAAATAGGATAAAAAATGTTATATCTTTTTCTATCTTATGTTAATTTTTGTGATATAGAAAGAATGTTAATAATTATTACCATAATAGTAGAATAATTTATTAGAATAATAAATAATAGAATAATTAGAATAATTTTTTTCTTCAAATTTTATATTATTTAAATCTTTTTGTTAATTAATTATTTTAGATCGTTATTTTCTTAATCAATTACTTAGATGATTTATTATCACAGCTTTATTTTAAAAAAACTCGAATATATTGAGATTTATAATCTCTTCTTCTTACTGCTCCGCTACCACCGGCAACTGTCTCATAGTAACCCCATTCTTCAGTGCCGAGGGTTACGTTGTTCATACAACCTTGCGAGGCCGCGCAAATTTCGAAAGCTGTCAAGATTACGTCAACAATACGCTGAGATGTCAAGACGTTGCCGCCCACCACTGCTGCATCTTCCGAAGGATCGAGCAACGATCCCTCAGGAATAATTATTTTCACAGGCTTTAAACAACCCTACAGAAGCGGAATTAAATCAATCCAAATTTATTGTTAGATTTTCTTAAAAAGACATTACCTGATTTAATGGTATGTCACGTCCGACCATACACCTCAAACAATAAATTACCGCAGACAAAGTTATGGCACGCGGCGCATTGCAGTTACCCCATACTTCACAACCTGTTCCACTGCAAATTTAAATATTGCTATAAAATATCTTATAAATTACAGTTTATATAATACGTTATATGAAATTATTATAACATAAAATTTTTCAAAACGAGAAAATTAGAAAATATTATATCTTCAAAAATTATTATTTAAAGAAGAGTTACATGTTATATATTAAAAAGCGCATAGCAAAAAAAGCAATAAAAAACAAAAAAGATTAAATAGCAAATATATTTTTGAAATATATATTTGATCTATTAAATAGCAAAATTATAATTATCATAAATACCGACAAATATCACTTAAAACATACCTAAAATCGAAAATCGCTTCGCCCCTGTTTATATCGAGATTCACATGTAACTTGATGGGACTACCGTTATCAAGGTAATCAATAGCATCAATATCGGTTTCTTTTCCTCTTCGCATTTTAATTTTCGTACCTATCGATTTTAACATTTCTCGAACGGCAATTTCGGCATTGCGTTGAATGTAATCCATATACGCTTGCACTACTTCGAGACTGTATGTATCAATTAGCTCGTTTACCAGTTGAAAACCCTTACAGAAAAAAACATATTTTATATTTAACTTTATAAATTTAAAACTAATTTTAACAAACATTGATTAAACATTACTTTTTGATTGGCTGCGATTTGAGCTTTGAGGTCACTGATGTTGTTCGACAGATTTCTGGTTCCCGAACTTCCCGATACTTTGCCTGGCGCCATCAAGGCATCTGTTAGTTCTTTTTCTCGAAATGTTCCCTTATGTACTAGCAAAAAACTTTTAAAGACAGCACCTTCCTATAAAACAATATAATATTCATATACAGAATATTTCACCTAATTTGATCATTTTGAATACTCACTTATTTTTTTATGATCTTTCGATGATTAATTTTGCGAAAATCAGAGAAAAACAGCTTTTTGAAGAGGCAAATATTACGATAAGTAAAAAATTTGTTCAAGATTATATTTCTTATTGAATAAACAATAATAATATAAAAAAAAGGTCAGAGAACAAGCAGAAATTAGATGAAATATAGTTTAATATAGATTTTTATTGTTAACGATATAATAATAAACCATTCGATACATAACTTTGTCATCTTCTGCCGTATTAAAATTAAAATAATAAAAATTTAAAAAATAAATAAGAACGTTGATACATCATTATACATCGTTAGACCAACATCACAAGTTAAACTGATTAAAATTAAATTATGTTAAATATAAATTACAATTAAAATAATGATGTGTTTCTTTATAGTCACAATGAAGAAACACATCATTATTTTAATTGTAATTCATATTTAACATAATTTAGTTTTAATGCGTTTAACTTGTGATATTAGTCTAATGATCTATAACGATACATCGATGTTTTTATTTATTTTTTAAATTTTCATTATTTTAATTTTAATACAGCTGAAGATGACAAAGTTGTGTCGAATGTCCTGGTTTATTATTGTATCGTTAACAATAAAAATCTATATTAAATTATATTCCATCTAATTTCTGCTCGTTCTCTGACCATTTTTTTATATTATTGTGATTGATTATATTTCTTGTGATATCAAGATTATCGTCATTTTTTAAAATAAAATTATATGTTTTTTTACATCATAATTTTTCTGTTATATAGTTATTCTATAAAAATATTAAAGTAGGGTTATCGAAAATTCAATAATTAGGACACTTTGTATAATTCTCTTAAAATCATCATTTGGAAATTGTATTTTTGTACCTGACTCAAGCTCGTAGAATGCGGTGGCATAGAACCTGGCGTGATACCACCAATATCAGCATGATGACCTCTACTGGCCACAAAGAATACTGGCGTAGGGACATCCCTAAGATACAAAATTTGAATATAAAATATTTAATGAACGTTTAACAAAAAGAAAAAAATTGAGATATTTTTCAAAATATTAACACTACATTCTTTTTTCATAGCATTGTGTCTAATAAATATGGTATTAGTGTAACATTTCCACAACTTTTTTTAGATGTCGAACGCAAAAAATGTACAAACTTGTAAAATACTGGCGTGATGACTGTCAAATCTGGAAGATGAGAACCGCCTGCTAATGGATGATTAGCGAGAATGACATCTCCCGGCGTGAATTTGCCATTGAACGCTTTCATCTGGTATTGCACAGTTTCTTGCATGGCGCCCAGATGCACCGGGATATGAGGTGCATTTGAGACAAGACCACCATCAGGACCAAAAATTGCGCACGAGAAGTCCAATCGTTCTTTAATGTTAGTGGAGATTGAAGTTCTTTGAAGTATTCTGCCAAAAATTGAAAACTCAAATATTACTTTGCAATCTTTAAAAACACTAGAAAAATAATTACATATATTTGAAACGTTAAAATTATAATTACTAATATACATACCGACCCATTTGTTCAGCAATGCTCATAAAACGATGAGAAAAGATACTGAGCTGAATACTATCAAGATCGGTGGTGACCTTTGTTCGCTGACCTTGTCCAATCGTAATTTTTACATCACCGCGGCAAGTGATTTTCGCAGTGCAATCTGGTTCCACTAAAAGTGTGCTCAAACTATCCATGATAATAACGGGACCATGTAAAATATCTCCAGGAGATAACGAATTCAACTGATAGACGCCTGTCTCCTGATAGCCACCTTCGAAGTACACCATAGTGGTCTAGAAAATCCATATTTTCAAAATTTCTAAATTTTTTTAAATTGATAATAAGGTTTTAAAAAATTAAATTTGATTTGGAAGGAAGAAATAGGAATAGTTTAAGAAAAAAGTTTAATAACTATTTAAGATATCTGCATACTTTATCTAACCTTTTCAATTTTTGATGAAGCTTGTGAAGGAGATAATATGGGATCTTCGGGAATTTCAGTCTTTCCGGTTCCTCGAACTCTTACATCATCAACTAAAATCTTACGATCTGGTATCGTAAAACCAAACTCTGTCTTATATCTAATTATAATTAAGAAAAAGTTTGTAAGTAGATAATTAAAGAGAATATTTCTTCAAATCAAACGCGCTTACCTTTCTAGAAAAGTAGCAAGAAAATTTCCATGTCTAGTGGTGATGCTCTCTAAATTCTGATTTGCAGGAGTGCACATTAAAGCACAATCAGTACCTTCATAACGTAAGTGTAGAAATGATTCCGTTGTTATTTGAGAATCAGCAAATCCTTGTTCATGTAGTCTAGTTCTGACTTTGGCTTCCATCGCATCCAAACGATCATCCAAACGGGCAAAGCTTTCTGTACAGAAAGAAAAAATAATTTTGCTTGAATATCTAAAAATTTAGATACAGATTTGAAATAATTTTGTTGAACCATCAAAATAATTATGTATAACGCTTATGTGTTAATGACAATGCTGCAAAAAGTTTTAACATTCCAAACAAAATTCAGTATCTAGCTAAATACTTTATTTTTAAATACTTCAGCAACTTCTTTTTGTGTAGATGTAAAAAGAGTATAAATATGAAGAAATATACGCAACATAAATAGAAGACTGAACTTGAAAAAAAAAAAATATATATATATATAACAATTTTTTCCTGACGTGACTGTACGTCGTAGCGTGCTCGCACCGAGCGGGCTCGGTGGTGAGGAGTCTGACCTTCAAAACGCGCCAAGCGTCAGTCACGTCAGGAAAAAATTTCTCGATACTTTTTATACAAACCATGTATATATACACACACAAGAAAATGTTAACATGAAGATTTAGTTATGACTGAATAAGGTTCATCTTTAATTAGTTATAATTAGAAGATTCTATTAAGGAATATGCAAGATAAAGAGAATTCTGTTATCATAAATTACCGTGATTATAAATTTCAGCACTTGGTTCTTGTGCCTCTTCAACAACATCTGCCAATGCCATTCCGTAAGCTGACAAGATGCCGGCATACTTGTGGACAAAAACCGTGCTTATGCCCAATGATCGAGCGATTGCACACGCATGTTGTCCTCCAGCACCGCCGAAACATGCCAGAACGTGACGCGAAGTATCGTAACCCTTTGCCTATCTCAAGAAGAAAACCGAAGATAATTTCTTAAGAACAATGACAGTGGGTTACTATATTAATGATAAAAAATAAGCTCAATTTAATTGTACCTGAGTCAGAGCACGAATCGGTCGGCACATGGTCTCATTTGCGACCCTGATAAACCCCATTGCTATTTCATCGATAGACATAGCTTCATCCCTCTTTAGAAATTCATTGATCTGTGATACGCAGATATTTTGTAAATTCAAAATGCAATAAATTTTTTCTCGAATTTAGAAAAGTTTATTCCTTTACAAAATATATAAGATTTAGAGTGATATCTTTTGTAAAGATACTTTTGTGTAATGCAAAAAAGATTACCTCGTAGGTAAGTGTTGTGAATAAACTCAATGTACGAGATACATCGAGCGGCTCGTTTTCTTCAGGCCCAAAAATTTGGGGGAAATATTCGGGCAGCAAACGACCCAGTGCAAGATTGGCATCCGTCACTGTCAGCGGACCACCCTTTTTGTAACACGCGGGTCCAGGATGGGCTCCCGCGCTTTCAGGCCCGACTTCGAAGAGACCTGACCTGAAGAAAAGCATCGATCCACCTCCCGCCGCAACTGTATTGACATCTAACTTTAACCCAATTTTTTATGTCAGCAAAATATTCTCTTCATAAGAAGACATAATTTAATATCTTTAAGAAAAGCTAAAAGAGATGTTAAATATTTATAATAAATATCTATCTATAATAAATTTTAAATATCTAGAAGTATTATTATAATATATTAGTATTAATAATATTAATATATAATTTTTATAATATTTGTTATATAAAAAAGAATGATACCTGTGGAGCTTGTATAGCAATGCCTGCCGTGGTGCTCTCATAAACATGCTCGTAATTTCCTCCATATCGACTTACATCAGTGGATGTACCGCCCATATCGAATCCGATCACTGGTAGATCAGTCTCTTTTCCATAAGTCGTCATTGCGTATCCAACGACGCCACCAGCTGGTCCAGAAAGTATAGCACGCGACCCATTAAAACTTTAATGTGCCAGCAAAACATAACATTAATTTAATTTTATACGATAAGTAAGAAAAATCCTTCAAAATAATTTCCAAAACTAGACTTTAATAGTTACGATTTCATAGGTGTTAATCCGCCATCGCTTTGCATAAACAATACATTCACGCCTTTCAAATTGTCTTTAAATCCTGAAGAAAAAGCCTAAAAAATTATTCATTACATCAGTTTAGAAATAGAAATCTATACTTTAAATATAAATTTTAATCATTATTTTCAAGAGAGAGAGAGAGAGAAAAACTTCACACACAAGGTGTCTAAGATCACTTGTTTTAAAATAAAGAGAAATGAGAACATCATTATCGATCGTAATGAAAATTTCATATATCATTTGCTACAACAATGATACAACTTAAAAATTGTAACTTTTTATAGAAAAACAACGAAAATATAAAGAAAAAAAAGAAAAACATACTTTCTTTAAAAGTATATTTTTATTTCATTACAATCAGTTATTACATCACAATTGCATTTTAGAATTAATATTACAAAATTTTAATAATTTAAAATATTCAAACTTATTTTCAGAAAATTTTTATTTTTTTTTAAGTTATTGTTATAACAAATGATATATAATTATAAAGATAACATTACCTGTACGTAACTTTTAATGTGTGGCGTCAAATAAGCATCTGCACACGCTGTAAATCCTCTAGGAACCATTCTTGTCATCGGCATCACCTCATGTGAAAGAGATATCTGCGAAAAACCTGCTTCTCGTGCTAATTCGCCAATTCTGATCTCGTGAGCCGCATAGCTATATTATAAAAATGCAAAATTCAAATAAGCATATAGTTAAGAGGATGCTGGAGTCGTCTGTAATATCGACCAAACGTACTTTTGTATTTTTCTGTTTTCTTTTCTTTGCTTATACAGAATGAAAAATCCTTCTCCAAAATAAAAGAAAAAATGCAAAATAATGTGAGCAAATACAAATCAATACAAAAAATATAAAAAAATTTTTAAATTACAATTTTCTGACTTAATCTAACTTAAGTCATTTCATTACATGATATAAATGATTCTAAGTATATAATCAAATTAAAAATATTTGTACACATTTGAATAATACATAAGAACATTATAAAATTTTTTATGAGTTTATGATTTTAAAGCTTTCAAAGGAAATAAATAGAAAAGTACGATCTAACTGTATGATCTGACTACACTATCATTTATGCGATATGTAGAATTTTTTCACACTCATTTGGGTATTTTTTCTTATTTTGGAAAAGGATTTTTTTATTCTGTATAAGGAAAGCAAAAAAATAGAAAAATAAATGTGTATTTAGTCGATAATACAGACGACTCTAGCATCCTCTTAAGACTGAAACAAAAATTATAAGCATCGTGCTTCATAAATCATTCTTTAAAAAAGAATGATTCCAGTAACAAAAAAAATGTTTGTTCAAACAGATGCATTTACTAACGTGTAGCTATGTGCCAGAACAACAGCTAGACTGTCTATCTCCAGATTACGAAGTATTTTCAAATCTTTCTTTAATTGCGCCTCATCGAGTTCTTGAATAACAAACAGATCCTCGCCGGTAGATCCTTTTACCCTTCGCCATGATTGGTTCTCCATACGACAACTTCCCGGCAGAGCGGAAATTACCCTACATTTCACTCCTATTACATGTTTGTACAATACTTGCGGCATCACTATCTCCTGTAAATATTTAACAAAAAATGACAGAACTTCAAGTGACAGAACTAATGCGCTTATAAATTTCTGTGTTATATGTCTCACGATAAAATGATATACGTTCTGCAATGAACATAAGTTCAACTATACGAACCAAATCGAAAATATTTGGCCGGGACTGATTACCGATGTATAAAAGATCCATGAATCCCTCATTTATTAATAGCGCCATTTTCGCGCCTTTTCTTTCCAATAACGCATTAGTGGCGACTGTCGTTCCCATTCTAATCCATCCTATATTAGAGGTATCAATTATGCCATCTGTTTTAATACCAGTTTCCTAAAATTAATAAAATGTTTAAAATTTTTCTGAAATTCTTAAATTCTTAAATTCGTGAATTTCAAGGTAACGCTATTGTATGTTTGATTATTCTGTGTGTAATTGTGTAGTCGCTATTCTGTGTGTAATACAATTCAATATTATTTATTTTCGCTTACAAATCTTTTTACACAACTTTATAATTTATTTAAATTTACTAATTACAGCTTTACTAATTTTGCTTTCGCAAGTTACGTACTTGCAAACTGCTGGTTGCAATCTATTTTGTAGACAAAAAGTATATAATATTTTTTTATGTTAATAATTTTCAAAAATTGTACAGAAATTGTAAAATTATTTTTTCATAAATTTAGTTATAATGTACCTCTGCCAATATTCTACGGATGCCTTCTGTCGGTGCATCGTTATAATTACTAGGATCTACCGATAATAATTTCATAACTCGGATCTTGTTTCCAGGGCATCTAGCGTATATATCAGTGAACGTGCCTCCACGATCTATGGAGAATTGGAATTTATCGTCTCCCATTGTTGACCGTGAATAAAGCTAAAAAAAGAATTATACATGTTAATTGTAAAAATGTAATTTTGAATTTACATAAATTAAAATATTTTCTTATTTATTATTGTAATTAATTTCTTACAAAAGACAATATGTTTTAGAATATAATACAATTTTTATTATAATGTATAATAAAAACTGTTATGTGATATTGTATTGTAACAAAATGCAAAAAAATAATTTGTAACTTGTAATTGTTATAATAAATATTAAATATTTCAATTTTGTTAAATTTTATACACATAGTCCCACATTTTATTTAACAATAATACGCTCGCTCGTACGAAAACAGGTATGCACAGTGATGAATTAAGTATGGCTCTTTTGATAAGAAACTAGTTAACATCGCTCACATAAAAGAAGATTTAATTATCTGATAAGACATTTCGAAAGATTATTTCACTTTTAACATAATATTTTAGCACATAATAGCGTCAATAAGATATCAAGTTTTAAAATTGAGAAAAAGAAAGTATGAAACATCCTACGAAAATAATTTAAAATCCAATAATTTAAAATTTATAACTTTAATTTACGCATGCGTACGCAAAGAGCACCCGGTATTTGTATGATAGCGGTATTTCTACATCCACGTCATCAGAAAAATTTCACTGTCGGTAATAATTGCTGCTATTTTTGTTTTAACTTAATAATGTCACGTAGCAGTATATAACGATGTATGCAATAATGCTAAATGTCTTCTTGACACTATATTGGTATCCGTTTTCAGTAACGTGATTCTAATCACCGGTCTGCGACGGAACAACTGCTACTGTACGAGTGGGTAGCTCGAAGAATATCAACACAGCAAGATTCTCATGTGAAGGTTCTCAAACAGAAATCGAGAAATAGAGTAGACACATTAATTGCACACAATACAATAATTATACTAATAATAATGATTTTTAATTTAAAATTAGTAAATAAACTTACGTATTTTATATTTCTATTGTGGCAAAAATAATTAAATTGAAGAAAATTTTATAATAAAGAATATGAAGAAATATATATATATATAATATATAATATATATATATAAAATGAAGTAATATATATATATATATATTATTTCATTTTATTATATTTTATATGTTACAAAAAATTAATATATATGTTTATATCATATTGTTAATGTTTATATTGGTTACAAAGCGATGTTCTTTTTTAACTAAACTAGTTCTCTTGATTACGTTTTTATTCGAAAATTGTTTAATAAAAGAATATCAACACAGCAAGATTCCCACGTGAAGATTTTCAAGCAGAAATCGAGCGATAGAGTAGACCAGTGGTCGCAACGAAATGCCCTTTTCGAGCCGATTTCTGAAGCGACGCCTACTGTCCCCCCACTACCGTTCAACGCTCGGCRGCCGAGCCGCCGAGCGCGCGTGTGACGCTATGCTTCAGGAGCGTCCCCATATCAGAAATATGACGGAATCGCCCTTTCGTCAAACTATTATTAAAACACTAAATTGTTTATATTATTAATGTATTACATATGGTTTATAATAATATAATTGTGACTTTACATGTATGTGTAGTTTTATAATAATGTATAATAATTAGTTTCGATAATAGCTTTCCACATCACCCGTGAGGTACTATTATTGACGCGTTTATATATATTATAAAATATATTATTATAAACTATATCATTATAAAACATATATAACATTAATAATATAAACAATTTAGTGTTTTAATAATAGTTTGACGGAAGGGCGATTCCGTCATATTTCTGATATGGGGACGCTCCTGAGGCATAGCGTCACACGCGCGCTTGGCGGCTCAGTCACCGAGTGTTGAACGGTAGTGGGGAGGACAGTAGGCGTCGCTTCAGAAATCGGCTCGAAAAGGGCATTTCGTTGCGACCACTGGAGTAGACACATTAATTGCACATGATACAATAATTATACTACAATAATAATAATTTTTAATTTAAAATTAGTAAATAAACTTACTTATTTTATATTTCTATTGTGGCAAAAAGAAAAAAAACTTAAAGAAATTAATAAAATTCTTTGTTTATGTAACAATAATTTAGTACAATTAAAAGTTAACATTATTATACAAATATGTCCTTGAATATGTGCATATATGTTACATTAAAAAAGATCCAAAACTGATTACAATGAGTATCACTGATCAAGAGACTGCGCACAAATGAAACCGCTTCAAACAATGTATCGGGTGAACAAAAAGTAAGTGTATTAAGAAATGTATACAAAATTTTATTTATTTTACAATTTTTCTCTGAGAGATAACACACTATCAATTAGATTTTATAATACTAGATCTTATAAATATTAATATTATTTAATGAATTAAAATTCAATAAGAGATAATGCAATATAATAGCAGAACAATAATACAAAAAAAAGATATCTTTGTTATTAAAATATAAAATTATACGCTTAGTATATTACTTATATATAATAGCACAACTATTGTCTCTTTTAATGTGTTAGACAAAATTATTTGTAACCTAATATTTTTTAATATTAAGATAGCAAGTGAATGTATGTGTTTCTGATAAGAAACACTTATTTATACCTTTTACGGTGAAAAAGTTATCTGATAAAATGTTTGAAGAAAATTTGAACGTATTACATAATCTAAATAGCACATGTAGGGCAAGATAAGGTTGCTTTATTTATGGTCATAACAAGTATATTATATACAGTCATACTCAAGAAGTTTCTAAAAAGTTTGATCAAATTTTGCTACAATATTTTATACTTATTCGTAATGATTATAATTTTAATAATAACACAAAACTAAACGCACTTTCTTTCTATTACATTCTAATTCTATAACTCTCAAATAGTTATAAATTTTTAAATATAATATTAATATGTTTTTTATCTCTCTAAAACAATTAGCCTTTCTAAAATAATTGCTGGAAATTAGTTAGCAACATCGGTAAAAATATAGATATCTATGATAAAAATAGCTAAAAAGTTCTTTTCATTATTATTGTTATTATATTATTTTTTATAAGATATAAAAGATATAAGATATCATATGTAATATAAAATTTTATATTTTAATAAGAAAGGTACTTTTTAATTGCATTCTGATATTATATTGCATTATTTCTTATTGGATTTTATTCGTAAGATATTGTTTATTTAAAAGAAAAAAATGTAAAATTATAATTATTTTTGTTATAATAAAATTTTTTATTTATGTAACAATCATTTACATTTTCAAAAATAGACGTCAACAATTTTGTGAAATGTCATCTCTGAATATGTATACATATATCTTCACAAAGATTGAAAAATATTGTCATTTGTTAATAATTTAAGAATAATAATATGTAAATAATAAATTTTAAACTAAATGGTAATATATGTACATTACTGGAACATATGTATACAACTTACATATACATAATAAGAAATACAAAATTGCGCACCAACATTCTATTAATATCGTGAATTTTTTCGGATATTGTATAATACCGTAAAGAAATTTAAATGCATAAGAAAACATAATTTCGCTGCAATTTGCAGATACACACTTTTAATTCATAATGTAACATTGATACAATTGTAAAATTGTACAAAATGTAATTTAAAATAACAAAATTTAATTTAATGTTTGTTAAATTATGTTTTGTCATTTAAATCATTATGATTATATTATAATTATGTGTACAAATTTTTATGTACAGGAAGAAAGTAAGATATCGACTTGTTTGTGCGTTTGAGCAGATTTTCAATTTAAAACTTGTCATACAGTACTGAAATTTTTCAAAGATATCTCAGAAATATTTTAACTAAAAAGTGAAATATTTCATAAAAGTTGTGAAATATGCGACATTTCCGAGACAGCTATAGAATATGTTTATGAAATTTTCTTGCACTTAAAATTTTGCTTTAAAAAAATTGCTGAAAGGTTACTAAGAAAATATATAATCTTTATAAAATATTAAATATCAAAAAGTTATTGAAATGGCTAAAACCTTTTTGAAATATTGCTAACCGTAATCATCTAAATATAAATTTAAATATCATTTCTGGAGTATTTCAACTTTATTTCTTAATAAATATAAAGTACGTCAGAAATGATATTCAAATTTATTATATCCAAAAGATTGCAAATATTAAAAAGTAACAGTAACAATAAAATTATACATAAAATATATTTAGTGTTTTTATTGAACATTTTTATTTTGTATTTGCAGTCTGATTAACATAATAAATTGAAATGTTCATTAAAAAATTGCATTATATATGCATAAAAAATAACATTTTATTTATGTAACATTCTTGTATTTAAATCTTAAGATTCAAATATGTTACACAAATTTCTTGTATATGAGTAATTACTGCATAAAATAAAATCTTAAGAAAATTTGAAGTCATATTTGGATATTATTCATCAATTTTCTTCTTTAAAAAATTCTAAATAAACTTTTTTAAATATAAAAAAAAAAATTAAAGAATTAAGATAAATGTTATGTCCTATTTGACGTATTACTACATTACCTAATTTTTAGTATGCTAATTGCAATCTCATAATTCAATTATACAAGATATATATAATTGTATTAATCTGTTACTCTGGTATTATAAATCATATCTATTTTAATCTTCATGATAATGATCATTTTTGGAATCATTTAGATGTCATTGTGATATTATGACTTTTTGTTCTGCTTCTGAGTTTTCAAATTTACGGCTTATCAGATTTTAGAAATATTTCTGTTACAACATTTCATGACATTTTGTAGAATCTTTCCAGAATTCTTCAAGAATTGTTGCATATAAAATATGAAAGAACAAAATCTTTCCGAAAAAGAAATTTTCCGTAACAATTGGTACTGTATGGGTTGATTATTGACAGCGCAAAATGTGTAAATCTTAACAAATAAATAATTATAAAGACTTATAACAAGATGTGAAAAATTAATTAACAATGTAATCTCTAAATAGACAAGATATAATTCTTTTATTATTTTTATAAATGCTATTCTTTTTCTTTTATATCCGTTAAGATTATATGCATTATATTATTTGTTCTACATCTATTAAGATTCTTGCATTATATTATTTTTTATAATCTTTATATTTATTAAGAATCTTGCATTATAATTTACTAAAATTACTATAAATCTTTTATAATAAATTTATTAAAATCTGCAAAGTAAAACGCACTTAATTCGTTTTTTCTAAACTTAAATAACAAATATAATTTCTGAAAAGTATAACTATATATAAAGTATATTTAATTTTAAAAAAATATATTCTTTCTCTCTCTGTCTCTCTCTCTCTCTCTCTCTCTCTCTCTCTCTCTCTCTCTCTCTCTCCCCTATTTTTTTAACAATTGAGTAAATTATCATCTATTATGCTATTTGCCATTTGCACTGGAATATATTCGTCACAATTGTCATGTTATATTGTACAATGTTATATTGTACAAATAATTCACAAATTTGTAAAATATCAGTCCTGATTATTCTAATAGAAAATAGCATTTCTTTTTCAAAATACAATACATGCTCTCTCTCACACACGCATTTACAAAAAAAAGATACGCTAGATAGTTTATTGGTCCACAAATTAGTAATTATAGTTTAACCAACTAACACTGGAAACTTAATATCATAAAAAAACGTTTTACTCTAAGGCCAAATCCCCCTTATAAGGAAAGCTTCAACTTTGTATTTCGAGTTTAATTTTTTCGGAAAAAACACAAAAGTGCAACCTGCGGCCTTACAGAAGCTCTATTTTAATGCCTTAGAACAAATCTGGAAATGCGGATCCAAAAACTCGAAATACAAAGTTGAAGCTTCCCTTCTTAGCTTCGAAAGGACGTTTCTTCAGAAGAAAATGTGCTGCGAGGAAAAATTATAATCGGATTTTTCCTTCGATGATATCATTGTAGTGTTCATCAGTCATCCTTACGTAGGTATCATTGTTGAGAAAATAAATTGGATCTTTAACCTGCAAAAATTATTCTTATAATTATTGTTTCTATTTTAAGAATTAGAGCAGATAACGGAACTTGCCTTTTTAATATCGAAAGCATTTTGTTGGAGATCCTTCTTTTTCAATTTAAACGTTCCTGTAAACAAAAAAAATAAATTATATAATTACAAATACGAAAACTAGCTTAAGACATCAACAAATTTGAATTGGTTACCAGTCATCGGCAATTCTGACAAAATACGAATAAAACGAGGTATGGCATAGTTCGGTAAAACTTCCTTCAACTTTCTTATTAATCCTTTCAAGTCCAAGGAATTTTCTGGGTCGTATATAGCTACCATTCCTACTTTACCCTCGTTTTCGGGCACCTAAACGCATTATGCATGATAAAAGATTTTTAATCATATTTTCTTTAATTCTGAAACAATTATTTATCAATATAAATTCAAATCCCGAGAAAAAATTAATATATATATATATATATATATATATATATACATATTATATATATATATATATATATATATATATATATATATATATATATATATATATATAATTATATATAATTGTACATAAAATGTCAATAATTATATACAATTTTATATGAAACATTTTTTCCCGGGATGCTCTATTATCTATAATTTTCTCAGGCAATATCGATTACGTAAATAATGACTTAATTGTTGTTTACCTCGACACCAAATACAGTTGCATCTCTGAGACCTATTACATTACTTATGACAGCCTCTACTTCTGAAGTAGCAACATTTTCACCTCGCCATCTAATATTTCAATTTCAAGACATAATGTAATTAGACAAATTCTTATTTATTTACTGATTTTATTCTAGAAACATTTATAATAATTTAATAATTTTTAAATAAATCTGATTGTGTATGTGATACTATATTATGTATATTAAGAATATTCATATATAATATCTAATCTCTTTAAAATCTACTCTCTCTTGCCTGAACGTATCACCAGTTCTGTCCTTAAAATAAAAGTATCCGAGTTCATCCATAACTAAAATATCACCTATTCAAAAAATTCGATTAAATCATATTGATTATTTCATGATAATTATTTCTACTACATCATGTAAATAGATCATGCTATTATTATCACCAGAATTGAAGACGCAATCGCCCTTCTTGAAGACATCATGTATAATCTTTTGTTTTGAAGCCTTTTTGTCCGCGTATCCGCTGAAGTCGTTTATCGCTTTCTTTGGATTAATTTTACCCACAAAAATGCCGGGCTCACCTAAACAAATAATATAAAAGTAATCTAATTGTGTATATACTATCTAATTTAATATGTTTAGTTATAAAATATTATTTTTAAATCACTTTTAATAAATACTTTAGCTAACAAAATTTTATAATATTATATTAGACAATTTCTTCAAAAATTATGGAAAAGACATAATAGAAAATCTTCTTTTTATTTTAATTATTATACTGATAATAAACAAAATTAAATCTATTGTATTAACGCAAAAAAAATTTTTTTAATATAATAAAATCTTTATAACATAAGATTTCGATGATACCAGGTTTACAAGATATGCAGAGTCCGTCTGATCCTCTTAATATTTCTCCTGTATCTTCATCGATTTTCAACAATGCAACTGGATACAAATCACTAGCATATCTTGGTATGAAACCAACAGCACCAATTTTATTGTCAATGTTAACTGCAAATTATAGATACAAATATTTCTGAAAATAACTACAATGACAATTATAGTTATTTTACTTGACAATTATAAAATGTTAAGCTGATATTTATTGCTGATTATTGTTAATTATTTATTTAAAAAAAAACACGTCAATAATTTCTATAAACTTATTATATACAGAAGGAAATTTATATTTATGCTCGAAACTTATCGTTTTTAAGACCTGGATTTAATAGTAAAATTTTTCTAAGATCAACTGAAAGATCAAGCAAACATGTTACCGAGATTTGAATTTCCTTCAGTAGCTCCATACAACTCGCCTATTTGCTTCACACCAAATCTCTTAATAAAGGGTTCCCAAATTTGCGGCTTCAGACCATTTCCGTACATCAGGCGCACTTTATGCGATGTATCGTACTCGCTTGGTGGGACTGTAAGAAGAAAACGGCAGATTTCTCCAATATATTGCGCTACCTAAAATAAAAATATAATTTTATTATTAATGCAATTAAAAACCTAATAATTAAAAAATTAATTAATTAAAAAATTGACTAATAATATTATTACATTCAATGGTCTGTATAAAGCAATTAATGCAAGTGATTAATCCTCAACTTAACTAATCCTCAACTATTAAATTAATCCTCAACTATTAAAAACTTTAAAAAAATTTCGTAATCTATATATATGAGTATTTTGAACTCGAGGCTTCTTCTTTTTATCTCTATCTCCCACAACTTCCAATAAATTTTATCTTACTTTTTCTTAAATAAAATGCTGAATTAGAATTCAAGTCTGTAAACGAAAAAGGTTTTGAAAATATGTTAAAAATTATATCTAAGAACATAAACAAGAGTTTTAGAAAATGTGAAAAAGAATGTTTTATATGTTCAGTTGTACTTGAAGATTAATGAAACTTTATAAAAATAGTTAACAAAAGAAGAATGATTTTTATAATAAAAAAAATATAGTAGTAATTTTCTGATTTAAAGATAGTTTTTAATATCAGATTTAAAAAAATTAATATAACTAAAAATCTTTAACCAGTTTTGAAAATTAAATAAAACAAAAAATAATATTTGCTTTAAAAATTTACATAGAGTTATAAGTTCTACAAAGATTTCTAATTGAAAATAAACAAGATTTCTATTAAATAAATTTATTAACAAAGTTAAAAATTATAAATAATAAATCGAAAAAGAATATTTTTTAAATTTCTTGATGAAAAATCTCAGAACATATAGAACATTTTCTGAGAAAATAACTTTTTCCTCTGAAAATGTTGCAAAGAGTCTGCATGTAAAAATTGCTATTTTAAAAGAGTTCACACGACGCAAATTCCTGATTAATGAAAAGTCAATTTTATAATCTTTTCAGCATTACGCACACATGCACGCACGTACACATGCACGCACGCACACACGCACGCACGCACGCACACATGCACGCACACATATACACAAACAAAAATTTTTTGTAACAATTAATTTTGTTACAATCTCCAACGATTAAAAATAGAAATTAAGACCACGGAATTAATTTTTTGTTTTATCCAAGAAAGTTTCACGAAAAGAGACAACAGTATAAATGAACAGTACTAAGAATAATCATATAATTATTACAAAATAGAGATTTAAGATATATTAAATGAATATTTTTTAATAGATTTTTTTTATAGAAAAAATCTTAAAAGAAAATCATTTTATGCAGTTTCTTTAATGTATATCTTTTGTACTAAACTATGATTCTTTAGTCTCTAAAAATTAGAGAATTATAAAATTATATAAAAATTATATAAAAAATAGAGTGATCTTACAGTACATTCGTAATGGACGCATTCCGACCAATACTTGGACGCACTAAATTTTCTACAAAGCACGACGGTGATGCCTCCTATGAGTGCTTGACCAGCTCCAATTATGCCACCTGCAGTGTGATAAAGAGGTAGAGGATTGTAAATTCGATCATCCGAGTGTAGATTAAGCATTGATTTCACGCCACTTGACATTAACATGTACCTGGAAACGCAAAAACATTATACTTGAACTATTAACGATTTTTATTTCTTTATTTGAAACAATTATACAAATAAATGTCAAAATGTATTTTATGCTAACGTTATGATTTTTTATAACTAGAAAAATAACTAGAAAATAAATGCAAAATTTTCAAACTAATTTATGAGCTATTAGTATAACTATATATAAATTCTATTTTTTCCATTTAAATCTCAATACTTACAATTAGCGAGAATTTTAAGTACAATTTGTCAATATAGTATTTAAGATATTTATTCTTAGCCTGATGATAATTTTAATTGAAGTTTATTAACGTAGTGTCTAATCAGAATTTATTAGAGTTTATTAAAGTAAGCACGCAACTAGATGAACCTCGACCATTAGACGTGTCTAAGTATAAAAAAGCATATAGATATAAATATAAGACAAAATTAAAGTACTAACTTTATACTATATTAGTTTCTTTATACTTATTATCACTTATGACTTATAATAATACGTAAATACATAATCATAGATAAAATATAAATTAAAAACAAATTCTACAAAAACTTTATCGCAATTTATAAAAAAACATTGTCAGTTTCTTTATTAGTATAATCTTATGTGCTAAAATAATAATAATTTCATATTATTGAAATTATTATATATGTACACGTCACATTTCCGATAAGCTTGTACAATTAATTTTACAATATACACTTTATAATTTTTTGTATATAGCTAATCAATTCATAGGATCTTACCTTAAATTACTGATAACAGCAGCCTTAGGCATTCCCGTCGTACCAGACGTATAAATGTAAATTAATTTGTCTCGAGGATTACTATGATCAAGTTGGACAATCAGAGGTCCAGAATCAATGCTGCTGATTTTTGTATTAAGGTCGATTGCACCTTCCAAAATCGGCGTGTCCGCCAACTCCGACCATTGATAAAACTCAATCTCGGGTATTTTATCCTTAACATCGCGAATCGCTACACACGATATATTCAATAATATTTGCAATGTAAACATGTTCAAATATTTTCTCTCGTATAATAGAAAGTGCACTTAGAAAGTGTATTTGCTAGGGAAAATTTAAAATCGGATTACGATCAATATAGTCAATATAATCATGTGACTAAAAGTGAATGACATTAATATAGAAGTGTATGTGTTTTATTGAAATGTATAAGATATGTGAAAGTCTACATCATCTATATCAACATTTAAGTTAAATTTTATAATAAAATTATAATTGCATAAAGTTGCAGTTATAAAAACTTTTAAAAACGCATTAATTTCAATTGATCACAAGTAATTGACGATCAATTTTAGTTTTGTCAAGAAATGTAATCGCTTCGTTGTCACGTATTGTTCACATGAGGTATAAAACAATAATTATGTGACGTTATATACAAAAATTTTTTGTCATTGCATACAAGTAGTTCATAAAATTTTTATATTATTGACCATTATTAACTTATATAATATACTATGTAGCACATAACGTTATATTTCTTTTTCCAGAACAATAAATAATAATATTACATATGTCCTTTCAAGTGAAACTAAAATGTGCTTCAGATATGTGAATATAAATATATAATACAGTACAGTACAATATAATATAGTATTATAATGTTTATAATTATTACAAAAAAATTAAATATCTTTCTCACTAATTTAAAACGTACAATATATTAATAACTAGGAAGGCCAAAAACGAGCAAAAAAAATTTTTTTAGATGTTAATTTAATGAAACTATAAAATTTAATATCAATGACAATAACGAGACAAGTTTTGACTCTACTAAGTCTTCTTCAGTCGCAATTATATAATCTTTACATGAATGCAAAACTTATAAATTATTACAAATTTTACGGAGCCATGGTGGCGATATCAAAGGTAAAAAAGGAACATGGTCAAAAAATTAAAAATTTATGTACATTCATCAGAGATGATATATATATAGTCAACAGATCTCGTATTCTTCATGGTTGATAATGGTCAATATGAAAAAAAATCCTCAAAAAAGAAATCTCGCGGTCTTTATGTTCGTGTTGAAGAGTTAATTGCAAATGTGATATCGCAACGGAGTCACATAATAAAAAAAAATTAAACTCACATGAAAATGAGGATATAATTATAAGTTTTACTGAGAATCTTGATCGGTTAAAGGTAAATTGAACACTAAATTTTTAACGAAGGTGAAGATTCAGACAATGTGAAATTGTTTTTAAACAATTGTTAGGTCAACCAAGACAGTGTGTGTTTAAAAATTCTATCAAGTAAAGTAAAGTAAAATACGATTTATCCAATAATTCTGTATCCTCATTAAAATTAATTCTATTTTTATTTTTGAGATTTTATGTGTGACTTATAATTGTATCTTCGGACATTTTCATGTAAGTTTAATTTTTTTACCTTACGATAGAGTCATGTGATAATTATTCTTTATTAGTTTTATTATTCAATCATTAGTCAGCCTACTACATTACAATGCATAATTCCTTGTGATATCACATTTGCGATTAACTCGTTAACATGAAGAGAGAGCATAAAACGAGATTTTTTTTCATATTGGCTATTATTAACTACGAAGAATACGAGATTTGTTGACTATATATCAATTCTGATGAACGTACATCAATTTTTAATTTTTTGACCATGTTTCTTTTTTACCTTTGACATCGTCATCATAACTCCGTAAAGTTTGTTAATAATTTATTTAATAATTTATTTTTCACTGTATTGTCAATTGACATTAAATTTTATAGTTTCATTAAATTAACATCTAAAAATTTCTTTTGCTCTTTGCGTCTTTCGCCTCCCTAGTAATATATTGTACGTTTTATAATTATCATTCTTTCTAATTTATAAATTAATTGTAAACAAATAAAAGTTTAATTTTATAATTTAATAATAATATGGTGTTTATAAATTTAAAAAATTAATAAAAAAATATAAAATTTAGTAATAACGATATGCTTATAAATATAATTGTCTTTTTCTATAAATTAATTATTTTAATTTTTTATTAATTTATCAATTCTTTAAATGCAAATAACCATTTGAAAACTCACCATTCTTAAGTTCCGATCCGAAAATGATAGCTTTGCAACCGGCAGCGTTAATACTGTGCAGAAGTACATCATGACGAAGATTCGTGTTGATTAAAGCCGCTATAAAATTAGCTTTGCTAAGACCTAACCAGGTAGCGATGTATTCAGGACGATTCTCCATAAAAACTGCTATACTATCAGAATGAGAAAATGGCCTGGTGCGGAAGTAACGTCCCACACGATTGCTGTACTGTTCCAACTATATGCCATTTATACATTATTTACGCGCGCAAAACCTCAAAATTATCAAACATTTAATCAAGAATTTGATCAATTTTCTTTTTTGCTCTTTCTAATTAATTTAATAAATTGTTATATTAATAATGTTCAATTTCTTAATTATTTTCTCATTTACAAAATCATTCAAAAAGAGAAGATGATGATATTGTGGTCTTTGTGAGTATAATTATACTCCTAAATCCTCTCTTTTAATATCTCTGCTATTTTATGGTGAATTTTAGTAATCATTTATGCAATTTGTTTAATAGTGCATTTGTTTAATAGTCCACCGTTAAATATAATAGCACTAATATGCTAATATAAATAGGTATTTATTACAAAGCATTTTTATTTTCAAATATTTTCAAAAATGTTTTCAAGGTTCATATTAGCATTTAATAATAATATTTCATTCTTTTTAAACTTAGGCGTATTATCACACAAGTATACATATATATACATTTGAATGTTATTTAATACTTGGTATTTAATATTTGTTATTTAACTGTATTTGACTGTACTACATTTCGAGTTAAATAAGTATTTTGCTAATGTAATTTTGCTAATATAAATATAAATGTAAAAAAACACTAATGATGTAAAAATTCTTTAATTTACGTTACATATACTACATTACATATACTATAGTTTTTTTATAGCATTAACAGTAACCTGCAGAAGTTATGAGTACGATATACATCTTCATACATTCTGCAATATTTTTTTATAAATATATAATTTTGTAATTAAATACTGTGTTTTTCTTAAACAAAATCAATTTTTCAAATCTATTTTTATGGAAAGACTGCATTATCATCTCTGTTAGTCTTCCTTAGTCTCATTATACAGTATCGTCACATTTTTACATAAATAATATCCTAAATATTTTATAATTTTAAGTTCTGAATCGATTGAGCAACTTTGACGAATGTAATCTTTAAGTTTTAAATATAAATAATAATTATTAACAATGTTATTGCACAAAGTGTAGAAGACCATAATATCACTTTTTCCTATATATTTAAAATATTTACAAACTAATATTCTTGCACTTACAATTTAATAAATTTAATAATTTTATGAACATTGTTTTAATTTTCTTTTTCCAGTTTTAGTATTCTTTTTCCAGAAAAATAAATAATTCATTTATAGCAAAAATTTGCATTTATTTGTACTGCAGTTGTAACCATGCCATTAGCTAATTAAATCTAGTAAACTGAGAATCATCGGCTTAAGTGTTAAATGTAGTATAAATATACGAATACAAACAGTCTATGCGTCAGATACCTGTTCATATGTCCACTCTTTGTCCTCGAAGATGTAAGCCACTTTATTTGGATGAGCTGCCGCATATTTTGAGAAAATCTTTGGAACGGTATATTCACATTTTTCCCACCACCAAAGACGTAAGTTAATTTGAAAAAATCGAAAAGCACCCCTACACAAAACAAAATTTTTTAATCAATTTAAATCATTGATTATAATTTATCAAAAATATTTAATTTTGCTAATTATTAATTTGTGTTTAATTTATTTATTTGTTTCTAAATTATTAATAATATCACTTTTTCAATATATTGATCAGATAATTGTTAACTTAAATAATATAGTATCATAAACTTGAAATTAGC
>JANQDE010000030.1:75283-105648 GCA_037157785.1 Cephalotes varians
TAAAAGTTTCTACCATATCAGATTTGTCCGATTTTTTAAAAATAGTCTAAGTCTCTCTAGACTCTAAAAATAGTCTCCCTAGAAACACGTTTTTTAAAGGACACGAAAATCAATCTAATGTTCAAGATTTTAGAAAAAAAAAACTTGGCGTTTCTAGAGAGAAAAACATTTTGAACTTATAAGAAAATGATTAAGTTAAATTAAGTTAATATGTTTGAAACAACTAATTAAAGTTAAAGTTAAAAGTTAACTTGAAAATAACTATAGTACACGTTACGTGCATTACAGATTTTCAGCGCTAATAGCGTCTGCCCGAACGCAGCCTAGGTTTTGGAAGACTTTGTATCACTAAGTTTAGACATAAGCTTCAGGATTAAATACATGTTAATAAATGTTTAGTTTTATTGGCATATCAAGGTTATCTCTCCTTTTTGTTATCTTTCGTTAGTCAAAATCAACCTATGTATATGATCTTTTACTCGTATATACCTACAAATATATATGCTTTCGTGTAATAGTAGTGTGCCTCATTTTATTTTGATTAATTAACGAAAGATAACAAAAAGGAAAGATAATCTCGATATGATTTTTTACTCGTATGTACATACAAATACATATACCTGTTTCGTGCTCCATTGTTTATATTTTGTATTTTTGTAATATAATTAATTAAAGAGCACCATCATATACTGCATACTGAAAATTTGACGAGGGTGGAGGGAAACCTCTTTAGCAAAATCGAATTAATTTATATATTATTAAAAAAAAGAAATGATATCTATCAAAAATTATCTTTTTAAAAAAAAAGATAAAAAAAAGGCGCCAAGTACACTCCTTTCAAAATCAAAACAGAATAATAATTTTACTTTTCAAAAAAGCTGTCGTATATATACTTTCTACAAAAAAAAAATGATATTAGAAAATGGCACCCAGTGGAATTTAAGAAAAGACTATAAATATAATATATTAAAAAAATAAATACATAAAAATATAAACTATTAAAAAAATTAAAATATTTAATCAAAAAATAACAAATTAATCAAAATAAAAAAATATATTTTTTTTATTTTGATTAAATTGACATTATTGCGCACATACACACTGCACACATGACATTATTGCGCACATACACATTGCACACATGATATTATTGCGCATATACACACTGCACACATGGCATTATTGCGCACATACACATTGGTATTATTGTACATATGATTTCATATATCAACAACTTTTCACGCAAAGCGAGATTCAAACCTATGTGTCTAATTTTTTGATAATAAGCCCCCCCCCCCCCTCCCCGTAGGGAAAAACATATTGCATCCATGCATGTATTTTGCAACTAAGTGAGGATTCCACATGGATTTATGACTTCTCATGCAAAGTCAGATTCAATTTAAAATAACAATTTGATTTGAGTTGCACTCACAGGTAATTGTACCTTAATACATTTATGTACAGAATAAGAGAATCAATTGGTGTAAAAAAAACATACAGTTGTTTTTCAAAACAACTTTATGCAATTTGTAATATGCAACTATATAATTTTTTTATATGTGCAATCTATATATGCATAATAATATTCTGTGCAAAGTGTAAATACGATTTTTACTTCATATGTGCAATAATATCATGTGTGCAGCGTATATATTTATGTTTTAATTTTTAAATGTGCGTCATAATTGCTTGTAGGCACTTGCAATCGGGAATATAGGCTAACGGAGCCCTCCCATATACACTATATATACCTACATCTCTTAGATATCTAAAAAAAATATTACTCTTGAATATATCATTGTACAAACAAGTTATTTAATTTTTAATAAAACTATGTATATATATATATGTATATGAAAATTTAATTATTAATCCCATATTCATTGATCGTCATACGTTTCAAGATTGATAATCACATAATCGTATTCTTGCAGGTTTTTTTGCGATAACGACTTAATGTACAATAATTCATATTAAATTTTAAGCTTATCGTGTAACTTATATTTGTAGGACATTTTTGTTGTTGCTTATCGGATAGATAAGTTTTCACTGCTCCAATGGCTTTCAAAATAATAACAGACGAAGTTTGACCTCTATCTGTCTTCCTTTCTTGTTTTAGTGCCATAAAAAGTAATTTTGTTGTATCAAAATAATTATGTCGAGCGCTCAAACTAGCTGCTAGAAATTTTTTGCAGCAATGCTCATTATTTTTAGTTCCAACAAAATTATTTTAATGGACTGACAAATTATTTTCAGATCTGTATTCAGCAAAATTTTAGATCTCTTAGCAAAATCTTTCTTTCCGTGTAGTTGCAATTTAATTTCACAAAACTTCTGAATGACTATTCAAGTCAGTATTACCAGATAGAAAACGTGGCTTTTTCGAAGAATAGATAGAAAGGCTCTTTTAGAACAAACTACTCTACGCGGTTTTTTAGTAAGAGAGATTATATTTACAAATTTTGTTACAATAAATTTTGTTACAATTAACCAAACACAGCAAAAGTTATTTAAGACATGTCATTTTCTATAATTATAGTAAAATCGCGATTAGTAAACTAACAAAAAAACGAGATAAAAAAAATTTACTCATCAAATACAATTTCTTAAAATTTCTTAAAAGTAATATATGCAATGCTTTTAGCGCAAACCATTTTACGCGACAAATTAATATTATATTAGCATTCTACAGTATAAAGAAGAGAATTTTCTGGTATATATTTGATTGAGTTATAAGCTTTTTGACAACCTCGTTAATAACAATCAACCTCGGTCTCCCCTACTGGGAACAAATTATGTAACATGTTCTGGATGCGTTATGTAATGAAATATTAAAGAATAAAAAATTAAAAACTTTTAATTGAATTTTAAATGCGCATTCTAGTAAAATTAAACAAAAAAAATATTAAAAGAAAAAATTCTAAGATAAAAATATAGCTAGTCTAAAAATTTTATATAATATTATATATAAATTTTATATAATATTATACATAAATATTATATAATATTATATAATTTATATAATGTTATATAAAATCAAAGCAATAAACAGTTTTTTACGCGCACAAGAGCATAAGTATTATGCATTTATATATTTAAATTTTAAGAAGCAAAAGAAATACAATAGCAAATAAAATAGCATATAAATCAAAGAAAACATATATTAATGTGCAAATGGTCTTCCTATATCATTGTTTTATCTATATTATCTACATACCTATTATCTAAAAATAAAATTTACGTCGACATCAACAACGTTTCAACACTATGGTTGTACAATAAGAAATATTCAATTCGTTCAAATTATCATACAAAATCGAAAATATCATAGCATTGCATTATTACATATATTTTTTTATTATTATTCCATTTTATATTATTATTCCATATTATTATATTTTTGTATATTTGATATTGTTATATTACATGTTATTTGATTTCCTGGAATTAGAAGTTCTCTTGATTTTTATGTAATAAAAATATATAATTTTTCTAACAAATAGATATAAAGTATTGCGAAATGGAATATCAGTATTACATAGAAAGAGGGTATATGTAAAAATAAGCAATTATATAAATGTTTTAAGTAATTTAGATTTTCATTTTTCTTTATCGATATATGTAAAATATTTTAATTAGCATTGTAATTGCTGATAATACAAATTAAATTATGACAACAAGACATTATTTCAACAAAAAGTCTTAATGTAATAAAGAAAGATGCATCGAGTGCTCTTATAAACTTTACCATCTTTCACGCGCGGTGTATTCCAACGGTAAATGAAACACTAAGCGAATGCTTCGGGCAATCATGCAACTCGAGTATTGAACGCAAATTATTAATCCATACGTAACATAACATGAATCACGAAAGTCTTTAAATATACCGCTATAAAATATTCCCAGCTTTCTCCTTAATAACCTAATATTTCATCTACTGCCAATTAAATAATTTACAACAATTACTACATTGAAAAATTAAATTCACATATGTTAATAAATACGTAAATAAAATAAAAATACGTAAATAAATTATATAAATATATTAAAAACAAATTTCCAATGTTTTAAATTTTATTTATTCAGTATTTTTTATTCAATCGGTGTTTGAATAAATTAAAGCAATAAAAAAATGAATAATAATCGTCATCTTTACATCATAAATCAGATTTAGTGTTTTGAAAAAGTTTTTGTAAAACACGAAATAAGAAATTATAAAATTACAAAAATATAAAACTACATCTCTTGATATATGATTTTTCTAATCTGCTGTTTATCTCGAGCGGCTTATCACTATCTTAAAAAAAAATAAGCTTGTTTCAGAAATACTCGCTTATCTGCTAAACAGAACAATTGAACTTATATCGCTCACATTTTCTTATATTCATTCATACTCACAAAATATCTCTAGGCAGCGTCTTGTAGAGCACGTAAATAAAGTGCCGGCGACTTCCGGTGAGGAGAAAGCCGCCGAGCAGCAGGCTCAGCGCGGTTATAACGATCTGATGAAGATCCATCGTTATCATTTTCCATATGTTTCCTCGTCCTAGAACTTGGGATAATCGAGCGCGCAACCCAGAAATGGCGCAAGCAGCCACCGATCAGTCGCGTTGGCTCGCGAACGCCGATCGTGAGTGCACTGGCTGGGAACTGGTGAACGTGAACGTCGCGTGACTGCAACGGAGTTGAAGGGCGACTCCAATATATATCGCCCTGTCCGCGTATCCCCTCACGTCTATCATGGGAACGGACCTATGCGTAGTAGTCATCGCGACTCCGCGAACCATCCTACGGACCAACTCCAAGGTGGGAGTGATAAAGCTGATGTACGCTGCGATAGATAGCACATGCGCAAAAGCTCTCGGGAAAAACCGAGCTTCTGAAGGCGGGTATTCCGAAAACGAGGAAAACGCAGAATCGCAGTGGATCTAATCAAATGGATAATTCTCTTAATTACTCACATTTTAATAATAAAATTGTATTATTATCGTATCACAGAAAAATAAGTTGGTTTAATTGTACTTGCTGCGTAGTATAATTTGAAAGAAAGTAGAAATTTCATGCGTTCATGCATTTAATTTCATTGCATTTCAGACAAAATCTGTCTAAACGCGATAAGAGGACAAATAATAAAAAAATAATGAAAAATCGGAGACATTGAAAAAATTTTGCTTTCAATATAAATTTTTGTTTGCTGAGTAAGCTCTGATAAATTAAAAGGAATGATTGAAACATACTGGTGATATGACAAGGAACGCTCGTTACGATTCATTGGCGTAAACAGCGATGATGTCAAAACGTTCTTTGATTATGAACAGATCATGAATCTCACACGTCTCACCATCGGAATTTGTAGGTCATACTATATAAAGCTTGTCACGTATAAAATTGCTCTATAACATTATCACTTTTCAAAATTACAAGCTTTTAACGATTTTAACGAATGAAATATTTTTCATTTTTATAACGAACAGTTTGTGGTGTGTGTGTGCGTGTGTGCGCGCGCGCGCGCGCGCGCGTGTGTGTGTGTGKGGGGGGGGGGGCGTGCGCGCGCGCGCGCGCGCGCGCAATTTTTTTTCATGATATACATCCATTTTTGTTTATTTCCACATTTATTTAACATCCTATTTTAACACAAAATGTTTGATTATTAATATTAAATTTAATTTTACTTTTAAATAGATAAATATATTAATCCTTGAACTTTATGCATTTTTTCTTTTTTAAAAAAATAAATAAAGAAAATTAATTTTTTAAAATTTATCGCTATATTAAAAGTATATGAGAATAACGTAAAGCTTAAACAAAAAAATTATTCAGTGTGTAGCGTTATAATTATACTTAAAGCAATATAAACTTTGAAAAAGTCACTGCGCTTTATTTTAACTGATAGAAAGTAATAAATGAAAGACACAACAAGCTCGTTACATTCACGTCATTACATTCACGATTAGACGTATTATTTCTTTGTATAAAAGCTGTGTTTCAATACTTATTGCCAGCACTGAAAATCTATAGTTTACGTTACGTAAATTATAGATTTTCAGTGCTGACAGTGACTTTTAGAACACAGCCTAAGATGCAAGTCATATGTATTACGATTATAACGAATATTCGCTTTCGCATATGCGAAAGCGAGACTTTCGCATCATTTAGACTTTCGCTTTCGCTTTTACTATCGCAACTTATTATGCGAACGTTTTAACGAAAGCTTTTGTCCGGCTCGCGAGATTTGCAGCTTCGCCGGGGACACATTAGATAGCAAGGAAGTGCAGTTTCATTTATTGATTTGCCGGTTTAAAGACACTTTAGACTTTAAAGTTTAAACATGTTTACTGAAAACAAATGAGTACAAGTAGTAAACTGCGATATAAATTATAATAATTGAATAAATAAATGTGATAAAAGTTTATTCCGTTAGTGCACAGTGCGATAGTCCACATCTCTATAGCCAAGCCCAGCAAATTGTGTGGATTTGTAGAACAATCCACACCCAAAATTTAGCTTGGTATGAAAATTCACACCCAAGAATTGAATTTAAAATCAACGGTCAATTTTTTTATAACTCATGGAGAAAGTGTTGTGCTACCAACATGGCTACAGGCATGACACGACTGATACCATTGCATATCCAGTAGATTTAGCGAAGAACATTGACAATAACCTGAATAAATTTAAGCAGGAATCAATGGAGAACTTCCATGTTTGCAATTGTTAAAATTACAGTACAGACAATTAAACTAAATTAATTTAAAAAATTTTGTACTTTATAATTTCACTAGTTACTGCCTCTCAGTCGGCGAAAATTTCCACATCCATGGGCGAGACAAGTCGCTGGGCCTGTCTACAACACATACCGAATTTAACATTATTCCGATAGCTCACATCCTAATAGTGCATCACATAAAAGGGGCATTATCCTGATTCAGCAGAAAGATTTTTCGCTTTCGCATTCACATTTGCTTTCGCTTTCGTAAAAAAATTTTTTTTCTTTCATTTTCGCATTCGCTTTCCTTATAACCACTTTCGTTACAATCCTAGTATGTTCAAAGTGAATATATTGATATTATTTACAGAATACGTCAATATTTAAATACAAAAGAAAACCTTATTCTTAAACACAAAAGTTCTATTTTATATATTATAAAGTATGTATATAAAATCTTAAAATAAAATAATATACACAAGCTAGCTAAAAAACTTATCGAGACATGGTCTGATAACGCATGTGCAGATTACATACGTGAAATATGCGTGTTCGTTTTCGAAAATAATACAATATGGTTAAATTATAGACGCTTATATCATTCTAAAATTTGCAATTCAATATCAATATCAGATTGTATGATTGTATGAATCCATTATTCATTATGCATTATAATGCAAGAATTGTGCGCAAAATCATGTTATTAAGAATTGTTTTCTAAAAAATTTTTGTTTAAAAAATTTGCTTGACTTGATATATCCAGCAAAAAGAAAAACAAATAAAAATAGAAGTAACTTTATTAATGTAATAAGAATGCATCAAAATATAAATATAATGAATTCAAAATTACTGATACAAAAAATAAAATTATGACTATATCTGTCTTAATTTCAAACATTTGTTTGCATAAGATGAACGCAGGTAGAAGTACGATTAATACAATTTTTATGGTGACAAAAATACAGAAACAACGACAACGTATTTACACAAAAATAATAGAAGAGATATATTTATACAGAAAAACTTATATAACTACAATACTTATAATTGATTCATAGGAAGAAGATCTTAATGTATAACATGTTGATAGTTTCTCAATCAGGCGTATTTCACAACAATGGATACTGAAAAGAAAAAAAGTATTGCAATAATATTTGCATCATTAATGATGATTTGAAATGCATTAGAAAGAAGTGAATGTAAACAAAGTTTTAATAAATGCGCGCAAAATAAATGGCAAAATGATAAAAAACGCAGAACAATAAAAATTTTAATGCGATTTTTTAAAGTAATCATTATTATGCAAAGTTCAAGGAAAATGTAAAGATTATGTACCTTAATTCAAATGATCGAGGCTCGGAACATTACACTCGCTATCTGAGAACCAAGTAAAGTACCATGATGTCCAAAACTGAAAACGACACGCGCTAATCTATATTAGACAGCACGACAAAAACTGACTGACTTAATGTAAATTTAACATTGATATTTCGACATCTTGGTTTAAATAGATAACAGCATCATTCATTTAAATGTAAGAGCTGTGTAAAATATATATAAAAAAATAGAATATTATACTAAATGAAAACAGATAGAACGGAATAGAATAAAACAAAAATAAATTTTTTTAATTAATAAAAATTTTTAACTACAATAAAAATTTATATTATATTAAAGTTAAAAAATTTAAAAAATCTGAATTTATATCTGTAGGACAAACTCATAAATCGTTAATCCACAATCTATTTTATAAAGATTTTTATCCATTTGCTTCCGAGCCACAAATCAATATTCTAGTAATTAATATTTATTTGATCATTAATATTCATTATCATCAATTTCATTATCATTACATGTGTCTTATGCTGACAAATGTCAACCAAAAAAATATTGAAGGGGTAAAATGTGAATGAATAAAAATGTGCAAATTGGTGAGAAGCCAAAAAAAGAAATTAGTATGAGAGAAGATAATACATGAAACATACACGATTTACTCTGTTTTTATAGTGCTGTTATTAGTTATTTAAATGCATGGCGCTATTTCTTACCAACAATAAAAAGCACGATCGTCACAGTGATGCTGATAATAATGATTCGGGATTTTACATTCTGGAGCCACGCTCTTCGTTGCGCTCTCTTCGCAGCTTCTCTAAACTCATTTCCGGCCATGCTCAGACGATCGCTCGCCTGCTGCAAGTCCTCCAGTTTCTCGCCGCGATCCATTACTTTTTGAACATTATCCCGCATTACGTCCGTCACCTCTTGAATCTGCACCTTGACGCTTTAAATACATTTAAATCAACATCAATCGCTTGCACTGATAATTTGCATACAATAATAATTTGAATATAATATCGTATTAAGACTCCGCTAAATAAAAATTAACCCTTTCAGGACCGGTTAAAAAAAAAATTTATTCGAAATGATTTTAATAAATAATAATACATTAAGAGTTTGTTTTTGTGTGATAAACTTGAAAACAATCACTCATACAGAGCCCGACGTTACATTCTTTATATTCAAATCTAAATCTTTTGTTCGCAATTTTTTTCACACCTGTAGTACAAATAATACATCTTTTTTTCCTGTTGGATAATTTTTATTTTTTTATAAAAAAAAGTGTCTAACTGTCAGACGTAAATAATTAAGTAGATCTAATTATAATTTTACGCTTTCATGTTTTTCAATGATACTTTCAATTAATTGTAATTTGAAATCAGAAAATGATGGATTTAGAAGATTTCTTATTTTAAATAAAACATAAGCATTGAATACAGCAAAATCAATCAAGTGAAATTTTTTGCACCATTTTACAGATTTTCGAAAAAATTCAGAGAAACTCATTTACATATCAACTTGGTTGACAGTTTTCATAAAGTCGTAGAGCTTAACCTTCAGGCGGCCGGCATTCAAAATACTTAAATACAATGAACTTTGGGGATTATTTCCCTGTAAAAGTTTTTTAATGGACCGTATATATGGGTCGATCAAAAGGGTATCCCAAAAGGTACCATGCCGGCCGTCTGGAGGTTAAAATGTAGAGCTTAAAGTTATGATGATTAAAATAGTACTTTATTCATTAAAAAATTAATCTAGAGATAGATTAATCTCGAGATATTCGAGTTATATACATATAGTACGTCGATCTTGAACCGGTTATTCAAAATTAATGCACAAGAGCAGATGCTCGTGTAATAATATAATTAATTTTTTTTTCTTTACGCATATTTTTAACAGGTTTTGACTTATTGTGCACACTTTTAATAAATTTAACTTATTGTGTTTTATTAACTTATTGTGTACACAAAAGATTCTTTCATTAATTAAGACCAATTTTTTAGTAAATAAATATTTATGAATTAAGAAAGACTTATTATCACAAATTCATCCACGCTTTATGCTTGTATTGGTCATGATTTGAATTTTATAATTTGTTTATAGACGGACCAATTATTATCCTACTTAATTGATTAATTTTATGCATTTATTTCGTTTCAACCCAATCAATTTTCAATCCAAAATTCATGAAATTAAAAATTGCATTTTAGCTACGAATATAATAAAGAGGAGAAAGAGAAATAAAACGAAGTGGGTAAGATGACAAATTGTTAATTTTTCTTAGCTAATAACAGTTGATGACTCGATGTACTTATTAAAGACTTTAGACAATACTAAATAATCTTATTTGATTTTAATCTGTTCACAAAAGTGGATAATATAATATAATAAAAAATGTATTTTAGATGCATTCATATAAAAATTTTTTTATGCTAGTTTATAAGAAATAATTACCGTAAATATTTTCACTCCTTTTATAAAATTACAGTATAGTATTGCTAAGAACGTGTATAATAACATATTAATATTTCATTTTTCGCATTGCAACATTTTTATTAAATGAATGAAAAAACACAAAGACAGATAAGATGACAAAATTAGAAAAGTAATTAATGATTATTTTTATGTTGTCTTTAATTTTATTTCATTTTCAATTTTATAAGTAGTTATCTATAAGTTATTTTTGTCTGAATGTTTAATAATTTTTTTTTTAACTTATAGAAATAACATTCTTGTTTATTTATACTTTTCTTTTATTGCGTTAAAATATTATAATATTAAAATAAAATAAAAAGTTTATTAGAATATAATAAATTTTCTTATTCGTAAAAGAGTACGTTTTTTAACTTGACTTTTCATCTTATCCCCTATTAAAAGTCATCTTGCCCGCATATAGAGGCAAGATAATAAAATTGGCATATCCTTAAAAAACCTAAAATTTTAAAAAAATTTTAATTTATTTAACTGTTTTTAATTTTTACAGATGATGAGCAAGTGTTTTAGTAAATCTGAAAAAAATAGATCATTATTTTTACGTCATTACAAAAAAATAAACACAATATAAAGTCGTCATCTTACCCTCTTTTCCTTATTTATGATAAACAATTGCATTTTATATATATATATATATTTTTTTTTTCTTCTATGTAATTTTAACTATTTTAAGTTTTTATTTATATAATTTAATTTAATTTATATAATTTAAGCATGCGTGCGTGTGTGCGCACGCTTATAAATTATATAGAAATAAAGTAAATGTGGTTAAAATTACATACAAAATTACTTACAAAAATAATAATGTAAATTAGGAAAGCGTTTAAATTAAAATACATGTTCTCTTTAATATATTAATATTATTTGAGAATGCATACAAATCCTTAAAATATAAAAAATATATCATTACTCACCTATCCATTTTATTGTCAACATTTTTATTTCCACTTGACATACTAGGCCGGCTGTAATTGCATATTATATCAATTTATTTGTATGAATTAAGATAATTTCCGGAAAAATATAGCAAGAATCTAACAGAACAAAAATTTGTATGTAAATTGATTATTTACACTAAAATGTGAAACTAATTTATATCAAATGTCAAAATGGGAGAACTACTTTGTCATTCCAGTTTATTGTTTTTACTAAAAAATTTAATATGTTTATAGAAATTTCTTCAATTAATTGCAATCAATTACAAAAATAATTTTCTATCTTACGTGAACAGCATCTCCTCATCGAGATCACTGTCGTGCTCCAATAGCGATTCCTACAAAACAACAGTTCAAATCACATATCAAATTTCCCGCCAAGCGTGACGTCATTTTCGAGTGCTGTGTGTTCTTTGATGACGTCGCATGTGACAATAAGGGACACTCACTTTCTCATCTTTGTCCGCGGTTTTGATGTCCTCTTTGGATAAACTGCGTTTACCAGATGACAACATTTCCTCGGGAAAAGGGGCCCGCACGTTATTCGCAGATTTTAAACGATCGGTCCGCACACCCAAATGATTTCTTCCAGCGATTAGAATTTAACCTTCTATGAACACTCGGCCATTTTGACAGAAGCCATTCTGTTTTACCGGCCTCATGACAGGCAGTATGCGAACCGTGGATCAATATAGTAGAGGGCGGTATCACGAAGCAATTTACATGTATACAATAATAAAACAAAATTATTTTTTGTTAACACACTCAAATATTTCATATTTTAAAAGATAACATTTTTGAAATGTTTAAAAATGTATTGTTAAAAAGACAATTTTTTAAATAGTATATTTTTATAATATTAATAATAATCCTAATAATTTCCAATAGTTATTTCTAAATAATAATTTCTAAATAATGTTTCCATATAATATACATTCTAGTATTCTAAACAATTTCTAAATAATGTTTTCATGTATAAGTATTTGAATATAAATTTTTTTATTTATATATCTATTTTAATATTTTTTATACAAAAAAGTGTACAGTTATACAGTTAACCAATTTTTAAAATACAATACAAATTTTAAAATACAATACAATAACGGAGAAATATGTATACGATAAAGAATAGCGTTGGACTTAAATCAAAATTTAAAAAATCAATTATGCCTCGTATATCTTTTATTTCGAACATTTAGATCTAGTTACAGATAATATAGCGTGAACGATAGAAAAATAATTTGATTGTCGTGTGAACGCTCAGAAATTCGCAGAAAATTTTGCAGGTTAAAGACTAATCGTCTTTTTATAAACCTTGGATGAATTTTTTAAAGAGATAATAAAAACAGTTGTAACAGGAAACCTTAAACACAATTTCCATAAAATTGTATAATCGTGTACTCATTACAATTTAGGAACATTTATTAAAAAAATAATGTTCACGTTTTTAATTTTCATGTTTATATACGACAGAAAAACAGGAAGCGATTATAAATAATCGTAAAATCTTGAGTAAAATCTTCATCGAAATTATCATATAAAAATTCGATCCTATCAATCGCTCTAGCAATCGTGTTTTCAGGCATTAACAAATAGCATATTTATAAATTCCTGCACTGATCGGTTACAAAAGTGTAATGACACGTATTCGAACTTTTTAATAGACATATTTCGAAGTATTCTTAATAGAAATATATATCTCTTATATAGTAAAAATCGCGCGGTATAGACGATAGACAAAATAGACAAATTATGACAAAGATAGAGAAGAATATATCTATACATATTTATAAAAATAGATCAGTTTTGGCAGGGATATTCATAAAATTGTAAGGTACGTTTATAAATATAGTTTTACGAAGTGACGAATAATACGTCATACATTTCGTCAATGCCTCGATATTATCTTTCTTTATTGATCTTGTTACTCTCTTTTACTGGTTTTGAGGATAAGAGATTAGTACATTTTGCGCACAATCGCAAAATCGCACAACGTACAAATTTAACTGAAAATTGGAAACCGTCCTTTGCTTTTGCGTCAGTACATAAATCGTTCGTTTCCCTCTCAATATACGGTAACCATATAGATGGTTTTCCATTCGCAAGATTAATTCTTTCTCAAAAACTATCGTGTAAGTACACAATCCCGTAAATGGAAATTTGGATTAAACTGCGTAGATCAAATATCTCGTATACTGTAAAAATAGTTGAACAGTTTTTCTGCAAAAAAAAAAAATCGAGAGATTTTTTTTTCAATTTCGATAAATAGAAAGGAAAAGTAAAAGAAATGTGCTTTAAAGAGTGAAAAAGAATTTAATAGATTTAAAAGTCAGCCACTCTTAATTGAGATATATTCGATTGTTTACGCATTAGTGTAACATTACAATAGATACTACATTTTCGTATCTATAGTTTGCAAAATTTTCAAAATCATTTATGTAAACTAATAACTATTCTCACATTCATATAAATGCACATTCATTATCATGCACGATCCTAGGACCATAGTAATCGAAAAAGAAGAACATATGCGATAGAGACAACATCTAAACCTGAAGGTTAAAATTATGCATTTCGTTACATATATAATCCACATATACCGTAATTACTTTTGAACATACTCCAAACATGAAATGACTCTTGAAGCCAGATAAATCGATATGTGTGTAATACCGTTTCATATTGCGACTCTTCGATATGACGTTATCGCTATGCAGTTGTAGATATACGCTTATCTCGAAATAATATTTCCATTGGTAATACCTATATATGTGTATTCATATATTTAATGTGTGTCAGAGATGCATAAATCTCTGATATGTTTTTATATGTACCTTAGGCCGCGTCTACTTGAACGCATTGTTTTCATTAACAAGCGTGCAAAACGATAGAAATTATATGTCAAATACACATTTATTTCGAGAAAAAGATAAGAAATACTATTGCCGATATCACCTTGATAACATTCCAAACCCGCAAGTCTCTCTGTATACGCAAAAAATCCAATATTTAATTGCAGTCAAAAAAAAATTTGAAAATGCAATGAAATCTTTGTCAAAACATTGTGTTAAAAATAATAAAATCATTTATACACACGCGCGCGCACACACACACACATTCTTTGATAAAAAAATTAAAAGAAAACATAAAAAATTTATAAATTTATAAATTAAAATCAAAATTTCTTTGCGGGTTGGAAGGAAACAATATTTATGGCAAATTATAATGATAAAACATCTCGAAAAAAATGTGTTGCCACATTTTTCAGACTACAAACAGTAAGTGACAGTTTTATTTGATGCTGCAGTTATTCTGTTAAAGAAATCAATTCTTTTGAAATCCCAAAGGCAAATAAAGACTTTATTTTCATTTCGTAATAATGAAGATAAATTCTATTAATTATCGATAAATGTTAGATAAATGAAGATAAATCAATTGAAGATGGAATGTACATATTTTACGAAAATCAAGTAGAATATTGATATTTAATATTTTTACTATTCAAAAGTATATAAAAAATTAATTAATTAATTGCAAATGATTGATCAAATTATCTAATTAATCAAATCAATTAAATTATACAAAATAATACATATATATGTAATATTTCTTTCTTCAATTTTTTCCCCTTAAATATACTGAGTAAAAAAAGTTGCACATAAAAAATTGCAATAATATTAAAAAATTATAATTTAAATATGCATATTTTTTCTGATAAATATTTCCTAGTTAATTTTTCAATTTTTGCTTCTTTATGTCAATCGAAGACTATTGCAATTAATTATTGATGTGTAATAACAAAGTACAAGGAATTCAAATTTGCATTTCATGAACAATGTTATAACTTCCATTAACAAACTTCCGTTAACGAGCGGTTCGTATCCAGGTCATAATCGTATTTATAATGTATATGTAGACAAAGAATGAAAATTTGGGTAACTGTGCAATAAATTAGAAGATAATATGGCGAAAGTGTTAAGTGTGACCTTTAACATTTTTCTATCACAACGAATAGTATTTTATTCTCTATGAGACATATATCACGATAGATTACATTTTATAAAGTAGAAAGACGACCAGCGTCGCGAAACGGACGAATCCTGCGTTCATTAAATAATATTATATATATATATATATATATATATATATATATATATATATATATATATAATTTGTATACGACTTAGTTGAATAAGTTATCAAATATAATCGTATAATCGCATTATGTTGCTATCAACAACGAAAAGCGATTTCTTGATTTCTTCATCCCTTTAAATTTAATTGATCAATTACGACGGACAACAATACTTTTTTCTACGTTGAAATTGTGGATACGTTTATAGATATATACGTTTATTCTCTCTTTTTACAAAACGTTGATGTAATTATATACTTTAAGTTGGATATTGTAAAGCTCATGCAAATCCAGTTCGATAATTAAAACAATCGTGTCAAAAATAACAGTAAACAATATCATCGAATTAAACATTTAAGAATTAAGTTGAAGATGTAATTGATAAAAGTCCTTATATTGTTTACCGTTATTTAAACTCGAATCTCTTTTCTCTATTCCGTATTTTATTTTGCGCGATTTATGATATTCGCGATTATATAATAATAATGATAATATGTGTGCAGATATTTTAAGGAAATTGCATACTCGCAATCATTAGGCTATAATTACGTTTGTTTGTTAAATATTCGCCAAATATAAATTTCGGTATGCTTGATAAACTTTCGTGTTAATTTTAATATTTTAAATAGATTCTATATTGTTATTCTTATACACAATATTATTGTGTAAATCTCTTACTCTTAAATTAAAAATTTCTATCTTAAATTATATTTTGCATCTACAGAATGAGATATTTTTACAAAATTGAAATCTGATCAATTGATAGTTTAAAGATTCGATTAATTAATCAAACCGTAAATCTAAATCAAATTAAATTAGCCTTTTTTCCAGCATGAAGCAATTTTTGTCGAGCATTAATATTTTTTGTTATTTCCATTACGTAGATAAAACTTTGTTTTGGAATATTGAGAAATATTTAGCCAGCAGATCACGTCGGCTTTATTCGTGAAATGCAATTATCAGGGTACCGTGCGGTAAGTATCGTGGAGTAACGTGGGACCGGGCGCATGTGCGACTCATTAGGCTCTAATAAATAATCAAATCGCTGCATTGCAAACTGATGGCGCGCCAGATTTACCTGCGCCGCTATTTGTCTCGCGCTTGTGAACGAAGAGATTCTGTCTAAGATCATTAATCTTAAATTCTAATTTCAAGATCGCGCGCACATGCATACATATATGCGCAAACACACACACACACACACACACACACACACACACACACACACACACACACACACACACACACACACACACACACACACACACACACACAGACGCAAATCTTATATTTGCAATTAGGATAATGTGTGAGTGATGTGTGTAATTGAAGATCGGCACTCATTTCGTGCTCAATCCACTCTATTTCTGGAGTGTCGATTAAACGAGTAGAAAAAGGAAACGAAGAAACATCGGACGATGGCGAAGATTAAATCGTGAGAACCTTTTTAATCCTTTAATTAGTTATACTCACCTGCGGCCTTTTTACAGAGGCACATCCTAAGGAATACGGTGATCAAGCATTTTATAGAGGCTTAGACTTTAATTTACTGATACACACACACACACACACACACACACACACACACACACACACACACACACACACACACACACACACACACACACACACACATCGCTCGTCTACTGCAAAAAATTAAATACAACAAGAAAATTGACTCTAATGTTATCGAATGCCGATTTTCTATTTTGTGCTCATTTGTTATTAAAAAGTATAAATATTTTATTAGAAAAATAAACATATAAAAATAATGCAATATTATTTAATAACTTCCCTATGTGACATCAATATTTTTTTTGTAAAATATCAATTGAACAAAATTTTAGTATTAGAAAATATAATACTCTTCAATGTAAGCGATGATACAAATTGTTTAATATTATTAGGTTTAATCTTCTCCGTGCGTAATATTTAAAAAATAAAAAAAATATATATATATATATATAATTTGCATTTAACATTTTGCATTCATTTCATTTTGCATTCAGTTTAAAGTCTGTTTAATATTTTTTTAATTAACAGGGCAGAAAGCAAAGCCTCACGAATAATTTAAACTCTGCTTTAAAAAAAATTTTTAATGTTCTTTAATTAATAAAGCAAAACTCAGAACAAAATCGTGCGAATATTTTAAACTGGTTCGAATTGACACTCCGTTGCCGCATGATAGAGATATATCGCGTAATGTCAGAACCGTTATAGGAACAAAAGTCTGCATAAGATGACGAGCGGTGAACATGAAATACGGTAGGTAGTAATAACGACTCCTTAGCGGAACGCCGGGACGCATAATCAGCGTGCGCGAATCGTAAAATCGTTACGACCCTGTTAAAAAAGTCTCAGCCAAGCTAGCGCGGCTTCGTAACATTCGTGTAGACAAAAAATGAAAATGTCACGCAAACCTCGCAGCGAAACATCGCTTAGCTTCTTGATTACCGTTATGTTTCCGCTCGAAAATTGATTTCCGATTATAAAAGAGATCTCCCGCGTATTTCTTTTCCATCCTCTTCCTTTTCTCCTAACGCGATATTTCATAGCACGTGCAGATTTTCGCAGCTCTTGCTCTTACTGTCGTTCAGGCATATCTTATTAAGAATTTCCTTGGCGATGTTCAAGCTTAGAACGGTTTTGCTGTTGTGCAGTCTCGACATCAGTTTGCCCTTGCTACCCTGGCGTCGAAGTTTTTTTTCGCGGGTCTCTCTCAAGCGGATTTGCTTCAGAACGCCGACCAGAAGCTCATCCACATTGTGCTGAAGCCCGCTAGACGTTTCGATAAATTTGCACTCGCGCGACGTGGCCAACTGTTTTCCTTCTTTAACAGCAATTGCAGTTTGAAATTAATTAAAATTGCACTGTAAAGTACTAACATTGACTGAGAGCTTACATTTAAGATTACATTTAATCGATTTCAAAATACTTACTCAAAATCTAAATGTAAACAGAATAAATCTAACAATATGTACAGAGTAAATCTAACAATACGTACAGTGAAAAAATGACATGACATTATTTTTAATCATAAATAATTTTGCGTATAAAAATTGCTTACCAAATGCTAAACTTTTAATTTTTATTCAATAGATTGTGAAGGAGTAGAAAAAAAAATACGTAGACACAATACAAATATATATTTCTATAATATTATTCTATTATTCATATTATCTTTTTACCATTTGCCGAAATTGTTCGACTTCTGGCGAGATCAGATTTGTTTCCAGCGACGATGACCGTATGTTCCTGAGTATAATGTTCTTGCCACAAATAGTTTAGTATTTTCTCAGCCACTTCGAAGCTTGTATGTGAAACGATCGAATAAACCACGATGCAGGCATGTGGCTCATACGTCGACAAAGAGTTTTCAACCTAAAGAGTTTCCCAAAAATTTTTCTATTTGCACTTGAATTAATTGCGTAAAATTATGTAGATATTAAAACATAAGGAGAACATCTTCTTTTATGAAATTATAAATAAAATCTTTTCATCGTGTGTTCTCTTTTCATTTTTACATTTTTCTAGAAAAAAAATTCTGATAATAAAATATTAACGGCGACACGATAAATTTAAATATTAGATTAGTCGTTCGCACAATGTACGAAAATGTGAAACACGTTTACTGTTATATTGAAGAAAGTAAATATCATTACAACTTTGACAATATATTCATCTTCAGCAGTTCTTTGCAAGAAAAGAATGTAAAACCGAGAAAATGCATGGCAGAAGGCTTTAAAGTCTGACTGAAGTTAAAACTTTGACCGAATAAAACTCCATAACCGAGAAATAGTGCGATGAATTGCAACTATACTTTGTAGGCAAGAGAGCAAACTCGATGTTAAAGTATTTAAGTGTGGAAGAATTTGCATTACTTTAATAATATTGCGATTGTTACGCACATATAGCAACTGCGATGAATTCTGTTTATTGAATAGATTTACGAGAGGAATTACTTCAAAGTAATTTAAAATTCTCGCACGCTTTACTCGCAATTCATAATTTCTATTATTCTATAATGTTTCAACAATTTAAATATTAAAAATCTTCGAAATCTATGCTTCAAATGTTTTTCTCTATATTGATACTTGCAATTTTCGCATCGTGCGTATCTGTTGTAAAAACAACAAATTGTACGAATACAAATAATTTAGCGAACTTCGTAACTGCGATATTAAAATTACAATTTTTGTCGACTTCTACGATTTGATACATGAGATTCGCATTATCACACGCTGAGCGGACCTAGTTAGGTAACTCAAATCCCGCGAGTGGTTCAGAGGTGGTTCATTAGGAAGTCGATTTAACGTGAGCTGAATGTCAAAGTATCATTCAGAAAGGATTTTATTTAATATTCACTTCCGCGAATGTACATTTCGCGATGGAGCTAATTTCATTTACTACAACTGAATTCTGATGCTTATAGTTAGTTTATTAGTACTTATAGTTAGCTTTATAGAACTACATATATATTGATAGCATTATGGTATAAAAAATAGCACTATAATAAAAATGTATCAGTAATTATTTTTATTAAAAAAGTTTCAACAAGTTTGATAAAACTTGATATATTGTTATATAAAAGAAATAATTCTTCGATATCCTAATTATTTAATATACATATCATGTAAATTGTAATGGACATAAATAGAACTATTTTTCTGAAAGTTTCATTATATTATTTTCATTATCAATTACCAAAATTCATTATTAGTTTCATATTCAATGAAATTATATGGATCATCAATGGTTCAAAACTTAATAAAACTTTAAAATTAATTGAATTGCAAAACAAATAACGAGCGTTTTTTTTGTTCCAAATTGTTTATAATTTTTTTTGTATATCTTTGAATAATCCAGTACAGAGCTGTGTAGCATATTTTATGTTATATTCCATCTTATTCGTTTTCTGAATTCTTCTTGACAGCTTTCAGCGATATTTAAACTCATTGTAATTATCGAGTTGTGTTGTCGCGATAATTCAAGAAATCATTAAAATATCTTGTCAACGCAAACAGGAAAATAGTTTTCATCAATGTAATTATAGCAGTTCTGATTTGATGCACACCAATGAATACACGATAATGAAATGAGATATTACATCTATCTAAATTTAGTTAAATTAAAGAAATAATCTTAAAATTATATTACAATAAAAATTAATTTTTATAAATATATGTATGTGTGTGTATTTGAAAGTAAATGTATAAATTTTAAGTTTAAGAGATTCCAAGAAAAGGAATTTATAAAATACTTTAAATTACTTTATTATACTTTTACATGTGCATATTTAATTTAGTTGTCAGTTTGTATGTAAAATATAAGATCAATAATTAAAAAAAAGAGATGAATAAAAAAAATGGAAATACAAATAACATGATATTCAAAACCAATATGATAAAAACCGTTAAATGTCATTATCAAATCTTTTATTCACATTTATAAGCGAATTTATATTATAGCACAACTTACTGATCCGATGGAAATATTCTATGTTACACAAAGGGAATATTTAAAATACCTTAAGTTGTTAAGGCTATGGATAGTTTAATATATCCGTAATTTATTCAAAATTGAGATTATGAGAAATAAGATCCTTATAAGTTGCATAAAGCTCGTTAAATTAATGCATTATGGTGTGTATCTCAGGTTCCATACTTCATTACATATAATTTATAATTAATAATATAATAAATTATTGTAATTATTATAATAATATAATAAATTTTCCATATATAACATAATCACTAATTATTATTGTTTATACATATATTTCAAAAATTCAATACTTACGCTCATTTCCACATATGGATGGTCAATAAAAGTCATATCAGATTCCTCGCCATCTAATAAAATAGAAACGGTTTTCTCGCCGAATTCGTCGTCTGCAACATAAAGGCGAAAATCTGTGCTAAATGTTGTTGAATATTGTTAAACTCGTAAATATTTACGGCTGTAACTCTATAAATATTATACAAATTTTTATTTTCAATCTTTTATCACGTGCATAAATTATTTTTTTTTAAGAGTTATTATACAGTAATGCATCAGTACAGTAATCGCAGTAATGCATGTTTTGTAATGCAAATGCTCGTGAATTAATGTTGAGCTAATAACTCTGATATGCTTCACAAAACAATAATAATAATTAATATTAACAAATTCTTTTCTCATTCAATTAAGATTAATTAATTATTATTTAAAAAATTACTTTTTATCCATCAAACCTTGTGTATTTTTTTCGTATAATATAACGTAAGATTATAATAGTTTTAAATAAAAACTTTCTAAAATAATTATCTAACTACAAAATATTTAAAAAAAGAGAGAACATCACATTTCTATGCATAGAAAGCATAATGTGATCGATTATAAGTTTGAATTAGCAAGCCGAATTTTGAAGAGAAATGTCAACCAAAAGTTAATCAGTGACTAATGCACTGCACAAACTCTATAATTTGTTTCACACGAGTTTGGACATCATTAATGATTCTAAACTATGGTTTACATTTACAAATATGTGTTCATTACTTCTGAGAAGTAGTGGATTTAGATTAACAAATTATTCACAATAATAGTTTAAAATATAATAAACCTTTATTAATCAAATGTAATGTATCAAGTATATCGAGAGAGTGTCGTATTCCTGAATAATTAAAAACTTATCCATTAATAAACGTTACATATGAAGAAATTTATTCTTTTAAAAATAATCATTTGAAATAAATATTATTAATATGTAATTCGTAAACATATTAANAATTCGTTACAAACACATCTATGTCTATAATATAAAATAATTCTCAATAATAGGTATCAATGCATTTCGCAAGCGTAAGTCAAAGCTATGAGAGAAAAAAGTAAATACATTTTCTGTTCATAAATAGAAACGATTTTTGGCTGCGCTTTTTTTATTTACGTATTTTAATTCACAAATAAATTAAAAACGGTGCGACGATAAAAATAACAGAACACTATGTGTATGAACGTTGTTACAAAATAAATAAATGTTAAAAACCAGTATTCCGTGACACCGTGATAAAAATGCTACGAAAAAATTCGCTACTGCAGTGTCACAAGAGTATCCTGATTCATCGATTTTCAATTTACTGGAAACCGAATTGAAGGTTCGCGCCATACATTATAACGCTGGAATATATTTTTACATTAAAATTCTCTCATTGGAATATTCGTCATAAAAGGCAGAACATGACAAATTTTTTGTTAGTTAGTGTATATTCTGTTTCCCTTCACAGCATCCTCTTTATCTCGAGAAAGAATATCTATCACTGCCTGTCGTTTTCCTGCCTTTTTTCCCTTCCAAGCGGCATTGTGAATTGAATTCATTTATGACAGAATATGTGAGGTATATTTCGAGCATAGAATAGAAGATAAATGAACACACGAGAGAAAAAGTTGTATTTGACAGAAAAGTGGTGTAAGTTCATTTTAGACGAAACGCAATGAATGCAAAATAAATATACGATTTACGCTACGTTAGTGTTAAATCAAAGATAAAGATGATTTTATCTTGAAAAAATTAAAGGCTAAGAATAAATTAAAAGGATATTAATTTATCTTTTTTAGTTACAAAAATATTTAATATTTTTAAATAGGTACAGAAGCATAAATTCTTGTATAACGCATAATGTATAAGGTATAAAAAAATTAACCAGAATCCTTTATTTGCTTCCTTTTTATGAAACAAAGATTGGTTAATTTTCTTATGCCTTATATGTTATGTATTATACGAAAGTCTGTGCTCCCGCCCTAAGTTGTAAAAAAGTAGACATTTAATTTGATTTTTGCTCGTCAAGCATATATAAAAATATAATAAAAACAGAAATCTACTATATACAGGTTATTTCAAAACATATGGGCGTAACTTCAGAAATACATTGGGAGCATAAAATAATGCAAAAATTTGTATAAACATTTGTTCAATTTGGCCTTATTTTTGAGTTTTACAGACAGTTTTATAATTTAAGTCTCATTACAAACTAAGTTAACGTAATATTTAAACGCAGTCAATGAGATCACACAGGTATTGACAGTAAATAATGTCAATGAGATCATACAGGTATTGACAGTAAATAATGAAATCGGTTACTAACTTCTTCAATTTGTAACAAAAATTATTGCTTATAACGTTTACTTTATACAAACTTTTCTTTTTATTTTTGTGCTTCCAATTCATGCTTGGAACTGTACATTTTATTTATTTTATATATTATGTAATAATATATTTTATATTACGAAAACTAAATTAAGGAACACATTCACTTTTAACGAATTAGCATTAAATAAACAAAGAAATAAACGCATAAATAATACACTTAAATAATTTACAAAGACAATTCGTACATAACGTTTTTAAATAATGCGTATCACGCGTAGTGTGTGATTGGATGCGAAAAGGATGTATCCTCGCAAACTTCTCTCTCAGTACATCGCACGTTGTACGTTCTTACACGTGGCGTTCGTGCACGTGTGTCCGCGATTACATAAAAGAACAAATATATGTACCCGGACTGTGCGCTTGTAAAATCTCGGCTCGTGCTCGAAACGATTGCAGGGGACATTGCAACGTGCACCACGCCGGTCGCAATTGCGCGGGGATACAGGGGCTCCTCATGAAACGTTTCAAAGCCGCGCGACCGACAAAAATATAAAACGAATAAAGTAAATTTTTCTCCATTCCGTTTTATTATTAACTTTCCTTCAGAGAAGTAGGCGTGGTGTATCTGCACCTCACAAGCGAAAATCGTTTGGTTACGCCAACGATTTGTGCCTTTGTGTGAGCGTGTATACTTTTAATTAAAAGTTAATTAATTAATTCAGAGAAATTTAATTAAATGGCAAAAGTCTCATTTTATCATTGATTATTACAATATTATAACAAGTTTCTGCGTACAAAGAATAAATACGAATCGGTGAATATCAAGAAAAAGTAACATTATTATCGACAAAAAGTAAAATTTTCTGAATAAATTCTTTGGAGAAATATGTGTCTGCAGTTTTTTTCGGTGAATAGTAAAAAGTTAAAAGGGAAATAATTAATAAAAAGGGAAGGAAGAAATTAAAAGATTAATATATACAAAAATACAGAAAGAGAAAAATACAAGAAGTGAAAGGAAGAACCCTTCGAAATTATTTCAATGTGTAGCCGTACTTCTGTGATGAGACTGTAGAATTACATCAAGTCTTGTAATGCAGAATCCAAGGATGTAGACTAATCAATCCTTTTAATGGAAAACAATCTTAGTTTCCGCACGTTTTGTTGAAGAATGTCACATTGTTCGTCGTGCGAGGGTGCACAGACTTACCTAGACTAGCATCATACGTATTGATGTACTCGCTTGTCATAAATTGTGAGACCAAAGCGGTTTTTCCTACTCCAGAATCCCCTAGTAAGACAACCCTGTACTTTGAAATATTTTCCTCGACATCGCTATCAGTGCTAACGTCTTGTCCGCAGCAAGAACCTTCAAATGGCGACACATTGCTGTTTCTGCAAAAAGAAAGAAATATTGAGAATTATGATATAATAATAATAATGAAATATTTGTATTTCGCAATGTATTGACGCATAAAAGTTGTGAGTGTTGAAAATATTAAAATTGCAGGAAAAAAAATTGCTCGTTTAATTAATATTTATTATGGTATTTAATTTAGAAAAAAAATTTATATTCCGTATCGTAAATATTCTCATAAATTGGAATTCTATTAATCTTGTTATATACAACTTTTTTTATCAATATATAATATATTTTTTAATATGGATAAATTAATATGGATTAATATTTAATATGGATTAATATTTATGGCTATTATTATTGTTTTTTCATTTCACAACAAACTTTCGTTTTCTCAATATGTTCTACTTACAATTAACATATTATTTATAGAAGAGAAGATAGTATTATGATTCCTCTTAATATCTCCGCTATAGATGGCAAATTCTAGTGATTATTTTTTTAATCATTTGTTTAATAGTTACACGATGGCGCTAATATGTCAATACACAATATTTATTATAATGCATTTTGTTTTCGAAGCATTTCGAAACATTTTAGCATTTAATTATACATACTTCTTTTTTTTTTTTAATTCAAATGTAGTATAAATGTAGTATAAATGTAGTATATCGAATATATGTATACTTGAGTGTTTTGCTTGTTATTTAATATTTTTTGTACACAATATTTATTGTACACACTTTGTGCAAAATTAAACAATATGACATTTTGCTAATGTAATCCCCTACGCGTGCTGATAATGGTCTCTTTTTGAAATTTTTGAAATAGTTAATTTCGATAAGTCGATTGTATAATTCTACTGCTAATCTATAGTTTACGTTATATATACATATATATATATATATGTAACGTAAACTATATATATATATATATATATACATATTTTTTTTAGTACTAAACAGCTTATATGCAGAAGATTTATGTGTACGCATATACATGTGTATATACATGTATGTATATACACTTGCAAAATTTTATGATTTGCAATATTTTTCCAATATTTTTTTGTAAATATGTAATTTGTAAATACATAATATTTTATAAATTATATAATATATAATATTTATAAAATTTTGTAACCAAATCTTGTGTTTTTTAAACAAAACCAATCTTTTAAATCTATTTTTGTGAGATCATGTTACTGCTCTTGTTTCTCTTTGACCCATTATGCACGTGTCGCCACATTTTTATAAATAACATTCTAAATAAATATTTCATCACTTTAAATCTAGAATCGATTGAGCAATATGACGAATGTAATTGCTTTAAATTTAAATTGATTTGCTAACAAAGTTGTTGTACAAAATGTAAATGGAAATAATACTATTTTTCCTCTATTAATGCAGAATTATTTTCCTTGTTTTTGTATTCTGACGCATGGCATATATTTTTATACATGTTATTCCTTTATATATCTTATATAAATTTATCAATGAAATTTTTTTGTAAATATTTATATAATTCCATGTATTCTTCGTATACGTAAATATATTAAATAATAATTAAAGTTAAGCTAATTTATTATTTATTTCATGATAATGATGAGAAATGTTTTCTTCCAATTTTCTCAAAATATTTATATTTGTTTCGTATAGTCTATCTATGTGTATTTATTAATGTTTGTTGTAGCACGAAAATACACAATGTATCCAAATTAAAGTTTGTATCATTAAATGTATATACAAATTGTATCTGTCATAAGAATATTCAATCACGTTGCGCTAAATATTATGATTTTGAATTACACGGGAAAGAATGAACCATTTTCCTAAAATTTTAGCAGGATCATCCTATTATTTTTCGTGTCAATTCTCCGAAAGTCTTCAAAAAGCTTCGACAAAATTGCATTTTCCTGAATGACAGCTTCAGACGACGAAGGCATATCATGATGACAGAATCTCGCCCGTAAGAACATGAGACAACAGCTATCGTAACCATCTTATTTTCTGAAGAATGTCACATCTTTTCGCAACTGATTTGGGTAAATCTACAGAATAACGGACTCAGTTTCAATAAGCTTGACCTTGACATATATTGTTAAGATCACAATCCTGAGTGATCTCCAACAAGTTTTAGCCATCGCTTGTTATTCGTTAAAAAATTATTAACAAAAACTTGATAATATAAACGTGTGTTTAACTCTACTTTGAATTTTATCTATCCAGAGAGACAGCACAGTTTTAAAAATATATTTAAAATGTACAGGTTGGACGTTTTGGACATAACAAAATCCATGAATATTTTAAATCCATAGATCCATGGATATTTTAAAAGCGTTTTAAAAACATCCAATGTTACCATTTTGGACTTCTAAAACCGTCCATTTTAGGACGCAATGGACTAAAACTAGACTAAATTAATATATTAAATTTTAAATCACAATCCAGACAAAATGATTCTTATAAATTTTTAAATATGTCGTTGAACTAACTTGTTCGCCAAGCATTTAAATGTGATTGAGATTCTTATCTTTGGAGTTAATCATTTTCAATTATCTGATAAATATGATTGTTGTTTTATTTACTTATATAAGGTAAGTACATTTAAACAACTTATTCATTTTAATGCAAATTAAAATTTAAACTTAGCGACAAATAAGTTAGGTGTTAATTTTTTTAATTAATTTACTATATCAAATAATACATATAATCATGAAATATTTCAACTTGATTAAATCTTCTCTAGCCGTTATTACAAATATAACGTATATCTTCTTATTGTTATATGTATATATAAACAATGAATATATAAATAAGTAAATTCTGCGAGCATGCGAGTAAAGTACATAAATAAGTAGGATAATTATAACAAATAATTTATTATTTATTATAATTTATTATAATTTATTTAAATACTCAAATATTATTTATGCACTTATATATTCTTATATGTAATAATAAAAATTATGTATTAAATTGGTAATAATAACTAAAGAGACTTAGTTAAGTTAAAATATTTTGTGATTCTATATACTATTTCACAATAATTTGGTAAATTTTACCAGAGGTAACAAAAGTAAAATTCCTCGTGTGATCTTAAAAAAATTTTCACTTGACAAATCAACGAAAGCAACACATCGCGAGCAGACTTAGAAAATTTTTTGCATGAGAAACATTTTTTTAAATGTCCAAATGTAAAATACTTTGTACATTGAATAACATACATTTTTAAAACATTTCGAACATTCATCCTAAATCCATGGATGTTTGGACCAGGTTGAAATCAATTCTGGATGTTCAATAAATGTCCTGTGCTGTCTGGGTAGTTACGACGCAAAATAAGATCCACTTCTCTGCTTAGTAAAATGTACTAATGGCGCAGTGAGAGTTCCGTCTTCCTTCACCCATAGAGAGAGGACTATACTACCGAAAAACTAAATACATAGATTTGTGTTGAATCTCGCGTGGAAAGTTGAAGCGAGGTTCCACATGGTTACATGTGCTTACACTTTCCACACAAAGCGAGATTCAATCAAACCTACGTGCCTAGTTTTTAGTAATGGAGACTTCCATAGGAGGGATGGAATTCATTCATTGCGTCCGCGCATACACTTTATACAACGCGAAGTTCAACATAGATTCCACTTAGTGTGCTCTGAATAAAAAAATAAATAAAATGAATAAAAAAAACTCGTAATTGGATCACAAGTTCAAAATATTTAAAAAATAATATTTAAAAGAATATTTATTCAAATCATATATTCATTCAAAACTGTGGGTCAAAAATATTTATTCATAAATACTTTAGGATTATTTTACGGGTATTCATTCAAACAAAATGTAAGAAAAAGCTATAATAAGTCGTTATCCCTTATCATAACATTATTTAATACAATCCCCAAAAGCGTCGGCAATAATTTTCATTTTCTCTTTAGTACAATCATGTTTCCCAAACTTTAACCAAGCTCGAAGACAAAATATTTTACTGTAGCAATTAAACGATTACGCTTGCTAAGCAAGTTAGGACTATAAGAAAATACATACTCTATAAATACGCTTATACCAGCTAACAGATAGTTTTAGGCTCTTGTTAAGAGTAGAGCAGAGTGGAAATAAATTCAAAATATTCGTAAATATATCATATTCACAAATATATTCATTCAAATCGAATAAAAAATATTTATTCATTTCTCATAAATAAATACAAAAAAGTGTAATCATATTCGTATTCATATTCATTATTCATTCATTTATTTGATTATTGAATTAATTTCATCACATTAGGTTTACTATTTTTTACGAAATCCACATTATTTTCTGCTTACAGCGCGATATTTTTAATTGTACGGTTCCGCTTTTCTCATGCCCACGCCCATTTACTTAAATAATATAAATATATAGAATTTATATTCATGATTTACTATATTCCTGACTTTTACATGCGCACACACATTATACTTATATGTTTTATATACATTTATATATTTATTTAAGTATATGTCTATATTATACGGAGAAACATCTATATAAACAGTTTAATATTAAATTTTTCATTGTCACTCTACGTATAAAATCTTGATTTTTACAAATCTTTTTTTGTTAACTTTTCAACATATAACAAGCTAAAACTTGTTGGAGATCACTCAGAAACATGACAATATGTGTCAAGCTAATTGAGTTGAGTTTATTATTCTGAATATTTACCTTTCAAATGCTTTAGATTTATAAAAATAAACTGAGAAAACATAAACGTGAGATAATCCAACGCCTGTGAGAAGCCTCGAAGAATATCGGATATATATGTATAATGTAGTATATGTAAAACATGCATACATATAAAATGTATTATCTTTTGCTGTTAGATGGTAATGTAATATATTTAGCATAACGTTTGACCAATCGCACAATAAATATAGTTGGTGTAAGCCATCGACGTGCGTTATTGCGTTTATATACGCAGGATGCATGTAACATCATTGTGCGAACAATATCTCAACTTCGAGAGAAAGCTAACGGTTTTGGCACGCTGTAATAATTATCACGTTTCAGCTGCCAGTCTGTGTACAATATCAATCCGGTAGATTTCGGCGTTCTCTAATGGTCGACAAGCTGATCTAGCTTAATTTTGATAAGTTCGCAGAATGTCAAACCATAATACTCGTACAATACAATAATGATACACAGTTATTTAAATCAGATCAAAATTTTAACATGGTTTGGTGTGTGTGTGTGTGTGTGTGTGTGTGTGTGTGTGTGTGTGTGTGTGTGTGTGTG
>JANQDE010000030.1:105818-283318 GCA_037157785.1 Cephalotes varians
TGTGTGTGTGTGTAGAAAATAGAATAATATTCGTGTAGAAAATAGAATATAAATTCCCGAACACCCTTAAAAAAACACACTCTTGCGTAATTTTTTTTGTGACATAATGTTTTTAACTATAAAATAATAAAAATATTTGTGACGGTTTCATATGTTGCTTGATAAAAAGCTAACTTTTTTCATTAAAAAATTTCCCCAAATAGTGATAGACGGGAAGAAAAATGGGTCTATTCGACCCGTATCACAATTCAGTCTCCAAAGTACCTGGAGAGAAATTTCATTACGTACGGTTGAAAAATTAATTAATAGAGTGCTCAAAATATGTAGGCTGTAATAAATGCAACAAGAGATTTTTTGATTAAAAAAATTCAAACTTTTCCACAAGCAATATATCAATCTGTAATCGGTATTTTTGTTATTTTATGGTCAAAAAGATCAAATTGTTGCAGATATGTTGCCAGAATAAAAAAAAATTACATAAAAATGTTTTTATTTTATTTTAAAGAATGCCGAGAATTTATGAACGATAGTGTATAATCACCACGATATATTTTATAAATGCGTATCGTTTATCGATTATGCAATCACTGTTATTAATCACCGTTACTTCACGCAGTAAAGTAAAAACAAAATACGAAATAGAAAACCGTCAGTTATCGTTAAATCGCTTGCTCGTTAAAGTTGCGAACATGTATTCCGCTTTGCACGATAACCTTACCGTTTAAAATCAGACAAAGGTACAAAAATAAAACGGAGCAGATTAGAGCTTCCACGCTGGACTATTTTCGTTAATATTGTGTGTATGCGTTTATCAATAATAAAAATACAAAAATAGAGCAATAGATATTAATTATCAATTGAAAAACTTTTGTTAGTGGTATCTTAACCTTCGTTAAATCCTTTATTTAAGATTTCTCAGAAACGCATTCTTTGTAGATTCAACTAAGATAAGTAATAGAGAATCATTATTCATTACATTTTTAGAATTTAATATCTATTATAGCGTGTTTTACGTATTTGCGAAAAGCAAAATATTTAAGCAAAAGTTTTAAGATTAAAATATTTGAAAATATTTGTTTAATTACTGCAATACTTGATACAGCGAAATTGCATCTTGTTGCAGTTCGTCTATCAAATTAATCATCGTTGGAATTCCTTCGCAATATAGAAAACAATAATTATGTCTACAATAAATCAATTAAATTATTATAATTGCTCTCTAGAAGCAATGTTATAATATAACTACATTATATTTCTTTTTATACAAGATATATATGTATATATATATCTATATAGATATATATATATATATTTATATATATATATGTAAATATTTTAAATTTTAAATATTTTAAATATTTTAAATTTTTATTGATACAACGAAGACATAAAAATATTTTGAAAATATTTATCCAAAGTAAATCATATTCCTTTTGCAATTATACTATTAAAATGATAAATTTCTATAAATTTACAATTTATTTCTAAGAAGATTTTCCGTTTCTGCTCATGGCGTCCAATTACGCGATGCAGATAGATCGGAATATATCCACCACATTTTCAAAACAAATTCCCTATATCCCTTTTCTTGGATATAGATGTTATTTTAAGCAAATATTATGTAATACCTCACAAAGTCATTTTCTCCTATTATAAAAAAATGTATAAATAAAAACAGAAAAAATATATTTTCAATATTCTTATGTCTTCAATATAGCTTTTTTATAATATTTCATGATACATTAATATCGTGTTTTACTTTTTTATTTACTTATATAAAAACACATAAAATTATATAAATGTATATATATATATATATATATATATATATATACACACACATCAATAAATAAGCACATATGAACATTATATAAACATATAAACATATAAACAGATTAAAGAAGTATAAACATAAAAATATACATAAATATTTTTTTTGATACTTATTTAATTTATCTAAATTATTCCTGGTAATTATAAAATTCTTCAAAGAAGTATTCAAAATAAAGAAATTTCTTACACTATAAATTATAATAAAAGAATATTGAAAATATATTCCTTCTAATTTTGTTTATACATTTTTTAATAATTTTTTAAACAATTAAAATTTTTTAATCAATAATCTCATATTAAAAGAAATAAATTTTCCTATAAAATTTCATTCTATTTTATTTGATGAAAATAAAACAAAAACAAAAAATGAATCAACTTTCACGAGCTAACTCTTTCAAGATAAATTCGAGTAACAAAAAAATAGTTTATTATATTTCAAAACATCCTCTGTGTATTACCAAATTAATTTTTTAAATATCCGTGTTGGGGACTTTTCCTTGTTGAATCAAATAATATACTATTTTCTAAAAAATATTTATTATAATTTACTAATCACAAATTTTCTTCAAATAAAGTACACTCAGAGAAAAAAATAGTATCTATAAAGGTGACAATCATACAAAATTTTATATGTAAAATTGATGTATAAAGTTGAATAAATTATTTTAAGATTATTGCTTATTATACTTATAATATTATTATAAGATTATATTAATTATAAAATAATTTATTCAACTATGCACATTAATTCTACATATAAAACTTGTATAGTTATCACTTTTATAGTTGCTATCATTATGTTTTCTCTGAGTGTATAGTATAACTATAAATAATAATACATTAAAGAATTAAAATTTAAAAATTAAAATAATCTCTAAATTTTTTTGTATAAAAACATAATTTTGAAATCGCCTTTTTAAACTCTCTCTTTCCACTCTCTCTCTCCTCTCTCTTTTTCTCTCTCTCTCTCTCTCTCTCTCTCTTTCTCTCTTCATTTTTCACATTATTATCTAATTCTTGTCAAAGGTAAAATAATAATTCCCCTGACGCAGATTATATGAAAAAACAATTCGTTTCAATAACAAAAAGAATAAAAAGATTAAATAAAAAAGTTGTTTAGATGTTACGAAACATGTAAACAATCTTGTTTCTAACATTTTCGCTTCAACGCATCCCCCCATATTCTTGCAATATATCTTTTCAAGGGCACAGCTAACATTCTATCTCGATGTAATAAATTCACCGAAGAAAATATAATTCCTCGGAAATTGATATATTAAAACGTTAGAATAAAAACCTGCTTTCGTAATAAGGTTTTGAAAATTATTATTTCTTTGTGAGAGTTAGAATAATGCATCTCTTGAAGGAGTTCGGCAAATTTATCGGAGAATAATATACATATATATATATATATATATTTCAGTTATTCGCAAATTCACGTTAAATCAAAGTCCAATATTGTTACAGCAAAACATGAAGCAATGCTTTTCCCGACTATTTCGCGTCAATATATTCTCATCGTAGCGTTTAACGAACATTATGACGCGATTCCATGGAAAAATTCGGAATATCTAATAACATAAAGAATAATGTACCGAACTTCTAGCAATCGGGGTTAAATCCTTAATCAAAATTCTCGCAGGCAACATGTTGACGAGATCGTTTACCACAACTGCGGCATCAACATTTCCAATAATTAAATTTTAAGACCACCGAGTACGCTAAATATCTCTGATTCTCCCGCCATGGAATAAATAAGTCGAAAGGAAAGGCAGAAGTCTTGTTCTAGAAATACGCTTCGCTCTGTCGCTGTAATTATTAAACCTATATACGCATATTGCAAAAAAAATTACATCTACTACATTAGAGATAATAGATTATAATATCGATGTTGCAAGGTTGCAAAATTTAATATTATTTTACTGGTTATTATTTTCTTAATACAATACATTTAAATACAGACATCATTCTAGATTAAATAAAGTATTTTTGAACGCAATTAAATAGATGCAAGATGCATACATAATTAATGATACAACCGGGTTACACGAATATTTACTCTTAATTTCGATACAATCAAAAATAACGATTTCATCACGCACGAAACAAACCGTAAAATAAAATCTACTATGATTTCCCAGGTGTATTTTATTTCGATGAATTCATTTCGCATAACAACGTTACAATAACGATTGTCTCTGGCTCGAACGCCAAACAAAAAAATTCATTTTTTTTTTTATTAGCGAAGCCACCAAACAATGCCGGTTTTATCAAGTGACGTTGAAAATAAAAATGATTCAAATCCCATTCTCGAAATCAAACCTAATCGGCCTTAACAATCAATTAAAGGCAATGATTACGCCGTGGAACGAGACATCCATTTCGCCCATAAAATAGAATTTTTTGATGCGAATTTTTCGTCCATACTGATTTCCATCGACTACTATTCCGACACGTGCAGAATACAAATTTACATGGTGTTTAATTGTTTCAATAGTAATTTATATTTTTAGTTAGGATTATCGAACTTTATTTTTCAAGTTATATTAGAAATAATATTTATATATTGGAATGCGTAATATAATAAAGAGCAAAAAGCTCTTCAAAATTTAAATGATTAAGGCTCAAGTTTGTAAACACATTCTAAACTTCATTAATGTTAATGTCTATTAATTCTGTTAATTCAACAATAATTGCTTTCTGCATAATCTATTGTTAAAATCATAGAACGCGTACGTTATACGAATCTAAACAACAAATCATTCAAGCAATAATTTATAATTGGTAATGAAATTTGATGTTGTAATTAAAGGGGTGCGCGATGTTTAATATACACCTGCTAAGCTCGCTGATCCGTAATAGCGTAATATGATTCAAAAAGGTTATTACTATGAAACTCTCTGGACCGAATGAGTTACACGAACCAACGTCCGTGACCTGAAAGAATCGTGGGGTTGTCGAAATTCATGGTCTGGGAAGGTTACAGGTCGTTCCGCGTCAAAAAACAAGTCGCGAGTCACGCACGAGTCACGAACTTTCATGTAATGAATGACTTGTGTCAAAAATATCGCACATGACAAAAGCTGCGAATTTTTTTGGGAACGACGTTGAGAAAAATGTCAACCGGCAAAAGTCTTTCAAAGTATAAAAATGGTAGATCATTATTTTTTATCGAACGATCTTCCGTCTGGCGATGCAAAGTGCATGATACGCGGTTGGCGCGCGAATGCGCGATAACGAATTATTAAAAAATTCTATCCTCGCAGACATTTTATCGTGGTCAAGCGCATGTTACACGTTCAAGAAAAATAATAAGATAGTTACAAAAACGCATTACGTAATTCAAGATGCAGATGAAAGAACGTTATTTTAACGTTTCCATTTTCTCAGGGCGAAAAAAAAAAGAAGAGCGTACCTTTGAGAACTCCAACATAACGCGGAAATTTCACCATGCTCGGATTACAAATTGATTGCGCGCTCTCTACACTTGTCGGATTTACTTCTTTGATACATTAGGTATCTTTAATGAGAACCAACTGTGAAAAACTTTCTGCTTGTTGTCTTGTGTAATGTTATCAATTTTCATCTGCCTAAGGAACAGAGAAATGGGAAATGACAAAACGAAGTATCTTAAAGGTAAGCGCTGTATCATTGATGATATGAAATAATTAATGATGTTTCGTAAAAGACTCTCGCTATTTGATGCTCTTAAAGCAACCGAAGTTCTATCGAGAGCTGTTTTCTCATTCAAGAGTATGGCTTTCGATGGTTGCCGTAGGCATCAAATTAATTATGATTCCTATTAACGGCATTGGCCGCGCTCTCGATGCACTCAATGTACTGCATGATTTCTGACCCGCGGCTCGCATTAAGAGTTTTCGGGCATAAACCCGTATTTTAGCCAAGAACAATTCGCCGTGGTAGCCATTATGCTTGGCAGTTGTAGAAAGTGGATATGTGTACTTGAACATGTCGAAAGAGAGAGGGATAGCGAAGAAAAAGAAGAAAACAAACACAAATATTTACCTCGTCTATTTGGAGAGACGTGGAATCGTAAGAACGAGAAATCTGCGCGATATTTTAAGCTTGAAAATGGAAAAGTTGTTCGAAAAATTTCTTAAATTTTATCAATATTTTTTTTTTTAATCTTATTTTCATCAATAAATTTTTAGGTTTATCTGTGGCATAAAATTTAAATTTTTATAAAAAATAATTTATAACAAATCGACTGTTAAACATTAAGTTCTCAGATAATTAGAATCATCAGCTTTATTATTTTCAATTATCTAAAGAAAAATTAATCTAAAAAAGCTGAATCATTTAATTTTGAATTTTTCACAGTCTTTTACCGGATCTTTTAATATTATGTTTTTTTGATAAAAAATGTGCTTGAGAAAAATATATAAATTGCAAATATTTGTAAAATAAATATGTAAAGAAATTTTAGCTTGCATTAAAAAAATGCTTAATATATATTTTAACATGGAATAATTAAGGTTAAATTATTGCGTTTTTATAATTTCTTTTTTTTATTCAACAAAGTTACAAAGCTCTTTGAAAAATGTAAAAGACATGCCCGACATTCATCAAGGATTGATGAACAATTTCGATACAAAAAGCAATGATAAAGATTAACGAAAATGATTTAGACGAGTAGAAGAATTTTTCGTGGAAGCGACTTTAATAAAAATGTCTTTTAACGCTTTTTCAGTTAAAAATATATTTCTTTTTCGGCTTACATTTCGCACATATATAAGCAACGAGAAAGCCAGCCGTTGCAATAAAACTGAGCTTACAACGAGCACCAACAAAGTCATAACTATTTTGAGAGACACAGCGATATTACTCGCCTCGTTGCGAAGTAGTGATACTCGCGAATCAAAAAAAATTGAAATATAAAAGAAGTGAAAGTGACAATTACATGCAATTATCTTTGCATATCGAAGAAGTTACGAATAAAATTATCAATATATTTTTCTTGAAAAATGTTGAATTATAACAGAATAATAGAAGTGTTGAAATTAATAAAACTTGGCTTCTAGAGAAGGTTATAGAGTATCTGATTACAGAAATTTAATAACAGAGCCTTTGAAAAATTGTAGATTTGTCTTTTCTTGAAATTGTTTCAAAGAATTTTTTAGGCAACTATATAATATAATCTTTCGATTAAATTTTTAATAATATAAATGTCTGTGTGTGTGTGTATATCTGTATACAGTAATAAAAGATAATACATAATATATTACTATAGCGAAATAAGTCGAGTAGTTTATCATAATATCACTTGCTATTAATTTCTCCGAGAGAAAATTCACAGTTAGATGTTCACGCGTCAAAAAATAATGGCTTGAATAATTATATTTGTCGACGTTAGCCAACTACAGGCGACCTCGAAATTCGTTGTCTGCGTCGTAGTACTCTTTTGGACGAAATCCATGATTCACTAAAGACAACTATTCATACAAGTTAGAATCTATCTGAGTCATCAATGATGATCGCGAGGCGAGAAAATCGAGAAAATCAAGAAGACAACGAGAAACTTAGAGAGAAGGTGAGTCATTCTTTCTCGGAAGAAAAAGACGATGATTATTGAATCTTAAATAGATGATGACTATTATCTCAGGAAGTCGCGGAACTCATTAAAAACTTTCATAATAATTTATTAAAAAATTATATAGTTAGACTCAGGCAAATGTCTAATTTTTTCGGACAAGAAAATAAAGAGGTAGTGGTGTGACTATTGATTTACTGACTCTGCGAAAGCTGTGAACACACGGTATGAATCATTCTTCAATTTGCGAAATGATTCTCATTCTCATTTGATAAGACATATATTTTGCACGAATGATGAGATTCTGTTCGAAAAAATTCAGCTATCACTAAACAAACTGTTCTTTGAAAATAATATATTGAAAATTATTTTACATCTTCGAAAAATTAAGTTTATCACAAAAATGAAAAAACTTTGCAAAGCGTGAACTTCAATTTGTTATACTCATATTTCTTTTTTGCGGATTAAAAATAAAAGGAAGGACTGTCAGAAACTGAACTTGACACTTTTTTTCGGGACATAATGTGTTATTTTTGTAAAAAGAAAAATTTTCTTGAATAAAACGTCATTCGCAGAGAACGCAGGACCAAACTTTGTCTAGAGTTTTTATAAGTTCGCCGAAATAAGCGACGAACATTTTCTTCGTTCACGATAAAAGCATGCGGATAAAAATACGAAGAAGAAAACCAGTTTGTCATCGTCATGAAGTTATAGATAATATAATTTTTCGGAAAACTGCTCGTTACGTTGCATATCTGCGTGCTGTTGAATTTTAAGCGCACCGAAACCGCCACCGTATGAATAGAACATCTCACTCCTGCGAAAGCATTAGATCCGCAAACTCTGCAAGCGCAGTTTAATTCCCATGGATTTGCCACAGTAATAACCGTTTAGCATGCTGCTTTCCATTCTGTCGACCGACGACGTCATAACTTTTCGCCATTATTTAATGCAGCAGCACGGCTTATCCGCAAGCTTTCCTTTTGCGAAAAGTAACAACGCCGCGACAAGTGCTCGTTTGTTTATTCAAGTATTCTTATAGCATACATCGTATGTATTGATATTCAGTGCGTTAGTTACGTTATTTTAAAAGTCTTCTATTCTTTTGTTAAAAGAAGAAAATATTCAAATTTGGTTATAAAAGAAAAATAGAAGTAAAATAGAAATCTGTTAGAAACGTTAAATTTTAGAATGCATTTTTTTAATGTAAAGGCAAATTATTTAATTTTATTTTTAAAAAAACGTGTTCTTTAAATTATTTTAAACGTACTTTATGATATAAATATGTATTTTGTTAATTATAATGATCATTAAAAATTTATCACTAAATACAATCCATTTCCCTTACATACATTTAATTGTGTATCTATTGTTTAGTAATATTTCCTAAAATAATAATTTACTTCAATAAATTTCTTAGAGAGAAAAAATATGAAGTTATTTGTGTAATATTCTGCCCTGAACTTGATCCTAATTTCGCTGAGGATTTCCTACGTTGGCCTTCTATAAAAATCTATTAATTTTCTTCTGTGAGATTTCCTATTATGGGACATTCTTCTCATGATCCTAACTTATTTGTTGGTTATTTTTACACGAAATCTATTTTCTTCACGATATTTCCGTAACAATACGGCAACTCCTAGCAACAGGACGGGAATTGCGTATTGACGATTTCGCGAGGGAGCAAGCAAATCCTGGGTCGTACGAAAATAGACTGAGGTTTGTTGGCTTCAAATTGCAATATTGAACAGCCGAATGTAGGAATTCTAAGCTTCTATTCCCATATTTAACCAATAATATATTATTGTTATAATATATTATGATCTATCTTTTCTTTCTTCTGATATAAATTTTATATTTTTCTAATATTATTTATATTATTAAGACATGTTATCTCAGGAAAAGAACAGTTTTGATAATCTAAAAAATTTAGCTAAAAATAGATTTGAAAATAATTTTATTGAATAATTTTATTGGAAGCATAATTATTTAAAATAATTATGCTTAAGCGTTGATGATAAGGCTGTAAAAAGTTTTAACATTTTAGCAATCAGCATTTAAGCATCCTACATAATTATTTTAATAATTTAAATTACTTTCAGATCTGTATCTAATTAAATTTTTAAATATTTCAGCAAAATCGTTCTTTCCGTTCTTACTGTTATCGCAAAAATATTTTAAGCGTGTGCATGTGAAATTCATAAAAAGATTCAAGAATTCATATTAATTTAACAAAAAATGTAAAATAATTTTAAAGCTTGTTATGTTATATAGAAATTTTCTAGAGTTATAAGGCATTATATGCATATTATTAAATTTAGTATTCATGATATATATATATTCATACATATATTCATATATATATATATATATATTCATGTTTATATCATTATTTATATATTTCCATTTTATAAAATTTATTTCAATTAAAAAATCCGTTTCAATGGTTTTTTAGAAAATATGTTCATTTATTTATTTTATTCGTCGATTGCAATATGAAAAATTGCATTAGAGAATTGTGAGAAGGTAGAAAAAACAGAAAATTGCATAGTTTATGAGATATTTAAATAAACATGAATCAGGGCAAACGACTTATATTAGTAGAAAAAAGAAATAGAAAACAAATAAAATATGTACTCATTAACATGATTCATATTTTGAACGGTCACAGACGCTGCTGTAACTTTCTATTCTATTAGTAACATATTCTGTAAGTAACAGTAATACAAACACCCCCCCCCCACACACACACACACAAATATATATATGTTAAAAACAAAATATATGTTACAGCAGAAATAAAAATATAAAGAATATATATCACTTTATGCTTCATTTGGTTTTTGATAAAAAAGTAAAAAATTTAGCATTTTGGAGATAATGAAAGAAAATCGATCCTAAAGATAATATACTTTTATGAAAATACATTTGTAGCTCTTCCAATCTATCATTAGAGAATATGGAAAAGTGTCACAATTCTGATAAAAAATGAAATTTACACTATATTGTAATGTTTAAATTTCGAACTCACTCATAACATTATTTTAAGGAATAACTTATAATTAAAAGTATAACATTAAAAAATTGCGTAAAATATAATTGAAAATATAAAAAAAGTATAAAATTATGCATATTCACTATCTTAATTAAAACGTTGTTTCAATTCAAAATTTTAAAAATGCTTTACTGAAAAGTTGCTAACTTTGAGATATGTTACTTTTTTATTAACTGATGGACCGATATTATCAAATAAAATAAAGTTACTAGAAAAAATTGACACTTAAAACACGTTTCATTTGTCATCTTTTATAAATTATTTATAATTATTCAGTAAGAAAACAGATAAAGACTATCGCGAATTGAATTTTGATAAAAATCCATACAATTGCAATTTCATGATAATACGGAAAAAAAGATTAGTTGCAACTGCAAGAATCTGTATGACAGCTAAATGTGCGTACTTACAACTGAAATTTAACTACCACACAGATTTTTGCTACTACAACTAATCTTTTTCTATTCTTTTTTCCTGCGTATACGATAGTAATTATATGAAATTAATTATACAAAATAATGGCGATAAAAAGTTTAATAGATTGTGTCAGATGCCTTTATTTTTTTTTTATTACTTATCGTATGTTATCGCTTTACATGAAAAATTTCATTTCACAAATATTATTTCTGAAAACTGACGGATAAGTGAAAAGTCGTGGGTGATCATCCGCGTCACAAAACGAAGAGCATTGACTCAGCATTGCAGCTACATTGCATACCACCGGTCGGGATTCCATGAATATTTCGAACGATAATTTTTCACATTTCCCCCGCTGGTTCAGCTTCTGCCACGTGATCATAGACTTTCCCTCTCCGCCATCGTGCTACCAGTTTAGAACAACCCGAAGCTCCGTTCTTCTCGCACCATTCGCAAGTTCGATCTTGGATGATTCACGTCATTGTAACATTGTTCTCGTGAGTCCGATCGAAAACATCGAAAGCACCGTCATGGAAGTTGCCAAAGGTAATTTCAACGAACTACAGTTCGCATTTGCCTCAAAGTGTCTTATCGAAACAACTGCACTCGATTACTTCTCGTCTACTTCTTATGCGCTTTCAATTTAAAATATCTTCTATACTTCGTGCTTGGCAAATGGCGAATAGTTTAACTTTCGCATAATTGAAATTAATTTCAATTGATTTAGTATTATCGAATCAAACGGGGTTTTTATACGATGGCATTTACACGGAAAAAGAATGATTTATTAACTAAGAGCAGACATTAACTAACGGCAGTCTAATTGAAAATAATGAATTCAATAACAATATTATTAAAATAACATGTTAAAATAAAAACATGATTTCATCAATACTGTTATTAAATTAACAAAATTATTTTCAATTACTGCTGTTAACTAATTCTGTTAATAAATCATTCTTTTTTCATGTACTGTACTAAATTCCATTGAACAAAATGCCGTTAATTCTATAATAGAAAATCATTAATTTACTGTTAGTACATCTTTTTTTCCGTGTATACTATTTTAAATTCGTACATAAAAATGAAAAAACCAATCTCGAATGATCAATGCAACTTTCTTTATACAAATATATATTCTCTACAATCATATTGCCTATATTATTTTTATCTAAGTAATTATACATAGAATTTATCGCATTGTTAGTAATAGCTATTCATAATTTGTCAATTTATTGCTGGTAAATTATTGGTGGTTATTTATAATACAACAATTATCCTGATTTAGTTATTTGGTATATTTGACCAATGTTACACATTTGTTTCTGGAAATTCTCATTATTATTTGGAATTCATAACAGGTATCCCATTATATCCTATTCTTTATATTAATATAATGTCAACTAAATTATTAACTTCAATCGAGATTAATTAATAAATCGAGATTAATTAATAAATTTATAAATACGTTAATTATCTGCTAAATAATATGTAATATCTGCTAAATAATATGTAACAAACAAAACCTAATCGGTCTCTAACGTAAATCATTCGAGAATCTTCGAAACTTCGAAACATAATCCGACCTACGAAAGTAATATCATATTCTTACAGTAAATGACTCAAGCAGCAGCCTCGTCGAGCAATCGATGAATGTAACGTCAGCGACAAAGTCCGTCTCGACAACGAAATCTGTGCAGAGCGTCCAGACAAAGTCAGTCGTAGAGTCATCGACCTCGGTTAAATCCGTCTCTTCCTCGTCCACCAGGAAACAACAATCGATGGAGTACGAGGAGACAGTTGAGTACAGCGATTAGTGTGATTAAAGAAATGTGAATCCCTTTAATTAAAAAAAAAAAACATCGACAAATAAGAAGAAACTAAGAACGTATTGGAATTCGGCTCGACTTGATTCGTCGTGTATTCAAGAACTCATTCCCGAACAAAAAGTGTCGTTGCCGCTTGATTCGATTTTATTTCACCTGCGCAAAGGAATATTCGCATACCAAAAAACGATAGATTCGTAATTGTGAGCTCCAAAGGAAGATCAACGATGAAATTCCGCGTGCTGCTCTCCAATTCGATCTCGGGCATCAGGCTCGATGCTCGTGCGGGGATAAGAAAGTCGAACTGACGGATCAAGGCATCCACTCGTCAGGGTTACGCACCGAAATAACGTGCCCGCCGCATGCACGCTATGCGATGATACGACGAGGAGAAATACGACGAGTCAGAAGAGACGGATGGAGCGAAAGAAATTGAAAACGCGCGAAGGAACGCTCGCAAGCCTCTGGCCCTCATCCAATCGATGTGATTCACCGCCAAATAGCAAACCCGTCTTTTCCTTTTTCTTCCGAGAATTTTTCCCAACCGGCCACGTCGCTGTCCATCTTTCGAGTATGCGAATCGCTCAATCATGATCGCGTCTCGGCACTTCATTCATTTATCTTTGTATAATAAAATGTGTAAGACACTGCTCTCGCGTTTGTTCGTTAATCCTCTCTTCTCATTTCAATTATACAATTTAAAATTAACTCTCCAGCCATCCATCAAGTACATGTGCGTTGCGTAAATTGAAGATGGCAAGAACTGCTCGCCTTCCGATTATAGCGGGACGTAGATTCGAAATGTCTAGGGTATCTCTAGGGTATCTCTAGAGTTCATATTTCAAATAAATAAATTAATTCATTAATGTAAACAATATGCACTTAGCATTTCTGCAAATTTTGAAAAATGTATTCGTGTATAAGAAATGGAATTTATAAGAAATAAAAAAGATAACAATGTTCAAACTTGCATTAATCATGCATCAAAATATAATTCGAAATTAATACGGATAGTAAAAAAATTCAATATTACCGAGAAACGCGATAACACTCGTAGTACCATATTATTGTAAGAAGAAGAATCAAACACAGAGATAAACTTTATATTAATATGAAGTTAAAATGTACAGATAGCGTGAAAATTCTTATGACATATTTGTCATAAATACAACAAAATGTCCATAACCTGTCTCTTATACACATCTAGATGTGTATAAGAGACAGCTTTTATCCTAATATGGCGCATAACCTGTCTCTTATACACATCTAGATGTGTATAAGAGACAGCTTTTATCCTAATATGGCGCATAACCTGTCTCTTATACACATCTAGATGTGTATAAGAGACAGCTTTTATCTCACGTACTAAAGTATAATAATTCTCGTATTTCTTCTCCCTCTCATCGTACAATACTACTAAACTAAGCTGACACGTGCGACTGCGGCAACAGGAGGAAGAACCGTAACCATCGACCAAAGGAAATACGATTTGAGAGAAAACGGATATCGAGGGTAGCAAGGCGAACGAGGGCGAGCGATAAAGAGAAGCCGCCGGGCAAGTCGGTAGGAATGACACCCACCAAGATTAAATAGCGCTTCCAGGGCTCCGCGGGATGTGCAATAAGCGACGGTGAAAGTTTTAGAGCCCTTCACGGCCGGCGTAATGCACGTCTTCAGAATTCACAGCAGGTAAGTGTTACGCGACACAGAGGGAGTGCGTATGGGGAATTGAGATCTTGACACAGGAAATTTCAATATCCTATCGCTCAGGCAAATGGAGAAAATATACTTGTAAAGATATGGGATTTCTCAGGGACCCTTTGCAATTGCGGAGAATCAAATAATCCGCAAGAAATATTGTCCATGAGTGAATTTGTTTCCGCGATTTCTTTGCGATTAATATACAATCCTAAAAATCCACATAAATCGAAAGAAAAATAACGTCCCTTCGATCATATAATATTTATTGCGCAATACTCATAGCAGTTTTATACGTGATTGCAACTTCATAAATTTAAAATTATATTGACCTTACATAATACATTTATCCATAAAAATTATTAATGTAAATATTTGAAATAGTATCTAGTAGAATTTTGAAGTAGTTTTCTCGGAAAAAATATATCCATTCAATTTATATTATATTTATAGAACATCAAATCATCAAATAACTATTGCTTATTACAGAAAATAACTATAAAAAGATTATTTAATATATTAGGTATATATGTGTTTACATAATATATTAAATATTTTTAAAAAATATATATATGTATTTAAATATGTATATACACGTAACGTATAACTTGAATCAAATCTACTTTCCTTTCTCCTAATACACTTGATTGTAAAAACGTATGACGCTGATTTAAGAGCCCTTCTCGGTCTAGAATTTTCAAAAAATAGATTTTTTTTCATAAATCGATACATTAAAGTGTAGAATAAGATCTCATAAGATTGTTGTGATTTTGACCGTAGAAAAAGTTATTTATGATCAAAGTGAGCACAAAGCTTAAATCTAAATCGGAGCTGTGAGGTATCAGCACATAAAAGAAGACAAACTGAAAAATCACAGTATTACGAAAAACAGAAAGGATGTTTGTATGGCCCAAAAATAGCTAATTGAAGGTAGAAATTTATTTTATGTTGCTTTGACATGTTATCAAATTTTAATTTCTTGTTTTTCTTGAAACTATGTTTTTGAAGTCGTCGTTGTCAACAAAACTCTCATACTAATAATCCAATTGATTTGAAATTTGACGTGCATGTTTGAATTAAGTATTGCTACTGTATGAACTAAGAATTTTATGATAACTTGAATATTTTTTTTTAATTTACAACAGGAAAGCATAGAAATTTTCAGTGAAAAATTAACTGTTTTTTTTTTTACAACGCCGTCATTTAATGAAAAATTATTATTTTTTTAGTTTATGCAGTTAAGAACTCATTACTAATTGTAAAAAATTTTGATTTTCTGTTTTAGCTCTATTGGACAACAAATTTTTTACAACGGCGGAGGCTCCGAAAATTTTCGTACCACTACATTCTGAATACCGCCTTTATTATACATAAGTGACAAATACGTGAAACTTATGTTAAAATGTCAATAAAACAGACCTCAAACTATTACACACTTTGATTTCACCATTTATCTACAATCACTTTTGAAAAACACTCAATTTTACATCCTCTAGATAGAGAAGAGCTCTTAATCGAGATGAATCGCTTATAAGAATCCTCTCTGCAAAAGCAGGTCACATACATCATCGAGACCATCCAATGTGTTCAGAAGTCCTGCGTAATGGAAAGAGATATAAAGTGAATCGTCGGTCTCGCTCTATTTCACGCGAGAGATCATCTTTTACGTGGCCAAATATATTTGAATGACGGAAATGAAATGACATTTGAGAAAGTTGACATTCTCTTTAAGTTAATACGCATAGAATCCTCTGTAATAGCTCTTCATGCCTGGAATATTTGAGCTAATTTCGTCATAAGCTAGCCTACATGGTTTCGAAACCGAGAATGTGCTTGAAAGAAAGATACACTAAAAAATTTCTTTTCGCGAAATATATTCTAATTTCTAACAATTATTTATTTATAATAAAACACGAAAATATTATGAATAAAACTTTACAGGATTATTTTATATCTAAACATATACTGTTTAAACATATACTGTTACATTCGATGACAAGACATGTATCACTTATTCTGGAATGCATATGTCATAGTCAATCTATCATAATACATCATAGCTAAACAAGATTCTTGTTTAGGCGAATGTATATTGGAAGCAAGATACATTGATTAAAAAACATCCAATAAAGATAAAATCAATTTTAAAAAATATCCAAGTATAAACTTTTATTAAAAATTGATTTATCGACCCGAAAATAAACAATAAAATTAAATGACAATTCGCTCATTGCAAATAGAAAAACATGTAATGCTTACTAACCATGTACTTGTAAAGACTTTTTATCGAAACCGTTATTACACTTGTATCCCTTACCGAAATATCGTTGTACTAATATCCGCTCCTACGTGCAAGGATCTTCGTTTCTCTTATCGCGGAAATCGAGGGCGGATTATATTTCTTTTGGATATTTATGCCACATTATTTAGCGAAACTTTCGCAATACTAGATCTCATAACTAAAGATATAGACTTCTATCTTTTAAAAAGAAATAATTGTAATATCAGAAACAAAAGACATAAAAATTCTGAAAGTATACAACAATTGCGTTTCTTATAGATAAATTTTCAAAATATGATATGATTAATTTAAATTAATTTAAATTTAAATAAAAAAATAGAAAAATTATTACTTATTATTAAAAGTAAAGTACTTAAAATGTTACATGCAAATTGTTATAGTTTGTGATAATAAAATGTATAAAAATATTTTTGATAATTATAGAGTCCTTCTATTTTGGAAGACTATTTGACCGACTTTAACGTTTTTATCACATTAGCTTTCTTTCTTATATGCGCATCAATATATAAAATGATATAAAACTCGAGATAAGAAGTAGAAGTATCTACATGTGTAAATCAGTACACTCGCCGCTTTTTTCGGCAAACTTTTAGTAACTTTACTTCGTCATTAAATACCCCATGTTGTCTCTGCTGTGACCAACCTTCTATATTCATGTAACCGAATATGAAGATTCACATATACTGATACTTGATATGTAAATATAACCGGTGTACGAATTTCAGGCAAAATTTTACGTGCAAATTATTTACAACCATTTAAATAAAATTTCTGTCCTTCGACAAATGTCACATAAGCTCAACATTTTTAATCTTATTTATTTAAAAAATAAAACATAAATTATGTTATTAAAAAATTCATTACTAATTAGTTATTATAGCAAATGCAATAAAAAATATATTCTCACGATTTTTGCGATACTATCACTTTTAATTCCTTAATTTTATAAATATCAGACAAGGTTAACTTTTAAGTGACAAGACAGTAGATATAGGAAAGTTAACTCGATAGATCTCTCCTTGGAAAATAATCGTATCTGCATATTTTAAACATCCAGTATTTCAGAAAAAAACAGTCTCTGAGGTTCTAAGTTCCGAAACGACATACTGTCACAATGCCGGTACGCATGAAAAGATTTTTCCAATTCATGAGAGGAAGCTTTTCAATATTTATGAGACTATTTTTTCCGTTTTTAATTCGCAAATAAAATAAGCAGACTGGACTTTTAATGCAATTTTTGCGTAACTTGGTAAAGCGATCTGCTCTCGAACTCGCAACTCGCTTCGTTTAATTTGCTAAGTGGGGAGACATTAAAATTTGAGTACCGGAGATTTATTATGAGAAACGTGATGCTCAGGAAATAAGAAGTAAATTGATACGCGCGTTTTAAAGTGGAGCGATTGAAGTTAAATCAAATAAAAAGTTATCGCAGAAGCAGCGATCTTATTTATCCCACCTCGCAAGTTTAGTTCGTTAAAATTTTTATAACGATGCATATGATTTATGACGGAAACACGTAAATTAATACTTCGTTAAAAAATTATTTATAAAATCTATATGAAATAATAAATAGATAACAGAAACTTTTCATTAATATAATTAATTTTAGGGCTTCAAGAATAAAAATTTGCGACATAATTACGAAAGTAAAAATAAAGTTATGATTGAAGTATTTTGAAGTAGTTGTACACTGTTGCCAGTATTAAAAGACATGGAGAAACTTCGTTGATCCGTCGCCTTTTTATAACAAGAAAAAAAAAATAGATCTAATAAGATCTTGCAGAATTAAACTCCCCCAATACCCGAACTCGCAAAGAATTTTCCTTCGTTTCGCTTGCGTGCTTCCCCAAATTGGTAGTATCGAACAAAGAAGAAGGGAAAGAAAGTGAGAGAGGAATAAATCAAAGAATGCGGAGAAAAAAATATTTGGAAAAAAAAATCTCTAAGGCAGTATCATGTATTTGAGATTATTTTGTCTTCGCATCGATTTTTCGTCGACGCTTTTGAAGCTTCTCTTTGTCAACTTTTCTCTCCTTTTATCATCGGTTTCTTTTCTTTTTTTCACGCTCAGAAAAGCATACGAAACGAGTGAGATGCTTCGTTTCGTTCAACCACCAGAATCAATATTGACGAGAAGAAGTAGTCGGTTTTTGGTGTCAATATTTGATCTTCCTACATCCAAAGGAACACGTGTGCGAAAATATAAATATGCATGTCCATTTTACCAAGGTATTATGCCGGGATATTAAGTCATAAAATGCAAAACGCGATCAAGAACGCTTGTAACTGTTTTCATAAAATGTTAAAATAGTTTGCACAGACTTGTTCAACATTTTCATTAAAATATCTTAAATTCAGCTTATGTAAACTAATTCATTTTGGGACTAGTAATTAGTGGATAGTTAAATATATGATAAAATTTCATATTCAAAAATTTATAAAAATTCTTGCCAATTTTCTTGGAACTTTATGCGATATATTAATAGCTACTGTGTAATTTTCAAAATGGAAATATCATATATATCGTCACATGAAAAAAAACGTGAAAGATATACATAAAAAAAGACATAAAAGATATTATCATTTTTAATCGAGTCTTTAAAATTTCTTTAAAATTAAATCTAATTAAAAATCAGTGGAGTATTTATAAATCGAAGTTATCCATAGCAGGACTCTAAGTATACACATCTTCAATAAACGTATCTCTAATAAGACTTATCTTTCACAAGATAACGCAGCCTATACTTACGTAGAGAGTATACGATACATTCCAAACACTAATATATCTCCCGGCAATATCTTCCTGCAGCTTACCGTAGGATCCAGTAGTCGTCTATCGCATGTTATATATGTTCTCATATTTCGAGCTACATAAATATTCAGCTCCGTGAAGCTTAGATGCCGTGAGGAAGCGGCGCACAGAGCGTGAGGAGAACAAGCGAGTAAAGTATAATTTATGGTAATATTAATTTATTCCGTCGTGCATATTGACATCCTGGGAAGCCTCAGTTCTGGCGACTCACCTGCTACTGTTGACGGAGGTGTTGCTTCTGCTGCGTCTGGAAATGATGGAATCACCTCGATTTACGACACCCTTGTGAGTGATGCTGAACGCTCTGAGTCTGTACAAGTCATCACTTGCTCGAGGATTGTACGCTTTTTCCGGTAAACTGTGCACACGCGGTCGTACATGATCCGGTACTGTAACGATAAGAAGAGAAATTACGTATAATTTAGGAAATTTTTAATAATACTATTATTTACAATATAAAACTACGTAAGAAAAAATAATATTATGTAAAAATTAGTAATAACGCTAGTACATTAATAATTACGAATCATTTAATAATATCGCAGCGATAAATTTAAATTATTTCAAAATCGAAACATATGTATACGTTGAATTCTTCATAAAAAAAATAAAAAAGAATTCATACATGTCTACACTTAATATTTGAGATATTTTTAATACAACTATAAATCTCTTTGTTGTTTTATAAGAATGCGCAATAAAAAGAATAATCGTGAATAATTTTCGTAACATTTCACCAATAATGAATAGCTTTTATCGATGTTTAAAAGTGATTACTACGAATAATCGAGAGCATATAGCCGGATTCGGTCCTCGCATGACAAACGGCTTCTGGTAGAATTACAATCAGCGCTGATTGACCTATAAATTGATATACGTTGACAGCTAATCTACGTTGCGTGTAGCACGGCGCAGATGTAACCGTTGTAAAATCCGGCACTTAACACAAAACGTATCTTTCCGTTCCTATTTCACCGAACTTGTCAATGCGATGCAATGTAATCACTTAGCTAAGGCGAGCACTTAGCTAAGGCTATGCACGTGACAGCGCCGACTTTTGTACGATGTTATTACGCCGCTAACACGGCTAGATAAACGACAATGATGGTAGCTAAACCAATATCGCCCAGTTAAATATTCAATTCCATTATCGAGCGACATCGATTCAACGTCGAACTGTATATTGTACGGCAATAATTTCAATATGCAACTCGAATACTGTCGTTACATTTACTGGCACAATTACTGGCTACGGAAAGCTAGATTTTCATCAAAAGGATATTAATTAGTAGAAAATCGTTTTGTTTCGTTCGTAGACTTTTCGCATAATTCGTTTTTGCGAATGAAAATACGTGACTTAGACAGCAGAGTATTAGTACGCAAACGACAGTAGTAATACAAGAATGAGGAAAAAGTCGAAAGACGGGAGGGACAGACAAATGAGATGCCGTTCGCGAGTCCGTTTCCTTCCAAGGTCTGCTACTTCGCTTGAATAACGAAGGGGGCTACTTAGCTACTTAGCTCAAGTGGCCACTCGCCATAATTTGTTATCCAAAAGTGTCGACGAATTCGTATGATTAACCGGCGGAGAAAATTGCGGCTTCTTCAACGCGGAAAAAATTATCGTGACGACATTCGACGATCATAAATCGCTATGCAAATATCATTGTAATAAATGTCGTGTACGTTATAAATAATCAGTTATCTGCTATAATGAAATCCCGCGTCAGATCGGTATAGGAATTTCCGCTACAGAAAAACAATTTTGCGAATCACGTATACCGATTAATATCTTTTCCAAACAAACAAAATGCGTAATTAACCAAGCATATAATTATCGTATTTTTGAACTTGATACATATGACAGTTTTCGGAACAAATCGTTAACAAATCCATATTAAATTTTACGACGTAACAATATGTTATATGCAAGAATATACATAATTAATTGCGATATAAACAAAGATGTCAAACGTGCACAATCGCTATATTCCCAGTTAAACATAAACCTGTGTTTCTGACAAAAAAATTCTGTTCTAGTTCAAATAATAAAACTTAAAATTATAAATCTTGTATTATAACTTTTCATAATTTTTTGACATATTTTTTAAATATGTCTCTGAAAATCTTTCCCAAATTAAAAATCTGTTAAAAGAAAACTAAAAAGATCACTCAATGTTACACGGAGGCTAAGAATTTGCTTTCGCTAAAGTTTAATTCGCAAAAATTTTTTAATTTTTATTAAAGATATTTTGTAAATTACATTTGCATCTAAAGCACGTATTACTTTTTTCTTCAAGGCAATCAGGGCTTCAACGTGAATTTGATTTCAGTTTAAAGAGTTCTTCAAATTACACAACCGAATGAACTAATCGAGACGCATTTCTCAGGGCTCGCGATCTCATCCTTTTGTTAAGACCAACCGCTAGGTCGAGTAAAGGTATTCACGAGGAAAAATCGATCGGCGGCCAGCCCAGCTTCGCGGGTATAATTAAACTGCCGCGCTTATGACCGAAAACGAGCTCGGTAGATTCGTTTCCGACTTACACGGCTTTCCGAATGAATGGCATTACGAACCGGAAACACCGACCTGGCGCAAGCGACGCCGGTCATTAGCGATTTTTAACAGAATGATTTATAGATTTCGCTATCCTTACGAATCACGCAAGTTACTCGTTGAATACTCCCGACCTTATGCATTTTCGTTTGTTTTTTCTACGCGATATAAAAGTGAACAAAGCGGTTAATATTAATAAGAAATCAGGTTACTTTCAGCTCAAGGAAAACTGCGGATTTTAGATCTGTTTGTGCTTTTACAACAAGGCTTTGTATTCAATTTACTTCGCGCTATTGGCATCACGTAAAGATAAGTGCCTCTCAGTATTTTCGTTAAGAAAATAATAAATACGTTCATATAAAATTTGCATCTATTTTCTTAAAGCATTGAACCGAAATTGATCGAACACGATATAATTAATTACATGAACAATGATATACACACACACACACATATATATATATATATATATATATATATATATATATATATATATATATATATATAATTCTTTACTTTAAATTAAAAGTTTTTTATTATTTAAAATTTATTACGTGTTTAATCTCAAACACGCTTAATCTCAAATTTATTTTCGAAGTAATTTAAATTCATGCATTTCATTCCAATTAAATAAAATTATTTTAAGCAGATATTTTGGTTCGTTTACCATGCTGTTCGAGCTTCTAATAATATCGCACTCGTGAAACTGAAACTATAATGCCTGGAATGTTTCTCGACACCTGTTTAATATAATATTTTAAAAGTTTAAGAGGTTACATTATATATAATTATAGTATATAAAGTAGTATATATATATAAAGTACTATGATTAAAGGAGTATTCTATTATTATATATCATGACAAACAATCAATTAAAAAACTCATAATATATTATTTTTAAATCATAAAAAATAAAACAAACAATAAATTATATCATTCATGCATTTTGTAATTTAGACATAATATATGCTTATTCAACGAAAAATTATTTAATTCAATAAATTAAAATAATTTGCAAAAATATTTTGTAAACAAAGTCTATAGTCTTCAATTTTAAATAAAAGACATATAAGACTCGTTTTAATTTTAAAGCAATAAGAAAAGTTCAACAGTCAAAGACAAAGCAAATTAAAGATGAAAAATTATTTATTTTCTAATATTAAGGAAAAAAATATATGTTTCAATTATATTTATTATAATCTTCATTAGCAAAAATTTCATTAAACATAAAAATAAATATAGTGAAAACTAAACATGAGATTAAGCTTTAATAATAATTAAAATAAACAGAGATTACAAGATTAACTTAATTACAAAAAGCATCAAGTAGATTACAAAAAGAGGTTGTATAATAATCAATGTAAAAAACTAATATAAAAATGTTCAAATAATGTCAAGTGCTAGATAACAACGTAATAAACTTATAACAATTAAAGAAAGTCAAGTAATAAATTTAAACGAGATTCAAATAATGTAAAAAACATATTGATGACTAATTTGTCAGCGGCATGAATTATATAGTCCAAATGTAAGAGATTGATCCATAAATTGGAAAACTTGTGGAAGTCAAAATTATAAAATAGCCGATTAGAAAAGCTAGAAAAAAAAGTTCAGAAATTAATATGTATGTAGCATTATATAGTTGATTTCTTATTTCTAATGAGTTTCGAGGATGACTTTCGTTTTCTTTAAGTAGTTCTCTCTTAAATTATAAATTAACAATTTTTAGAAAAAATGAATATGAAATTTTGAAACATTATATACGTTAAAATATACCTAGATCCCTTAGGTATTAAAAAAATACACATTATTCTTAAATAGATCATCATATAAATAAGTTATTTAGTTTGAAATAAAACTGTGAAAATGTGACAATTAATCCCATAGTCACACGTTCCAAGATTACATATTCAGAATTTTTTGCAATAACTACTTAATGCACGGTAATTTATATTAAATCCTTAAATACGGCTTGTCAGATAAATAAATTATGTATTTTCACTGCTCTAATGGCTTTCAAGATAATCAGGCGGAATTTTATTTATATATATATATATATATATATATATATATATATATATATATATATATATATAATTATTTTTCTTTCTTATTTTCGTACCATAGTTACAATTTAACCTCACATAACTTTTGAACGATTGTTCAAACCAGTATCGTCAGATGAAAAATGCGACTTTCTCGAAGAAAAGTTAGAAAAGCTCATTTAGGACAATCTATCCCACACAGTTTTTCTAGTAAGAGATTATATTCACAATTTTTGTTGCAATAATGATTATTCAACCACAGCCAAAACTTATTTAAGCCATTTTCTACAATTGCAGTGAAATTGCGATTGGTAATGCCAAAAATTAACAAAAAAGACAAAATAGAAAATTAGAAAAATTTACTCGCCAACTTCATTTTCTTAAAAGTTGTTGTAAATAATACACGCGACGCTTTAGGCGCAAACCATTTTACGTCATAAATGAATATTATGTCAGCAATCTACAGTATAAAAAAGAGAATTTTCTGATTATATATATATTGATTGAGTTATAAGCTTTTGACAACCGCGTATGACTTGTCCCGATCTTCTCTGCATGCGATCCGTTATATTTATTTTCGAGTTATACGCGTTATTTTGCTCGTCGAAATGTTTTATTTCAGGGAGTTTCATTGATCTCGTTACAATTGTGCCGCACGATATCACTTTACTTATCTCTGCAGATTTTGTTCGGCAAATTTATGTTTGTAAAAATCATGCCGTATCTGTACGTATCGAAGCACTTCAACCATTTATTTAATTATAATCAACGAAACACACAAGAAGTTCTGATTGTTCCGAGCTTGGCTAGCGAATCTAATTACATCAACGAATCTAATTGCATCACTGAAAGTTAACTTGTTTGAAAGTACGATAGACTTTTTGCCGGAATGAATCGTACCTTATCCATGACAAGAAGTTTGCGGCTTACGCGTGTTCAAAAAGTAAATTAAATATAATCAAAATTGAAATCAAGCTTTATATATTCTTTGCTATTAAAATTGAAATAAGACGCAATGAAAATAAGACGCATTAAAATAAAATTATTAGCATTATTATTAATATTTAAAGATAACGAGATAAAGACATGAATTTTTATCTCGTTATATCAGATGTGAAATATAAGTAGAATAAAACATCGACATACGTTTTTATATTAAATTTCTGGAACAATCCTGATAAACCTTCAAAAGTTTCACATAAATCGATGATATAAAAGTCAATAATAATTTATCAACTTAATGATGACACAATTTCGCTTAATATACGCTCTACCAAAATTCCGTTTTATTAAAATGCAATTCCGAAGAAGAAAAGGATTCATGAAAAATGTTAAATAATAGAATGGTCTCAACGAAGGCGAGGAATTAAGAATGAAAGGTAGAAAAAAATTCTCTCAAAGATTTTCGCAAAGAAACGACAAATCTTTTTTAAAAATTTTATTTGATTATACGTTTTCCTCGAAAAAATTTTTCAAGAGACGAAAAAATGCTTTCTTCCTAAAAAATGCGTCCTCGATTTTTAAAAATTTAAGTTAAAACTGAATTAAGTTATTATATTAAATCTTATTAAATACAAGAATTATACTGTAAATAAATAAAAACATTCTTCTGATGGATACCGGATAAGAAAAGAAGTGAATAATGTTTACTAATTTGTTACTAATGTCATTAATTTAGTTCACTCTACGTTAACGACAATACACTATATTACAATATGGCAGGAAGTGTCACAATGTTAGCACAAATTATTTGTTAAACAAAGACGACAGGGAAGTAGTTAATTTCGAGTTAGCGTAGTTGTTTTGGATATCTAGATAATCTGACAGTTTAATGCGGTTTCCAAATTACATCAGGATGGATGGCATATTTAGTTAAAAAGGATCATTATAGTGACGTCTAGATAACTGGCGTACATAACCGAAGAATAAAACTCAATATAAATTAAATTACTTTCATCAATTTAAAAAACTTTAAAGCACTTGAGCTCTTAAATTGATATAACCGCGCTAATGATATTAATTGAAGAAGTACGCGGACATTTAAAAGACTGGCGGCCACCAAGATGAGATAAAAATCAATCGTTCTTTAGTGGCAAATTAAAACGGTTAATCATACAATCGTGCAATCCGAAGAAAATCATATTAGTACGATGTAGACGTTTATTCGTGAAATGTCACAATTCGTGGAATTTCCTGGCGGCGAGGGATTTAACCGAGCGAAATTAATTTCGCACTTCGTGCACGTATATTAAACTCAATATTACTGCCTTAAACTTTGAGTGCGGTAAGCGATTAATTAAAGCATCGCAGACGGGGCGAGTGCAACGGGGCACAACTTTTGCCGTGGAAGATGAAGAACTTTAGACTTTCAGATTACGTGCCTCGCCGTTTCTAAGAGTGCAAACGTCCGACGCGCGCTTTTTCCGTCGCGCCTTCTCTCGCGCCCGCGCGAGAAAAAAGTCCGACATTCGCATAAATAAATCTCTCCAAGGACAACTCGGAAATAGACCACCTTTGGAGACTAATTCCACGACAATTACGAGACAATCCCTTTATATCAACCCATCAGACTCATTGCGTCGTAAGTCTGCCGCATATATATATATATATATATATATATATAGCCACAAGACTTCGCACACGTAATTAATAATAGTAATTGCATTATTTAGTCGCTATTAGACGGGAAACATAATACACTATGTTTACATTTACGAAATTTAACATGAAGCTTGCCTTTCAGTATCTTTATTAAGCGCAGGAAGGCTTAAGCGATGATTAAGACTACTTTACATTCACATGATATGAGGGCGCGGAACAATAATAAAGCGATGGATCGCGTAAACGAGAATAAATATCGTATTAATTCTCCGTCACGTCGCACGCTGCGCTGTGACTGGGATGCAAAATAATACAGAAAAATAGGGGTAGTGTGTCAAGGATAGTGCACTCTCTTTCTCTTTTTCTGTCTCTCTGTCTCTCCTTGAATCTGAATAATTCCGAGTTCAAAACAAGTGAACGGAAAAATAAAATTTCCAGACGCGTAGATGCATCGCGTATTATCGTAAACAAAAGTGAAAGTCAGTAGAAATTAAAAAATTTGACGTTGAATGAAATTCATTTCCGAGTAAAGTTTAATAAATCCGCGCGATGTTTTTGCAAAATATATATGATGATATCGATTAGTGCGTTCAATCTGGAATATTGACAGCAAATTTATTAGCAGTCATTGAAAAATAAATAATAATGGATTCCAATCAATACATCAAGCTACTCACTCACGAATAAATTAAAGTATTATTTCTAGCAATTCAAATGCAACTTATCAAAAGCTATAAACAATTTTATTATTATCTCGCACAACTGTCATGTTCAAATAAACAACTAAATTAAATTAAAATCTGTTATTGAAATAAACCATCTTTACAATAAAAAAATTTAAGTAATAACACCTATAAGAACATAAGGAAAATTTATCCAAACACTAAAAAATATTATAAATATTATTTACATGATATATGAGTTATTTTGTAATTTCATTTAATTATTATTATTCATTTAATTAATTACATTTATAGTTATATACTGCAAACGTTTCGAACTGTTTATACGTCACAATTATCCGTAAACGTACCAATAGAAATCGCTGATCGATATGTTGAACAAATATCCAGCTATGATTGATGCTGCAGATTATTCTACATATTTGGATTTCAAACATGAAAGCTATTGTCAGCCTCATATTGAATGAATTCAATCACTGTAGATATGAAGACTGATCTAATCAGAGATCACAGATTTCACAGACTCCAAATCTACTGTATACGCGCGCGCGCGCGCGTGTGTGTGTGTGTGTGTGTATGTAAACTGAAATATTAATTAATTATCGTACGTGAGTTCGTCCTTTGTACTTCGAAAATAATATTAAACACATTTGATTGGATTCACATTGGACAACAATCATCTATCATCGAGTACTCGATGCTCTTAGTATTCAAAGTTCTGCAATTTTTTTACACGAACTTATTATTGACGCGCTTGATACAAAACAAACTTTGTTTCGTATTCATCGGTATAACAACCCGCAGAACACATTTATCTCACTCGCCGACCTTGCCCCGACGAGCAACTATGCATTCGAAGTTTTACCAAACGCAACTATCGACATCGCACTTTCGATAAAACTCCACACGGAAAAAGTGTGCTAGATGAAACAACTTCCAAAATACCGCAAATTGTAAAAAATCGCGTGGATATTTTCCATATAGCATAGAAAAGAAATAAATCATATAAAGAAATATGTATGGAAGTTTTCTCTAAATAAATAAAAAGAAAGATGTGAAAAATGTGAAAAGAATATTTCTTGCACTGAAAATACGAACTTTCGAGGATTTTTTTCTACTAACTATAAAATATAATGCATCCTAAATTTTATCAAAAATTTAGTAAAATTTATTTAAATTTTACTAAAAAAAAAAATTGATATTATTAAAGATGACTGAAGAAGACTGTACCAGACAGAAATAAAATAACCATAATTAGTTAAAATAGCAACAAAATTCTTTCTGTAAACTTTTACCTTTTATGTTGTCTTATGTAATATTTTGCCACATAAGAAAACTAATTAGCAACAAAATCTCTCACAGCTTTCTATGTTATATCTAACAGTAAATTTTTTTATATAAAGTGCCTCCTCTCTCTCTTTCTCTCTGTTACAAATTATAGATCAAAGTAAATTTTTTGTTAGTTGCTAAATGTTAAATGTTATAATTATGTTTAGTTAATATGTAATTAAAAAGTTAAATATTAAAACAGATTTTAACGTCAAAATTATAATAATGAAAAAAAAAAGTCAAATTATGTATCTATAAGAGATATGTGATATAACATACACAACATATAACCTGTCTCTTATACACATCTAGATGTGTATAAGAGACAGGAGAGAGAGAGAGAGAGAGTTATACGTGTATGTTATATCATATACCTCTTATATATAGATACATAATTTAACTTTTTTTATTCATTATATTACATAATTCACATAATTCTATTATAATAATGAATATATATATATATATATATATATATATATTAAGTTATATATATATAACGTAACTTCCACATATTTCACTTTACCGTATCATAATTATTTAATTTTCTACTTAATAATACATTAAATAAAAAATAATCACAAAAATAATCATACATTGTTTTAATCTTTCTCTTACATTATTTGCTTCAATTTTTGAATTTTCAAAACTCGATAAATTGATTTGAAAAATCAATTTATCGATGGGATCACGTAGCTATGATAAATATGATAAACATAAATATGATAAATGTACTCACCTGGCAGCTCGAGAAAATTTGACGTTCTCCGTTGCTGGCCTCTCGGGTGGTTGCTGAAATTCAATGGCCCCACATCTTCGTTGGTAACATTGGATACGTTGGAGCACTGACTATCGCGGGAACCGCGTCTCGATGCCAAATAGGCTGCAACACACTCATGCACGAGAGCTTCGTGAAAAGCCAGTCCAGCGAAAACACAGCGTATGATGTTCAGAAGTAAATCGCATCACAAAGTGTTACACCGTGTTATACCGTCTATATAGTTACTATATATACTTATACGAATATGCAGATATATTGTCGGATGAGCATGAAGAAATACTCATCTTCGTGTTGTGCCCGTTAAACTTTCATGACTCGTGATTTGCGTTCGCTCGCAATAAATTCTCGATGAGATGAGGGTTTCTTTTCGAATTGATCGTAAGGGATGGATTTCAGAACCATATTACTGCATAAATATATATAAACAGTCTATCTCAAAAGTTTCCTTTTTTTTTACAGGCTATATAAGTAAAGTTATCTGTTGAAATAATATAGAAAATTATTTTCTATAAAATTTTATTTTTGTAGAGTCTAGGGATGTTCCGAATCTTTTAAAAAATTGATTTTTTGTAAAAAATTAATCGATCTTCAAATCGATTCTCAAGGCTTTGATTTTAAGACAAATCTTTTACTTTAATAAGATTACTTTAATAAGAAATCGATTTTCGATTTTTTCGATAAAAATTGCAGTCAACTTCATTATAATTCAGCAGTTGAGTGTAGTAGCTTGCCTGTAGCGCGTGCCTGTAGTTACGTTATTGGCTAATCATTTGTCACTCGTGCTCGTCTGTCTCTCGCGCGTTGCTATTGGACGCACGTAACTGATGCTGGAATGAACAAGAAGTTTCGAGAATCGGTGACTACTCGTATGTCGGCCGTCGTCAACGTGATTATTCGTATGATTAGTATATAACTTATCCTGTTCACTCGTTTTTTGAATAACTTCTCCGTTGTTCGGAGCTGCAGTATTCACCTGTTCATCCATCATCTTTCAAGACTATCATGTCACAGGTGTTAGTCTTCACATTTCTGGCCTTGTGGCTTTGCGGACTATTTGCACTTTTAATGCAGCAATTGCGTTTGTTGTTTTCTTTTAATTGAATTTTTTTAATTGAATTTTCTTTTAATTGAATCAATTTTCAAAAAATCGATTGTTTTAATCCCATTTTTTTAAGTGAATCAATTTCAATCATCTCGATTCAAAATCGATTCAGAAATCAATTTTATTACAAAAATCGGACATCCCTAGTAGAGTCGCATTTACGTTACATTATTTGTTTATTTATTGTGTGTGTGACGTCAAAGATGAAAGTATATTTTTGTTGCTCATCGAGAAAAATCAAGAGTGGAGCAAACAAGAGTGGAACAAAGAGCGAACGGATGGTCTCAAAAGATATCTTAATGCTTGACCATCCACTCATCTGATTCATCTGATATAGCTTCCTATAATTATCTTCTTTTTCAGTTGAAAATAAAGCTGAAAGGACAATATTTCGATACGATTTCGGAAATCGTGAGATATAAAAGATTTCAATTGAAGTCATTTTCCCTGTTTTAAAGGAAGATTATCAGAGATAATCTTTTCCAGAAATTACATGATATAAAGTATTACTTCAGATGGAATGTACTTTAAACAATTAATAAACGAAATTACAAACATCACATAAGAAATTGGATTTTTAAACAAAGCTAAGAAATTTTTGAGACAGACCCTGTGTGTGTGTGTGTGTGTGTGTGTGTGTGTGTGTGTGTGTGTGTGTGTGTGTGTGTGTGTGTGTGTGCGTGCGTGTGTGTGTGTTTTCATTTTGGTTGCCACAAGAAATGCGCGCGCGCGCGCACACACACACACACATGGTAAGCTAACTTTCCACTGCATTTTTTGTAATAAACTGATTTGTGCAAAATATGCTAAAAAAGTCAGTTTTGTTTTTAGGAAAAATATATGTGATTATGTGATAAATTCAATTTTATATATGTTGTTTTATCTCCTTAAGATAAATGCTTTTTCAAAAGTCTTAAATGACAATAGGCATCAAGTGAAAGTAATAAATTATTTTTTACAACTATGGCTTATGTGCTATATATATATATAAACAATTGTGTCTTGCGTGCTATATATTTATTCACTCTATTTTGCAACCAAAATGAAAAATATGTATCTATTTACTTTTTTGTAGCAATCAAAATTTAAAAAAAAAATATATATATATAGCGAATTCTATGTTGTAATTTAATTATTGTTCACAATATATTAATATTGATATTGAGATCCGTTCAAAAATTCTAAACGAGATGAGCTCCAAAATGTATTATATATAAAACTTCATCGTAACGTCAGCCCGATCGATCCAACCCAGATCTAATTTTCTTTGTAATAATCGAAATGAACGATGGACTATATAGGAAGGTCAATCAATCGGTATTTAAATAGTATTCATGGTATTTATATTACGGTATTTAAATAGTTATGATGCAAGAGATTGCAAATCCGTACATGTGTTGTCACATTCACAATTTCACACGAGTCTTGCGCGACCGTATTCTCACCTTCCTAATGAAAATCGAATAGCCAATGATTGAAGAGGATCGGAGGATTAAGTCTCAAGAGTATACCTTGGCTTTTTCATCCGGTTTCATCTGAGAGCAGGAAGGTTCAGAAGCGAAAGACGGGAAAAAGCAAAGAAAAATACGATAAAAGGAACTTCAACAAGTAAAAAAAGATAAAAATACTCAAACAGGAGAGAAGATCCGAGGGAAAAAGAGAGTGTCAAAATGGATGACATCAAAGAGGATGGACCAGTTTCATTCGTCGCCTTTACATGATGGTGAGCCAATAGCACCGCAGATTCATGTCAAAAAGCAATTTACGAAGCCTCGCGTTCGTATGTGTGCGTAAATTACGGATACGCTAAGCGCGTGAATTACAAAGCCTTCGTTATGTCCATATTAACGCGCGTTATGGATTTTCATCGATAGGAGAGCACTCGGTCGGATTAAAAGAGCAAATGACTCGTAGGCCACGAATTTCGCCGTGGCAAAGTCCCAGATTTCGTTTCCATTTCCATAGAGGCCAATTATCGGCGGTGCATGTACATGTGCCCGGGGTTATTCACGTGCCATATAGTCCGTCGCTGTAATTCTCGTTTTCATCCAAATCGATTCGCGTCTAAATCGTTCGCCATAACGAAGAATCTTTTAGTATTCACGGTCTTTTGTGCCGAAAATATCCTTTATAGTCGCAATGTCACAAATTAGAGACGCAAGTTAACTTATATTTTATTAATATTCAAAATTCACTCAAATATGTTATATTATAGATAGATATAATTTACCGTAATATTACTTACAAATATAAATATTAACAATTAAAAAATGCAGTTAGCAAAAAGAACTTTAATCATAATAAAGTAATAATAAATTTTTTTAATTATAGAAATAATAATCAAAAAAATTTTAATTGACAAAATTATAGGAAAACGCTGAAAAATCACTAACAAACTAAGGAACTTTAATGTAAAGGCATTAAATTAAATAAAATTAAGTTTGATATATATTTTGCGCGTTTAACACAACATGCTTGACTACACGAGCAGCATTTTCAATCAACCCTCGTCAAGAAGAGTAAATGTTTCGTGGTTCTTGAGAACATCAACCGTTGTTTATTATCCTACGGAGAGGATAAGAACAAAAAATCCTGTTGTAAATGGAAGAAAAATGGTTTGTAAAGAAGAGAAAAAACTCACCGAGACCGCCCTTCATAGAGCCTCTCCTTCTAGGACTGGATAGCAAAGTGATTTCAGTATCGGCGTCACCCATATCCGTCAGATCGCTGGTAGATCGTCGGGACATGTTCTTTTCACTCCTTCGGTGTTTCGAACGCTCGTTTGATCCCTCAAAATGATTCCGGCCGACCTCGTCCAGACATCCTTGACTCTTGTTAAAAGATCCAATCATCTTTGCACTTCTTGATCTTTCGCTGGTTCCCTCGCTAATTTTTTCCTGCATACCAGGACTTTCCAAAGAAGAAGTCTTGCCTGGGCTATTATTCTTATATCCCACGATCTCCCTGCTAGCACTCTTCTGATTGAGCTCCGAGTTTCGATTCGCTTGTGAACTGATCGTATCGTGCGATGACGGAGTTACGATCGTGGGCGACATTGGACTGTTTAGGTTCACCAGACCAAAGGAGTTCCTCCGTCGATCGAAAAGCTGCTGGCTTCTCGCGTAACCGGATGATGAGTTGACCGATCTACTGCGATCGGTCATCGATGACGAGGTTCCCGATGCCGGATAGCTCGCGGCCTGCCTCAAAATTTTGCGCGGATCGCAGAACTGGAAGATGGGCGACTTGCGACCGGGCGAGTGTAGTATCTCGCTGTTGGGTGTGTTGGGACTCCGTGATGGGACCGACGTGACACGGGAGTAGTAACTGGGACTCTTGGAACCGCGCTGCTGCTCGAGCTCGTCGGCGCGCCCGAACTCGTCGAAGTCGAAGGTCGTATTGGGTGTCTCCGGGTAGTACTCGGGTGGAAACTCGAAGACCAGCGGAGTGCCAGGTGACTTGACCAGCGATTGGCACTGAGTCGGACTCCGCTGTTCGGGGATCGGCACCTGCTGCTGCTGGAGACGAGGAAGCGCCGGCAGCTGCCGTGGACTCCTCGGGGATTTGAGATGGATCGATTGTCCGGGACTGGTCGCCATCTCCACTACGGAGTCTCTCTGATGAATTTACTTTCCTCCCGGATCGCGTTATCTCTGATGATTCAATGTCCCGGGCCAACTATTTATCGGCAGAAGCCCTGTAGCTTCATCGCGTCACAAAAACGCCGTCGTTAGCTTTGAGACTAAATCGTCTCGTAACCAACTACACTCGCTCTTCTCATTTCAATGGATTTCACGACGGTTTTGATTTTGCGTAGATAAAAAGTTGTAGAATAATTACGTTTAGCTCTTTTCTTATCGTCCGATTCTTCCCGACTATCACGAAAATAGGATTCCGTTAAATTTTTGTTAAGAACTTGCGTTAAATTTTAGAAGTATGTAATTCAAGAAGTATGTAATTAAATTAAATATAATTAAATTATATAGTTATCATAACAAAAGTTTTATATGTATATAATATATATATAAAGTTTTGTAAGTAGTTTTGTAAGTACTAAGTTCTGTAACTTTTCACATGAGAAAGCATTAAAGAATAAAGCATAACGCCTAAAAAGAACTTTATATTTGTGGCAAAAGCATATACTTATTTGGCAAAGAACATATTATATTTGGCAAAGATTCTCGCAGAGACATTTAATCGATTTTCAACTTTCTTAAATTAATTACAAAATTAACTCAAACGGAATTAATTAAAATTAAAAAATTTCTTTCTTTTATATTGAATTAATTGCTGATTAATCGTGGTACAATGAGATACGATGAGATGCGATGTGATATAACGCGTGACCTATAACCGCAGGGTTAAAACGCACCTATGTCAAGTTCACGATCGAGTGTTTGCGGAACGCGTATATCGATTCAAGTAGAATAGAAAAAGCATTTTGAATTATTGCGCTCTTTCTTTTTTTCCTCTCTCATTAACATCGCTACTCACGTTAAAATAGGCTTGTTAAATACAATCAACGATGATGAGATGACAAGCTCGTTTCTAAGAAGCAATAACGATAGAGGAAAAAAAACGATTTGCCGAACAAATGTTTAAAAACATTTTTCCAACCAAGTCTTAATTATTCACTTGTTACAAAAAGTTAGAAAATACAATATCGCGATAAAAAATTTGAATAAATAAAATATCGTTCAATCGTTCATCGATAGCCATTTTCCAAACATCACACAGCACGAACGATATTCATCTAGACGCAGCCTATTGGTTCCTATTCGAACTGATGATAGATGATATGACACGCGTGTCGACGACATAAAGTAAACAGATACGACACACGAGTATACGAGATTATTGGCCGAAGCGTTACGCCAGTTAAGGATTAACCTGTTGATCGTCGTTGTCACAAAGAGTATCGTCACGATAGCTACGCTGAGTCGAACGATGATGTCGTGATGCCTGAAACGATTTTAGCGACGGGTCGCGCATTCCGCTGATTAAGGAAAATTCCGATCCCTAACAGGTTGGACACGCTTATTATATTCAACCGAATTTTGCGTCGTGAAAAGAGCGAAACATCGGTACCTCGAGGTACCACCTCGGCGATGGCCGGCGTGCTACTGAGGGGTTGCAATGTAGAAGCCACCCTCGCACCCGCTTCGCATCAGCCGCGGACCACCTCTCCCGCATCATCACGGTTCTGGGGCTTTGTTGTTCTCTCCACACGTGCTCTTTCAATAATTCGTATTCATCAGACGTTATAATTTTCATCGCGTTCACTAGATATTGATGAATTTTTATCGAATTTTAGCAACTTTGAAATATCTTCAAAATATAAATATTTTTTTATTATCGTTATATATATTCCTAAAATATTACAAATGATGCAAGAAATATCATTAATTTTATTCGTAATAATATCTTTTATTACAGAATTACGATCAAAGGTTTGAGCTATTTCGCACTTTCTTTTTATTTATCAAAAATATACTTAGATATGTTTTTATATTACATTATAAGGCAATAACTATCTATAGAAATTTATTTTATTAAAAATAAAAATATTTAGCTTTGTAATTATTTACGTAGACATCTCTTAAAATTTTTCTCGCAAAAATAAATTTTGTTACTTATATACGCGATTAAATATCGAAATAAAAAAATTGTAAAATACCATGCCAATCTTCAAGTCCGTAACTAACACTTTTCTTAGACTATGAAGTATTCCCTGTCGATAGCATCGGAACAATCTATCAAATGAAATTGCGTTTGTGTTTACGCCGAAGGAATCTACGAAGGCATTGCAGGTCTGACACTACAACAATGTCCAACAGGTAGATGTTTGGGTATATGCAGGCACACGTTGCGGAATCTAATATTTGCCTCTGATGTTGGTCCAAACCTAGTATAGCTCGACCTTTAATCAAGGCACTTTAGAGGCTTCGCATGGAGGAATTTGATTTGGCTTTCTCGTCAGTCTGTAACTTCAACACATCGACGATTAACATCATTTCGTAGATACATCAGTTTCTCTGGCACGAATTTCTGACAAAAATGCTTTTAAATTGCAGCAGACTGTTAGATATAAATTATTTATATAAAAAAAAAGAAGAAGAAGAAGTAGATTACTTCGAGTCTTACTTGTCAAATATTTTCAAAATATAAAGTAATAAATTTCGCAGAAAGATTGTCTCTATAGTAAATTATTACTTCAAAACTTATTAGTTCTGTTTAAAAAAGAATTAGTCATACAAAATATATATATAATATTGATTTCTTTACTGAGTTAAATTATCTCATTAATTTTGCATATTAAAAAATAATGTAGAAAAATTAAATAAATTTAAAAAAATATTAAATAATTATTAAATAATGAAAAAAGGAAAAAATATTTATATTGAAAGAATATTTTAATAATGCTGTTTTAATTCAATTTGTTGGACAAAAAATTATTATAATTTTTCTCAAACAACTAAAAAAAGTTAAATTAAAAATTAAAAAATTATTAATGTTGCTTAAAAACATTGTCTTTTTTATTTACTCGAATGATATCTTTCAGATATCATTCGAGTATATATAAAGCTAGTAATATCAAAGACCGCTAGATAGCAGACACATCCAGTGAAAATATACAAAGATATCCACCATTCAAGTAATAAATCTTTTCTAATACTAATCTTCAAATATTTATAAAATAAAACTTACAATTGGCATTATAATTCAATACCTTAGATAACTTATTTTGATTAATAATAGTATTACGATATCAGAAAAAGTGCAGCAATACTACCATATTTGATGTTTGATATTTATTGTATGCTTTCATATTACCTATTCATATTCAATCGTATCATAATTGAAAAATGCAAATAAAGAATTTAGATTAAACCTTTCATATATATTTCTTTTAAGCAATTTTAAATGTAATTTTAAAGATCTATAAATTGTAAATTATTTCTTTGTATTGATCAAGACAATCGAATGGCTTTTTAATTTTTTATTTAATATGCACAAAGTCATAAAACACATTACATGTGATCGATAGATTAATTGAAGTACTTTTCTTTCTCTCTCTCTCTCTTTCTCTTCCTCTCTCTCTCTCTCTCCTTCAATAATGAAGTAATGATGTTTTGAAAACGTCCATTTGTTTGTGCTAAATATCAAACGCAATGAAAACAATTCAACAATTTTTTTAAGTAATTAGTCTTTGCAAAAAAATACGGTTACATAAATCGACGTTTTTTTATTATTAGAATTAATAATCACCTGGTGTTAAAGCGATTCAAGAGGCTAGTTATTTTTCATTTCATGTTGGCAGATAATGAACAGATTCTATGTAATATAACTAAATAATATAACTGACATGAGCTTCAAAATGATGGAGAAAAGGAATACTTATATATTTTAGAAACTTTTATTTTTATTCTTGATTGGCAAACGGTGTTTCTCCACAATGATTTTGCTATGTAAAAATCTAAACAATTTGCTACAGTATATAAAATAGACATCTCCTGTTGCTCAGCTATCCTGTTTTAGCCTGTGGCAATAAGCCATTTGTAATTTGTTACAGGCTCATTCCAGTATGTTATATAATTCGACAGATTGCGATGCGCAGTTCCTTGTATCAGCTATGAGATTCAATCTATGATACTCCAAACAATAATAAAACGTCAGGATCCTATATAAAATTTCATGTTTCTTCATTCTTATCTGCTTCATTTATCTACAAATTAGTTCGATAAAAATTGTGTTAGTCATGTCAAAAGAGATATTCATAAGTGATGCTTAAAAAAAAATAATATCAATTGATCATGTGTTTTGAAGACGATTTGCTTAACGTTCTCATAGTGGGGAACGTCGAGACGAAATCATTTGACGTTTTCAAGTTTGCACATCGATCAAGTGTACTCATCATGCTGCGTGCAACTCGATCGCTCAGTGAGTGAGATCCTGGCTGACAAGTGCATTGTGATAAAAAAATGTCGTCACTGAACATTTTTCATATCGAGTTCGATCGGCCAGACGCTGTTTACATACCCGGTGAAATCATTAGCGGCTGCGTTATTATCGATCTAAAAAGGAAAAAAATTGCCGAAGGTAAATAATGTAATTAAATTTTTTTCAAAATATATCGATCGAGCGAAGTCATCGCAAATTTGTTTTTGTAAACCATGCCGATAATTATATATAGATCCCTTTCAAATAATATCTACATTTTTTTATTTTCTTTCTTCATTTTCAAAAAATATAAAATTTTTATACAAAAATTTAAAAAAAGTGCAATCTTAATACCGTCTAAAATTATATCTAGTTTTGTGAGCAAAGGTTTCGACATGAATGAAAATTTAAAACTCTTTTATTTATATTTCAAATTGTAGTTGAAGAAGTCTGAATAAGGAAAAAATTATACCATTATATATATATTGATATAAAGTTATTAAATTAAATTTTAAAAAATTATGTTAAACATTCTGCACATTGCTCGTTTTTTATTTTTTATTACTAATATATTTATTATTGAAATTAATAAGCCAGGCTTTGTTGAAGTTTGTTAAAATTTTAGTATTACTGCAATTTATATTTGTAACTTCTTATCCTACAGATGTAAAGATTATCAATTCGTAGAGATTACTATTATAACATAGTAACATGATAACAAATATGTGCACGGAAATTATATCACTTTCCGAATCAAACGCTTTGATAACGCGTCGAAAATTATAAGATCATTCTTATCATAATTTTTAGAATATAAAATATTTTTCTATTGTGATAAAATTACTATCACGTATTTTTAAAATAATATAAATATAATCAAGATAAAATTTCATGAACTCTCTACAATTCATATGTTCTCACGATCATAAAATAATTTTAACATAAATAAATAAATATATATGCTTGAACTAAACAAAATTTATACAAACTTTATTATAAAATGGACTTTCTTAATTAATTTTTTATTTTAGACATAAAACTTTAAAATAATCATTAATCTTTGCAATTATAGCATTAAAATTATCGGCTAAAGGAGAAGCTAATGTCAGATGGATTGAAACAACGAGTACGATAGATGCTAACAGAAATCCTACAAGTACTTCTACTATACACAATGGGAACGAAAAGTATTTTAGTTTAACCATTTCGATGTTAGAAAGATTGGAAGGTATTATCTATTAAAAGATCATATATCGTGACAATCAAAATTTTGTTAGAATATATTATTATACTTATATATGCTAATACTTAATTATTTTTTTTATAAATATTCTTTATTCATGTATGTATCGTAAATTTGCATGATATAAAATGCCATGAATAATCGCAAATCAATCGTCTAGTGTAACAATTATATAAATAAATAAATGTTAATGGAAATCAGAGTAATACAAATTATGATACTAAACATTTAATTGTAAAATGATAAGATAGATACATTTTGCTATAATCCAATTAATACAATTAATTATATTCTGAGGCTATATATAAGTTTCCATTAATTTCAGATGGAAAAGTCCATCTTCCTGCAGGATTGAATAAATATCCCTTTTGTATCCAATTACCCCGCGATATACCGTGCAGCTTCGAACATCAGTATGGTCATATCAGATACACGATAAAAGCGATTATTGTTAGATCATGGCGATTCAATCACGAATGTAAAGTTGCATTCACTATAATTACAACTTACGATTTAAACATTCGTCGTGAGCATTGTGTGAGTAAATGATATTCCAAATTTTTATTATCATTTTATCATTATTTTATTATCTTCTCATATTTCTGAATCAGTATATACAAGATAGTTATTTTATAGTTAATTATAAATAATCCCATTCAAACAATTATATTAAAAATTAATAATGTTTTATTTTAGATCGGTATACATGATGAAATAAACGAAGCTTTCTCATGCCTCTGCTGCATCAGCGATGGTTCGATAAATGTACAAGTTAAATTGCCGACTACAGGATTCGTTCCAGGACAATGGATCGAGACATTTTTCGATATAAGGAATACTACAAGCACTGAATTACAGAAAATCTGTCTTAAGTTACAGCAAGTAGGTTTACAAGTAACTTGCCTAAATATGTGATATCTCCTTGATGAAAAAAAAGATCAGAAAATAAGTCGAATGTAAAAGAATAGTGAAACAGAAACGTAAACAAAACACTTTGAAAGAAGCGTTAAGAGATGAGAGCTTTTTACGTTCTACTGTTTCACTTTCTTTAGAGCTTTATTCGCACTTCTTTCATTCTCTCATTTCGCTCAACTTATGCTCGATCTTTATTTTCCAAGATATCTAAATCGATAAATTAACCAGAGTTAAATTTTATTCTATCCTGCGATAATTAAAAATTTTAATTTCTACTTACAAAGTTTCTCAAGTTTCACGCGACTACGTCTAGAAAACACCTTAAAACAACTGTAACAGCTGTACAAAAAACAGGACCGTTTGATAAGCACACTATTATCGCGTTACGTTTACTTATTCCATCGATACCACCTTCGGAACTAGAATTCTGCAGTATAATTTATCTAAAATATATTCTACGTATCATCCTTCATAGTTCAGGAAGGTATGTACATATTTCTCGAAAGCACTGTAATAAATCAAATGTATTATAATTATGCAGTATTTTATGCGTTTGATGATATCTAATAACAATGTAGAATGTAAGAATTTAAGTCAATTTTTTTCATTAGGTATCACAAAATCGTCAAAGAGTACCCAATTTTGATTGGAACAATACCACTGCAGCCTGCACCATCGACTCCGGTAGCTTCATCTTCCTTACATGTATCTCAATCGACAAATGAAGACATGATTCTAGAATCTAATATGCCAAGTGCAAGTTATCCAAGTTCATCAATGAACGAATTTCTTGATGGTAAAATACTCAATCAACAGATTTTATCAAATGATGTTTATTATATGATAATTAATATAATTATTTATTTTTCTTCTTAAATAATGTTTTAAATAACTTACAAACATAAAAAAATATAATTATTTATTTTTCTTCTTAAATAATGTTTTAAATAATTTGTAAACATAAAAAATGTCTATATTTCATTTTTATTAAGAGTACTCTATTTTTAGTATAATTATATTTAGTATAATTAGTATAATTTATTATATTCTATTCTATTTTTATTTAAACAGCGTCGCTACAGAGTATATTACACTCTGAACAGTGACTCACGCTTTTAACAATTTATGGAAACTGGTTTTAATATTCCTTACGTGTGGAGATAATTATTAAACGACTCAAGTGTTTAGAAGTTTCACCATTCGCGTTTCATTTTACTTTAATAATTTAAAACAAAATCAATATTTCTTTATATATGATCAGGATTATTTTATGCGAGCATTATAAAATTTCAAAATCTATTATAATTATACATTCACGAAAATTATTACGAAATTTTGATTCAAGTCTTTGATTTTTTTGTACCTAGCTCCTCCATCATATGAAGAATGCTGTATGGGTAGAGCATCTTGTATCAAAGATTCCATGGAATCTACATACGTGTATGGTGCAAACGAGCCCTTTGCACCTAAATATCCAGTCTTCAAATTCCCTACTTCACGTAAGACTATATTAATTAAGTCTTATGTTATTTCTACAGCTACATATATTATCAATATTTTACTTGCAGATTCGCCTGAGAAATAAGAAGATTGTTTGATAATCAAGAATTATGAAATAATTATATTACTTGATAATTATATCTCAATAATATTACTTGATAATTACATCTCAAATTAAAAATGTCTTCCTGCAATATGAGGAACCGATGGAACGAAAAGCAGTGTCACGTGGTCTCATGTGCGCGCGCACAGGTCTCGCATTCTAGTGAAGTATCTATATTACAGAATTAGGATATCGTTGGATTCTTGCAAGAACAAAATGCAAAGACTGTAAAATAGAAAATATGGTAACTATGAGAAATACAATGAATTTATAAAAACATTATTTAAGAAAATTTTTTTATTTATTGTGTCTGCAGCCGACTTACAACCAACATTTGTTGTGTAGGTAAGGCAAACTGCAAACCTTACCAGTATTCAAGAACATTATACATAAAATATACAATACTATAAAATATACCATATATAATGTAATTATTATTTAAAAAATATAAACTGTATATATATTAACTATATATAAACTATAATTATTATTAAAAAGAACAATAATATAAAAAAATTTATGTCGCCCTATACAAGTGCCCCATATTGCATTTCAACATGACTAGCACGAGTCTGTGAAGATTCGTGACGTAGTTGACGCATGCGCACAAGAGACCGAGGGAAAAAATCGAGACTCGAGTTCCCTTCCCCACATTGCTTCCTGTTTCTTATCGTTTTAACTAATTTAATTTTATCTAATTTATCGTTGGTTTATAACATTGTGACTAAGAAAGAAACATTCTAAAAAATAAAGATTTTTTAAGAATTCTCGTAATTATTATTTGATGTTGTTAATGTTTCTTCTTTTTAAAAACATATTTTTGTGTATAGAAAGTATAAGAAATGATACATGAAAAAATAAGATTTTGTTGAAGGATTTAAAATTTTAATGGTTACAAATCTGAAAATAATTTTATTTTGTTGAACCATCAAAATAATTTTCGGAATCTTAAAAATAGCAAAAAATTTTAATTAAGTCTATATAGCACTGGTTTGAGCGTTCTACATAATAATCTTGAATTTAACAAAATTATTTTTTTGATCTGTATTCAGCTAAAATTTTAGATCTTTCAACAAAATCGATCTTTCCGTGTACAGTTAAATATATGCTTTCTTTTATTGCGTATAATGTCCAATTTATTTAATGTAAATAAATTCCACGTTTGCATTTTTGCTAAAAAAAATAAACACTGTTCGCCGAAACATACAAATATATAAATTTAATTTATTTACAGATTTTTAAGATGCTATTAGCATTAATTATTTGAAGATCTAAAGAATTAATTTAGGATTTTATTCAGCTCAGTTTGGAAATGCGTACGAATCCGACAAAACTGTCGGCTCGCAGTTCAAAAGATAACTGAAAAAGTTTGAAAAAATTGTATCTTAAATGTATACAATAATATAATTAGGCTCCCAAGATCTAGCTTTGACCGTATAGGCAAAATTCTCATTTGATTCGATGAACTCGATGACGGTCAAAAAATCTATATACTTATTTGTTATTATTATATAAATTTAATTCTTATAAGAAAAAAATCAATTTTGCACTATCTTTGCACAGTCAGCACAGTATCATAAGAGTATATAAAGTTAGTAGTATTAGAAGTCACCAGATAGCGAATGAGTACGGCGAATTTAACAAGATATTTATTGATGTATTGATGTAATATTGTAATCTTGTGTCGAGATAATGTAAGAGATACTTCACATTACGCACAAAAATTATCTAATAATAGATAATCGCATTGATTATTCGATAATCAACCACTGAAAACTAACAATTGTAGAATCGTTGCGGTGTAACTACGGCACAATAATGACTTGATAAACTCGCACAGAAATGTTCAACACGCAATACAGTTCCACGTAACATCGATTGAATACATTTAATAGGTTTGATAAGACGAAAGTACGTCATTTGAAAGCAACGCATTCCCCACGGTCCGACGAAGAAAAATATATCATTTGTAGGAGCAATGCAGCAATGAGAGACGATGTAAACGCGCGTAATACATTGAACTACTAGTTCTATTGTTCAATTATCTATTTTCATAAAATAGTTAAAACTTATCAATAATTATCGATCAGATTATAATCTTGATAATTCTCGAAAATTGATAATTTTTCATGTTATTACATATAAATGACGCATTCGTATCGTAATATTGTTGCACATCATGCAATAGTATCGGTCCTCTATAATTTTCCGTCGTTTCGAAGAATTATACTTTCATTTAGCTACAACGTCACCCATGTGAGTTGCACATACGGAGTATAACACACTCTGAACAGTGACTCACGCTTTTAATTTACAGAACCAATTTAATTCCTTACGTGTGGGGATTATTACTGAATGGCTCAGAATCGGTTTCACCATCTGGTTAACTTGATCGGTTGATTAAGTGATCAACTGTGATTGGTTCATTCTGGTCAACAATAAATACGATTGGTTAACTCCAATGGAATAATCAGCCGAGCTAACCGGAAATGGTGAAATCCTCAAATGTTTAGAAGTTTCATTCTCTTCGTGATTTAATTTGAATAAATGTATGTTCATATTCAAACATCCGTATTCTAAAAATTGTATTAAAATAATATTAAAATAATAAAAGAATTTTTCGCAGCCGACTCATATACAACATATATATTTTGTTTATCTCTCGTTCAAATACAAGTTTTCCTTAAAATGGTAGAAACATTTTCTTCTATTAAACTTTTTTTTATTTAGCAAAAGTACTTTTCACAATCATTGAAATAATATCGACATATGTCTGTTCCTCATTATCCTAATAAAATGCAATTATTTTTTACTATATCCTCAGTTTCTCATACGCTATATTTACTACAAGATCGAAGGTACTACAACTACGAAGATCAGGAATAAGAAGGCTCCCACTTCCATCCAGTTATCGTAAAGAATATGACACACACCCCGATGACATTCATAGTGAGATGCTGATACGAACCGCCCGCCCACGACTCGATGCCTGTCGACATCGGTGTAGCGACAGTGCAATCGGTCAGAACACGCGGTACCAACGTCGCGAGAGGACTCAACGAACGTCCCGTCGGACCAATATCTAACGTCCATTTGTATTCTCCACTTCAGATCGCATAGATCGTCTGAAATCAATTTTATTCGATAAAAACAAGATTTGGGCGTATTCTCTCGATGCCATCGTTGAGGACCTTCCGCATCGAATTCGATCGGCCGGGCGCTACTTACGCGCCCGGTGAATTCGTCACCGGCAGCGTCATCGTTGACCTGGTCAGAGACAAGATAATCCGAGGTAAATAAGCGGCACGTGGCTGGCAGATGTGACACGAGGCTTGCAGTATTGAGTGATCACGCCGCCGGTGCCATCGACGCCGTGCCAACGAGAGCGTCGGGCACCAGCGAGTGTGTCCATAATGTGTGTGCGCGCATGTATGTTCATGTACGTAAAAATGCGTCAGTGCGAAACCAGAATCGTGAAAAAAAAAATAGAAGACCTGTTAGCTGAACTTCTTGCACCGTTCATCTTTTCTCTTCTCATCTCCAACACGATGGAAAGAGAGGAAAGATGAAAAGTTTAGCTGCAAAAAGTTTAGCTGAAAAGAAGGATTACAGACTCTCAGAGAAACGTGCCATAATTAATATGCTCGTTATAAATAAATGTGAATATAAATTTCAAATATTTGAATATAAATTCTGATTAAGAAAAAAAAAATGAAGAAACCGATGAATTCGATCGAAGAACAAATACGAATGTTAAGAGAAACGGATTTAAGAAATTCCAAATCTTGCAGTTTGATAAAAAAAAGAAAAAGGATATTTCTATATACATATATGTATATATATATAGTATATGATATATATAATATACATAGTGTTACAGATTTTGTTTAGAATAATTAGATTCATTTATTACTATATATGTGTATATATAATATATATATATATATATATATGTAAAATAATTAGATTCATTTATTTTTATATATATATATATATATATATATATATATATATATATATATATATATATATATATATATATATAAAAATGAATCTAATTATTCTAAACAAAAACAATGCGATTAGTTACAATGCAACGAAAATTGACAAACGCAGAAATTTCTGCTATATTACGATACAATGCAATTATGTAGACGGAAAAAAGTTAGTCTCTAAATCAAGATTAGATAATTTCATATATAGAATGAACCACACAATTGAGACAAATTATATCTTGAGTTTGGTTAATGATACAAAAAAATTATGCGGGAAAAGGTTGAATGATATAAAAAGATCCACTTTCCTACGAGTTTATTTTTCTCATAAATGCAATGATGCAAAAAATGCAAATACATTCTTTTTTTAAATGGAATTACATATTTTTTTATAACGGTTCCTCAGAACCTGCGTAAGACAGTTATAATGTAAAAATGATTTTTTATATTTGTGACATGTTGCACATTTTTAATAAGTCGTATGTTTTGTTGAAAATGTCCCGTAGATATTAATTGTAAACACTTGCGAGTATAAACAGTAACCACCTTAATTGTGTTATGAAAAACATAAAGAAACGATTCATGAAATGTTTACTATATGAAGACAGAACATTCGAACATCTTCTTTAAGCGTACGAAAATGCGAAATATTTCATGAATTGTTGATTTTTTACATTGTACCCTAATATTATACTTTCTTACGCAAGTTATTCCGAGGAACCGACCTACATAAAAAAAAAAGTAGACCGTGCCGTTTTAATTATCATGTTCTGTTAAACGAACCGAAATGCCGATCACTACTCGCTCAAAAAATTTCTTTTCGACATATGCTCATGTTTGCGCGATTTAATGACTATCGCATCTAACTAATAATTACCATCACTATCTAATAATTACCATCACTGATGAAAACTGTGTACAGTAGAAACGTATGAATTATTTAAATTAGAATAATGTATTGAACCACATTTCGATCATTGGGTTTTTGTTTAATAACACCTTCTTTTATGTTGCTCGTTCTTGGTCGTTAGTTTTTCCTTTGCCTATGCAATTTTCGAGCGGTACTCAACAGAATTTAAAAAAAAGTAATTCTACTTTAAAAAAAAAACATTTTTGCATTTTTTAAATGCATCGTTGTATTTATATGCAACAATGAAAAAAATAAATTCGTAAGAAAATAGACTTTCCTCTACCATTCAACCTCTTTTTCTGTATAACTTTTTTTATCACTAACCAAACTCGAAGTATAACCTGTCTCAATTGCGTGGCTCACCTTGTATAAGCAAGAATTATTTTTGCTTGCATCAATACAAATTCAATCAAATCAAGACTAAAATCTTCCTAAGAAAACTATAATATTCTTGCTTACATATGAGATTATCTAATCTTGATTTGAGACTAATCTTTTTTCTGTGTAGCAATTAAAATAGTCAAATATCACATTCGTAAAAAAAATTTTTATGTTGATATGTACATCATCGATATTTTTTATTTTTATAATAAAAGAAGTAATCGAAGGTGAGATTTTCTTTTTTTTGCTTAAATTTCTTTGGTTGCTAATTATCCTTGTATAAATCATTGATCATTGATCATTTTTTATTATCCTTTCTTTCTTTTACATTTGAAAAAGATAATTAAAAATAATTAAAAATTAATTTTTATAGATTTAAAAAATTCTGGAATATTTCCGAAAATGATATAATGGTTCAATTTGCACACGTATCTTGTATAGAGATTCTGTCTGCCATAAAAATGGTTATCAAATGCTCAGCATGACATTATTCAGTAACAAACGCTGAGTTCGCATAGACGAAATGTGACACGGTGGCTCACATTTTCTAGCCTCTATGATATTATTAATAGAAACGTTATGAAATCTCTTTTTTGCTCTATCACTTTACAAAAATAAGCTAATTAAATAAAATCTTATTATTTAACCGAATACAAATGAAAGAAGTGTCAATTGAATATAAGTCAGTTTGATTCGTGTTATCAGAAACAACAATAAATAAACAAAGATTCGCTATAATTATTTCAATTTTCGTTGCATTGAGACTAGTGTTTATACAGAGACAATTAACAATCAAAGCAATTTTCGTGAACAAAGTCGTAATTATCAAAACGCATTGTACATTACTTAATGAATAATATTAGAGTATATATATCAGAATTTATTTTTTAAAATTTAAAATTTCTAAGCTTTAGAAATTTTATTTTCTAAAATTTTCGATTATTATCACTCATATGTGTATGTATATATGTATATACGCGCGCGCACACGCACACACACACACACACACACACACACACACACACATACAACAAACAAACAATAAAAAGAATATTTATTATTTAATATTATTATTATTTATTTTCAATTTTTATTACAACAAATGTTCAAAGTGTTTCCTATTTGACTCAATACACACATAGATACGTCGAATCATGGACTGTCGCATTCTTTCAAAAATTTCGGACGGTTGGTTTCACAAGTAACAAAGATACGTTCATACGAAGACGGTGTAGCGTATCTTCGTTATCGATTTGAATTTTATGAACTAAGAGAAAAATTTTAAAAGAGTGTTCCTACAAATAAAAATCTAAGGGATTGAAATCATGGTCATTTTCCATTAATAAACATTTATTTGAACTATATCTCAGTAAGAGTATGTTTGCGAATATATGTTGATGTGAATATTTTTTCATATTTTCACATTTTTAGTGTGTGTGTGTGTGTGCGTACGTGTATGTGTGTACCTGATAAGTTGTTTTCTAAAATATATTTCTCATCTACGCGTTTTTAAATACTTCAATTTCACTCGAATGTGCATTTCGCAATTTAAATTTTCAAAGAAAGTTGTAAACAGCATAAAAATAAATTTATCGAAAAACGATTATCGCATGATCTAATAGATCTGTTAGATTGAAAGGCTCCGAAGCAACAGTGTATGAAACGTCGGTTTTACAGTTTTCGCAACTATTTTTACGTATCAGCTGTAACTAGTTACGCAACACGTTCATGCCTGCGAGTATTATTGATATGTTTCAAACGACATTGAACTTTGTGAAGTGGAGCATTGTTGCAAGCAAGTCTTTCCTGCTTCGCATAAGCTACATAAAAAATTAGTAAGACTTCTTTTACTCGAAGTTGAAATCTTTTTTCAAGAAGAATATAGTTACGCATATATTCAAAGATCTTTTTTGAACCATTATATCACTTCCGGAAATTTTCCAAAATTTTTTAAATCTATTAAAATTAATTTCTAATTAAATTCTAATTGTTTATTTTTAATTCTTTTTTAAATGTATCAGAAAAAGGGGATAATAAAGAATGATCAATGTAAAACACAGTGATAACTAAAACTTTCAATATTTATTAAAAAAAAAATAGATGAAGAGAGAAAAAAGGATCTATTATTTTTTAATATATTATATTTTAATAAAAAGCATGAAGACTGAAAATATTTTTCTGAAAACTGAAATTATTTCTCTGAATTTTTCGCAGCGCTGAAATTGTCGATTAAAGGAGAAGCTAATGTTAGCTGGGAAAAAAGAAGACCTGTTAAGGATTCCCAAGGACACAGTCACACCCAGAATGATCATTTCCGAGCAAGCGAGCAGTATTTTAACTTGACTTATTATCTATTAGGAAATACCACAGGTAACACAAGATTAATCTACTAGAAGAGCCATTAGAAAGTAAACCTCTATAAAAGATATAAAATAATTATACATGATTACTCGATCAACTCTGTTAGTTGCTGAAATCAGTGGAACGTTCTTGATTTATTATTAAATAGATGAAACATTATAAATTTCAGGCAATGGAGAGGTACGGATGCCAGCAGGATTTCATAGATACTCTTTTAATTTCTCACTACCTTATAATATACCATGCAGCTTCGAACATACAAACGGTCACATCAGATATACGATGAAGGCCGTCATCGACAGACCATGGAGATTCGATCACGAAAGCAAAATTGCGTTTACCGTGGTCTCGTCTTATGATTTGAACGTTTACAATCATCAGTGTGTAAGTAAAAGCGCTACGTAAAGATTCACATCTCTTTTGCTTCTATATATATACAAAAATAACGTTGAATTTGAAAATGAAAACCAATGAGGCGCGATGCACACAGAAATTAAATATGTATTGATTATATGTATTGAGTAGTTAAGAAATGATTAGTGATTTATTCAGAAATCGGTTCAATTCATTATATTATAGGTATTGCAGCACCAAAATCAAATAATTTGTTTTTCATTAGATCGGTATAGATGACGAAATAAGCGAAAGTTTTTGTTTCTGCTGTTGTCTCAACTTTGGTTCAATAAGGATACGTATCAGAATACCAACGACGGGATTCGTTCCGGGACAATCGATAGAGACTATGGTCAACCTCAATAACACCAGCAGAGTCAATGTGACGAAGATCTGTGTCAAACTGGAACGGGTAGATATAATCGCATAACTAGCATATCAAATTAATTTCAACCGATATAGTAATTGTAATATCTTTTTTAAATTTCTATTCATAAAGACCTTGGAATTCCATGCAAGATTACCATACAATACAACTAAGACGGATAAGGCAATTGTAAAAGTCGAGCAAAGTATGGGACCATTCGAACAACAAGTCGATATCGCGTCACGATTACTGGTTCCGCCAATACCGCCATCCCAATTGGAATACTGCAGTATAATAGATCAGAAATATTCCTTGCGCATTACAATCCATGTCTCTGGAACGTACGTTTGCCCCAAAGCACAGCAACAAAATAAAATGAAATGTCATTTATGCACAATTGTATATATATGTTAACAACTTGTTTTTTTAATTAATTCTTAAACTTGTTGGGAATTGTTTTGTAGTATTTGCAATAAATTTACACAGAAATTTGCAATTAAATTATATCGATTAGTGATTTGTTAAGATTTCAATTTCTGCTATATTGCAGGCATTGCAGCATCACCAAGACTTATCCGATCTTAATCGGAACAATTCCATTACGCTCTACTATTCTATCTGCATCCTATATGCAAAGCGTACAGTCTTCTGCTCCTGTAATGCAATACGATTATGATCCACCACCACCGATGCCGACGTCTCCAGATTATGCACCACCAAGTACGCCCTATCCTCAAGGTTTTGCCTCTCCGAATCAACCCAGTACGTCAACTAATCCGTGGGATATACGTGAGTAATGTTTTTCTTTGTAAACGAAAATTATTTTGGAAATTTCATACTGAAACTTACAGATAAATATATGTATATATCGATATTAGCATAATTAAATATCGATTTCATTTTATTATCTTAATTCAATTAAAAATGCAACAAATCAGCTAAAAAGAAAGTATTTTTCTATGAAAATATTTTTGTCACAGAATTAAGAAATATTATCAAAATATAATTTGTAAGATTCACATAGAAATTTGATAATTGTAAGAACTTTTTAAAGGATATAATTTTAAAAAATTATTATCTCTATCTAGCACCGCCATCATATGAAGAATGTATGCAAAGAGCGAATAGCATCAAAGATGAAGACGAATCGAATTACGTGCACGGTGCCAATGAGCCCTTCGCACCAAGATATCCGGTCTTTAATTTCACAACGCCACGTAAGAATAGAACACTGTTACTAAATCTATCATTTTTAACACTACATTTTCAATATTCATTATTCATTAGTCATTTTTTTCCATAGACTCATCTGAAAAATAAGTAAAAATGTAATACCTATCCTGGAAAATAAGCAGAGGCAAAATGGAAGACACGTAGCATCAATAAAGTTACTTCCAATGCGTTTTGTGACACGAAGAAACAAATTAGAAAATCAAAAACGCAGCCTCTAATCTACTACCTCATATAGTACCTCGCATAAATGTTATTCAACTTTTTTGTAAATGTAAATTGATCACATGTATATATATATATTTTTTTATATAATCTATATCACACTCTGCTTATGATTACAAATATATCGTGCAATATGTTTCATGCAGAACAAATTATGTATAATATAAAATGTACAACGAAGAATATAATTTTGCGATACGAATACAATGTTTGTTTACAACAGCAGTCAACACGCTAAGTTTTAAGGAAGCTAGAGGAATAGAATCCGCAAAAAGGAATATGCAAGGAGCAATAAAGATAGTTATGCCAAAAAATGGCATATTTACACAATTTATTTTATATCTCAACATCATATCATAATCATCGTCAAGTCATATACTAGCAAAAGTAACGTTAAGGAGTTTCGAACTTCGGCTAAAACGGCAGAGATAACGGAAAAAGAAAGAATGATAGGGAAGGAAGGAGGAGAGAGAGATTCATTTCGATAACTTGTGCAAGCTAATCGATTTAAAATCATGAATTTGGAATCGTGAATGTGAAAAGTGCAATATATATGGAAGTCGGAGATGGAGCGAGAAACGTATAACAGAAAAAGACTATGACGTAATCGTGAATTTAGCGCGAACGATCACTTCTATTTGAGATTTTTTCTATTCTACAATAATTGTATTCCAAATTTACAGCATAGCAAATGTACATGGTACTATTATTCACATTCAGCCACCAAATGCCCGACAAACGTATGATTGTAGGAACTGAACCCATTCATTTCGACGCTTTTAACACTGCCTTAAATACTGAGACTGAACGTCGGGTATCTGTTAGATTGTTCGAAAAGAGTTCGTAGGAAATTTAAGGATAAATTAGAACTCGGTTTATTAATATTTAAATGTATTCCTTATTGAATAATATATTGGCCGTTTTTTCGATGCTTTGCCATCTTGTAAGTTCATTATTTTATTTGCCTAAAACTTTATTTCATCGTTATTAACAACCTGAAAATTTGCTTGGGCCATCTCAGTCTTTAACGTTGAAATCTCCGCTTGGCATCAAACAAGTCACTTTTGTACAGTACTTTCACACAGCATCCCCTCCATAAACGGCACAAATCTCTTTTGCAGATTCAATAGCATTTTTTACTTTTTGAAAGTAGAAAATGATTTTCAAAATCCCACAAAATGAACAATATTCAATAATACACATATTCAGCTATGCTTATACTTCGCATAAACATTGTTGTAATATGTATGTTGAAGCATTATCTTTCAGAATGCAAAACATATCTTGATATGAAACGCAACATGTTTGTGCAAACTGCAACATTATCTTTTAAAAATCCTTATGAATTTTTCGAACAACCTAATATTACGCGATATTGCTATCGGATAACTGCGAAAGATTGATAAAGGCTTCCGATACTTGAAAAAGCTTGAATAATTGAATCTTCATTCCAAGATGCCATAAACGTCTGTAAACTATTCTTACATCGCAAATTTCACTTTAATGCCGCTTGCATGAGAATGGTCCCGTTAATTATCAGAACTTGTTATCGTCAGGCATCGCCGAAATTTGTATGGAAGCCATTTACTTTGATACAAAGTCAAGCTCCATAGGATTTGGGCTTTAGCGCATGGAATATTTCAAGCATTCTTACGAACGAGTTCTTCTTGATGGACCATTCTTATAATCGTAAATTCGATCAGAGCGGTCTCTTGTATAATTCACAGAAACATCCGAAGCAAAATCGGCAGGAAATGATGCGCTATGATTCGTAATATTCTGCGGTGTATGACTGATACGTAAATGTGTACGATTCTAATCGGCATTCAGTGTCCGCAAAACTCGTGCTAATTCGATAAATGACGTAAAGGTTGGAGTAAATTCATATTAGGCACAAGGACAATTAACTCGCAAGAAAAATTCACGAAACGCTGCAGAATTTTTCAATATGTAATTAGAGATAGCAAAGTCAGGAAATACGAGTGTGGACTCATCTAGCGATAAACACAAACTTGTACTGCATATAAAATGCTGGTTGTAAAATTTAGAAATAATAAAACATAAATCCGAATAATATTAAAATACTTGATTACAGACAAGGCGATTATAACAAATTGACTTTTGTCTTTGACTCGATAATGTTTCCTGACTTTTTTTCTAGATTTTTCCGAGCGTCCTGGTTGTTCGGGAGGGAAAAGGAACTGTGCGCTCCGACTTTACAAAAATTTACTTCGCTTATATTACAATAACCTTCCCTCAATTTAAGACATTCAACCCTTAATATATTATTATCATAAATAAATTTGGTCTATATCGGTAATATTGTGAATACGCCGGTACAAATACTGGCAGTATTTGGTTAAGTAAAAATCATGATCACTAGAAGAGGTAACTTGTACGGAGATTAATTAATTACGGTATTACAATTCCTTTCATATTTCGCATTTCCTTTCTTTTTCTTTACATTTCGCGCAAACGCAAAAGAGCGATGTTTCAATATCACAAAATTGACGAAAGAGAATTATGTGAACGCGCACGTTACTACTTCCAGTAAACCTGATTTGACATTCTTCAAATGATTTGCCGGGGATTTCGCAAATCTATCCACGATAGAAGCAAAATTTCCCGATTGGATGACAATGAAATATTTTCATTAATTAGAATTTGTACATAATTTAGTGTGATATAAAATCGTTAATGCCTTGTGGGATCGATCTCTATAATTAATTCCCTTGATAATTTGCGAAAACGGATAATAAAAACAGATTTTTATCAATAAAACATCGATAACTCATATTTCGACATACTGTCGCGAATGAGTTGTGATAGCTAACGCGCGACAAAAGCAAACGAGAGAGATAACCATAAATGTATATATGAGATAACGCTACTTCGTGAATAGATCTACAAATAGAATCGATAGGGGGAGTACTGCGAGTCAGGTAGATCGGCTTGAAAAAACGAGCGTTGTAACAGGTATTTTCAACATTTCCAACTTGATCCACCAAGATTGCCCCGGTAGCACATTGTAAACTATCGCGATCCACTTACTCGCGATGATTCGTTTTAAAAAAATAATCAATGTTGTTGTTATTGTTGCCACAATGTGGCATAATGGGTTCAAGACAAACATCAACATCTTTTCTCTACTTGCATGTATGTGTACATACTATCAATACAACCAGTTAACATTAACTGAGAATAAGAAAAAGGCATTATTTTACATCATCACCGCGTGTTGATCCAAGTCATGAACCATAGGACTCTGAGTTGTACACACGCAGTGTTTAAAATTTTTTTTTTTACATATGTCTCTATATATTTATAATGTATGTTGTGTTGTGTTGTGTGGTTATGTTTTACTCAATCACTTTACATTATTACACTGTTTTTTCAGTCCACACACTTTTCAAATACCTGCAAAGGAAAATTCACATTTTGCCCCATTTGTATTTTTAAGAACGATAACAAACAATCCCTACACCATGCATAGAAGCGATATTGTGATATAGTATTTATAATTTGTTAGCTCTTATTATGCACGTCAAGCGCGTATGTGGCAGCCACGTACTGAGTCAAATTCATACATATATTATTCCACCCAAGAATATAAATAGATTTGCACAATCAATAACCGAACAATGAACTCTCGTGCGACATGTAAACTCTAAAATCAATAATATTACTAAAAAAATATTGCAGCATTTATTAGATGATTTCTCTTTTTTTCTCATCAAATATATAAATACCTTACTATAAAAGATTAAATTATCAAATATATACGTAATTATAAAGAAAATTTTGCAATATTTAGAAATTTAAAAATAAGAAAATTATACAATATTTTTGTCATCTAAAATTAAATAAATAAAATTTTAAAGCATACCATATTTACGTGCATATCTTTAACCTTCTCTCTTAATGGCACCGGGAGCTTCAGCTAATCCTTTAACTTTAAGCCGGTCTGCTGTTTTGAGAAATGCTGGTAGCTGATCTTGCGAAACGTTTACTTCACCTGCATACATGAATTCTAGAATAGCTTGTAGATGGCTGTACGCAACGTCCTTTAGAATTATAATTGGATGTTTGGACGGATTTTCCTACAAGGAAGAAATTTATTCGATTACAAAATCTATAAATTATTAGTGATATTAACTAATAGCAACATAAGCAACGTACCTCTAATAAGGATTTGAAGTAAGGACTACAGGCGGACAAAACCATTTTATGCGCCTTGCAAGTCTGACCATCGCAAGCCAATGTCACATCCGTGAAGCTTTTCTCATCTCGCAGGTGTTTAAACGACGACACCATGTTCGATTGGAAGTCATTCCATTTGAGAAAAAACTGTTGCTGCTCTCCCGCCATTGTGTATGCTGAAATTGCCCAATAACTCTTGCGTGATTGTGCAGTCTGGAAGCAACATTACAACGGGATATCAGTCAACTTAGCAAACAAATCAGAATTGCCTAAGCGTGTTCACGTATATTCGTGCAAATCAAAGAATGCGATAGGAAAGAAAGTGAAATAAGAACAAGACAAATACGGAAAGTCAATGAAAGACTCTCGCACGTCCGATCGCAGCCTACCGCGGGTAAATAAAAAATACAGTGTAAATAAAAAATGCAGCAATACGCTCGCGAGAGAACCTGTCATCAATTACGTCACGCTAAATGCCGACGAGGGAACAAAGTTCGAGGAAGCGCGCGAAGATCCTTTGTAGGTTAAGCCAGAGGATGCCACGGCGAGCGAGCGAGCGAGCGAGCGAACGAGGCAGCGAGACGCGGTGACGCGAGGTCGACCGAAAATCTCTCGTGCGAAACTGAGCGTATCATCTCGCGACGGGCGAATTAGCGCACACGGCTGTGCGCCGCGACGAATATCAGGTTCCAGTCGATCCGTCCTCGTCATATCGCGGCGCGTGCTTGCGTCCGTCGGGCCCGTCCTTCCGTCAAGAGGCGCACACGGGTTCGACACAACACACGATCCGCAAACACGGCAGGCGGGATCGAACGTGCGATGCCGTGAGGACGAGCTCGCACGACGTGCACGCGATTCTTACTTCGCGCCGTCGACGGGCCGCCGAATCCTGGACGAGGCGACGACGTTTTTGACGACCAGCACCCTGTCGCAGAGAGAACGCGAGAAATACGTAGCGCCAAAAACTTTTTGCGCGACTCCACGAATTTTTTGTTGTGGCTAATATCACGGCGAGGAAATTCGGCTGAAATCGAGTATCTCCGGCGGTGGTCGGTCCCGCGTACGCAGTACCGACTGAAGTCGCTCGCAAGCACCGCCGGCGCCAGATGGCGCGACCAATCCGGTTGCGGGATCGTTATCATGGTGCCGCGAGCCGACTTAAACAAATGGTAAACATTTCATGTTTTAATTTCTTACACAAATCTTAAAATTAAATGAGACTTAATCGGTTCTCTTTCCCTTTTTGAAGACAAAACAGCAAAGAAGCATAAAATTGATTCACTTTAATTGATGTTTAGAAAAAACGACCCTATACGCCTTTTATTTGACCGCGATATTATTATTATGCTTGAAGTTTATTATTTAATTATTTTATGATACGTGAAACTTATAAATGCTAAGATCTACATTTGATCTCTTTGACAAATTTACAAAAATTGTTAAAATTTTAAGTTGTAATAAATTAATTAATATTGTTTTAATGTTAGCAGGAAAACAATATATGGCTATATAAGTTATAGTTCATGACACATATAACAGCCATATAACATATAGCAAAGTATACGTTACTCTTTATCTTTTTATATCATTAATAAAATTTATCGGAAATTAAGTAATTCGATAATTCCTTGTCAAAAGAGATTTCGTGTACAAAGCAATATTATTTTCATTTGGGATAAAGAGAAAATAGACATAGAATAAAATAAAAGAATTAAAAAGGGAGAGATGAATAGAAGATAATTTATCATTTACAAGTCTTTTATTCCCGTTTCGTAACTCGTTGTTACATAATATACGTGATAACAGACGCATATAACATGAATTAAAGCGTTTAATTAGTGATCCGCGAAGGGATGTTAATTAACGCTCGAATCTAATCTCGATGTCACTCGCGCGTAAAAGTTGCTTTTAGTATTTTTTTTCCTTAATAGCGACAAAAGTATCGACGCAAACGAGTCACTGATATGCAGAAACTCGTCGTTTAACCAAGCGATTAATATACGTCAACGTGCGTTGGCTCGTAGATCAACGCACGCGTAACTACGCTGCGCGCACGATGTTGAGATAAAAAATCCGCGTTGATAAACAATCAAACCATGACGCAACAATGATTCGTCTATTCATGAGGACGCGAAACTGTTTGTCGGGCTCGATCGCAACACATCTCGTGTGGAAAAGACCACCGATTGTTCCAGCAAAAATTACCCTCCAGGAATTATAAAGCTGATCTAGCTAGTGATCTGACGATAACACCGGAAGAGGATGAACGTTTTAAAAATCTGAAAATCCGGAGAAAGTTCCAGGAAAGAGAGGATAGATATTTTTAAATTATGGCAGAGTGATAAGCCGCGATCAACGTTGAGACATAAATAAGGAAGTGTAACTCATTCTAAAATAATAAAAACAACGGGAAATTGCAAATCCGGGAAATTGCAGAGACGTCAAAATGATCGTTCACTGATCTAGTTTGATGTAAAACACATTAATGCTTCGTCATAATTCTTGATTAGGACTTTACGAATAATCCGCGAGCATGTAGTTACGAATTTTATTTTCTCTTACAAACTTCACTTATTATTTTGCTATTCAATAGCAGTATAACAAAAAAATTTGCCGTCTCGTTCAGATATATATCTTGTGTAACTAAAGCGATATTTAACGAAAGTTGTCTCTAAAAATCTCTAAAAATCTCGACAAGGAAGCAAGTATAACGGAGTTACTAAATTGATGACTGCTGATTGCGCAATATCATGTAAATGATGACACTTTCCTGTCGGCTGTCGAGGATACACTCAAAAACAAATATCGAACAGCGTGATAGGCGCCACATGATATATATACAAAGTCATTACATGATAAGTCGCGATGCATGATGCACGCTGCGTTAAATATGGAAAATTATGAAATGTTAATGTGTAATGCATTTAATGGAAGTTAATGGATGGCTATTAGATATATATGATGGTCTATTCGATATTAATGTTTAATTAATAAATTATTATCAATTCGTGCAATGATTGACAACCCAAGTAATCTGGGTAACTGGTAAATTATAAAAGCTAATTGCTCGAGCGGGAAAATCCGTGCATTCGTTGCGAGTAAATGGAAGGCCACCATACGCACGCGACGTCGCGCGAATAGCACCGGGAGAATCAAGCGCCGAAAAACTTTTTCCTGCCGCGCGGAGCCGTGACGGAACCGCAGGGCGTGAGGTACGGCGAGAAAACGAAAAAAAAAGAGAAAAAAGACGCTTGAGAGATCCGGAGGAGTGAAGGGGAACGGAAAAAAATAGGGCCGAAATGTGTCGGAAACGGAGAGGGAAATGTGGGAAAAGGACAGAAATCGAAGAAAAGAGAGAAAGAGAGAGGCGTACGCGGATAACGAACGGGAAAAGCKAGAGTGAGAAAGAGAGAGAGAGAAAAAGAAGGAAAACGGGCCCGGAGGAGGACAAGGAGTCGTGGAGGGGAAGCTAGCGAGCAAGCGTCGCGACGGGAGGAGGAGCGCGGTGGACGCTCCGCGGTCGGTCCCTCCGAGAGAGGACCGCTCGCGAGAGGAGGTAAGCACGGAGCGGAACGAGCGGAGGGAAGCGCAACGTCGCGAGCGCAAGCGCAATGAGACGCGGAGCGGCTCGTGGCGTGCGCCACATTGAAAGCTTGCGACATGCCGCCGCGGCGCTCAGTCGCGCGCCAACTCTCAAGTGGGTTTGTTGTTGTCGCATCGAGTTCCCTTACCCTCGAGCTCCACGTAGCGGTCCTTCCGTGTGTATTCCGAGTGCGAGAGGCCAAGACAGTAACGTACGACTGTGCGTAGGCGTCGGTAAACCGCGTCAGGACTATCGAACGAACGCGCGTTGATACGGAACAGACGAGAGTTGAAATCGAGATAACATCGTCAGACGGAACGTGTGACGTCGTCCTCGAGAATCTCGGAATATATAATCTGGGGATCATTAAGTAAGTATTTGGAACAGTGTCAAAAATCGCGTGCTTTCGAGGAAACGAGATCCGTTTGTTGTCCACGACGGTGACGGTGTGACGGCGGTAAATACTCATCGGAAAGTACTCTCCTCATCTCCTGCCGGCTTGTCTTAGACGACGTAGTACGCGTTACGACGGCCGACGGAGAGGGAGATAGCTAGTAGAAGCGAGGCGAACGCAACGCGCGGACGTTTCCACGCACAAACGGACGGACGTACAGGTGGTCGCGGTGAAGTCGCGAAAGGATTTCCATCTGTGATGTGCGAGTGAGCGATGGAGTCACCAGTCATGTACGATTCGACGGCCCATCAGGCCCAGGTCCAGGGTACGGCCGATTTGAAGAAATCCCAGGTGCTCAACAACAACACCAGCAATCAGAATAACAATAACGCCGCAACGAACAATAATAATTCCGCGTTGCAGATCAACCACAATCACAACCATCAGCAGCAAAATAGCGCGGTGGTGAAGCAGGTCTCCGGCAGCAAGGCGAGCTTACATCAGCAATACGCTGAGCACTGCGCCGCTGCCGGCGAGCTTACCGATCTCAACGCCCCGGAGATTTCGCTGGATCTTCAGAACCTCATCGACGACAACCAGTTCGGCGACGGTTTACTGGATATGCTTGGTACCAATAACAATGCCATAAAGCATGTCAGGACAGGTGGTTATCCTCGTACGACGCTCGCCTATATGCCGCAACCGGTACACAGCGGTGCGACCTACCATCAGAACAGCAACAGCTGCAGCGACAGCAACAGCTCGACTTCGGAGTCGCCCAGCATCAAGGAAGAGCCGTTGGATCCGGCGGACTACAGACGCCACTGTCCTCAGTATCCGCCTGCCGGTTACAGCCCGGTGACGAATAACCCATTCGCCAATGGTGGTCAGACCTTTACCACCTTGACGCCGTCCACGATACCGGGCGGTCATCCAGGTGCACCGGTTCATCAGCCGCCGCGCGGTGGACCCATGAAGGGGCCGGTAATGGCCCATCAGCATCACACCGCCGCGAACGTCGCCAGGAAGCAGACCAAGGCCATCGACAAGGCGAGCGACGAGTACAGGCGACGACGGGAGAGAAATAACATCGCCGTGAGGAAAAGTCGCGAAAAGGCAAAGGTGCGATCGCGTGAAACCGAGGAGAAGGTCAAGCTGCTGGTGAAAGATAACGATTTGCTGAAGAAACGGATCGAGCTGCTCAACGAAGAGCTCAATGTGCTCAGGTCGCTCTTCAGCACCGTTGGCGTGATGCCAGAGCACCTGCACCGTGAGATCTCCAGGCACCTCGATCAGTTTCAGCAGCACGCGATTGGACCCATGTAGCAGCAGCAGCAGTGCACAAACATTGCCGTGCAATTCGAGATGACATCGTCTTTCAACGACATCGTTGTTGACTCGCGTCCCTGGGCTATCGGACCGCTCCGATTGTAAGACGAAGTCAGTCGCGTCTTCCGCTTCCTCCTGCGTCTCCCGCAATATCGCGTACATCTCTCGCGAGAACTCTTTTGTCCGTTTCCTCTCTCTCGCGCATTCTCTCTTTCTCTGTCTCATTTTTGTCTTTTCCTTTCGTCTTCTACGTCGCGTCTTTTATATCTCATTCGGTTCGGAGCTCGCGACGCGACGCGAACGCACGTGCATGCGTCGTTGCGTTGAGAGTTCCGCAAAGACGTGAACGTGGGAGGAAGAAGGGGGGAACGACAAGTCGCGTGGGAGGGCGAGCGAGAAGAGTGAGCTACTCTACGCGACTGAAAACCGCGGTCGACGTGGTTCACGCAGGAACTTTGCATTTCGTTAGAAGAGAAGTGCCTCTGCCCGCATGACGAGCATCCCTGCGCTCCAGAGAGTGCCGTTCGGATACTGAAAAAGCAAAAGCAAAGAGGGACGAACACTGATAAATAAAACAATAAATCGTGAAAGAATCAATCGCGTGATCCGCAAGCAAGCCGTCGTGTTACGATCTTCCAAGATAATAGAAAACTTTTGCAATACCGTCTTTCAGATACGGTAAATGTGAAGTCACGTTGTCGAATCGAAAAACGAACCCGATCATGTGATACCGTATCTGAAAGACGATATTGCAAAAACTTTCTAATATCGAAAATTGACGCTTGGAAATCGAAGAACGCGAGAAAGGCAGTCTAATTTTTCCTTTTTCTCTTTCATTCATCTTCCTTCGTCATTCGCGTTATTTCTCCTTAGCTCTATCATTAGCCTTTCCTTTACCACTTAAGGGCTAAATAAATAAGACTGGGTATGATCCCATCGATTTCGAGATCCCCATCTCCACCGATGGAGATCCGTGAAAAATCGCAACACGAAGGCAAGCTCCATTTCGAATAAATCGTGTCTTGATGTGATTCACGCGAGAGAATCTTCACCTTAGTTGTATATTATGTTTCGTACTACACATAAACAAAACACAGACACATCTAACACATCTCCAACGCGAGAGACACGTATACACGGCGCTGTATTTAGATTCGGTTCTTAGATAACGTTAAATTAATGAACTTAGGTTATCACTCTCCAATTACCAAGTACCTAAAAAAAAAGTCATATCGAAACACGGTGATGTATATCAACGTGGCTCGCATCAACAATCGTGCATCAACGAGACAATCGATTGTCCAGCTTCTCTCGATACGTATTCGCTTCCGCGCTCGTTAAATTCGACGAAGCATGGCCAAGCAACACTTTATCTACGCTCTTGTATTATAGTACTAATTAATTTTATTATTATCATATTCGAGATATATGTACATAAAAAGCTAATATATTTTGTTAGAAGAGAAGGGGAGATAGAGATAGGGAGAGAAAGAGAGAGAGAGTATGTGAGAGAGAAATGACCGGAAAGACTGGGAAATGGTCGAGCGAATTGTATACGTGCGTGCGTATGTGAGTATAACCCGTATAACGTGCGTACACGTGTAACGTGACATCGCGTGCGCGAATGCGTCGGGAGAGACAAATTGTTGTAATTGCATATTTTATTAGCGACGAGAGTGAGACCGATAATCAAGCGAGAGAGGCGGAAGAGTCAGAGAATCATACATGAATGCTCTATACAAGCATGCAGTCGCATGAAGCGAGACTTGATCTTCGCAAATCTGATGCGTACAACAGTCGGCAGCCGGTGTGCATGCGCGCGTTACTTGCGAAATTTAATTACTTGCGACCGCGTGCAACTAAGTGTGAATGCTGAGAGGGACATTACGCACGCGTGCCTTGGTGTATGACTGACTTAGGGTACGAAATTACCTGTCACGGTTGTCTTCTTGTCTATGCACAAATATATTTTGATATGAAACGTACATACAACGCGCCTGCCTCTGTTTCTTTCCTTATCTCTACGCGTCGCCTCGCCTCCCCTGCATTCCCCCGTGTCTTCCTCTCGCTCGTGAACTTAATTCCTCACGACGTACTTAAGCCTTTGATGCATAAGGCTGCTTTTCCACGAATGATAACGTTCTCCCAGAATTTAAATGTGTAATCCCAGAATTTAAAGAACTATTTGCAGAACTTTTCCGTTGTTTTACCGTGGTCTACGTTGTATGTTACAGGTACATCATACGCGTACATTTATTTGTCATATGACACAGGTACAAATATTATTTTTTAGTCTCAATTGCAAGTCATTGAATATTCGTCTATGATTCCTTATAAAACGCATCCAAATAATTATTCTTCAGAATATAGAGCTAACAAAACATACACACTATCATTACTTTAGCAATTGCCTATACTTCTGTATCTTTTAAACTTTGTCAGTTTATTGTATGAGATTAGAGACGAAGAAGATACTCGTTCAAAATTATCTTCTGCTTAGAAAAAAAATTTTGTTATAAATTAATGTAAAAAAAATGTGGAAAATGTCGCATTATAAACTCAACAACTCGTTCAGGTGTTTGAAAGAGTAAGACTCAAACTTCAAAAGTATCACAAGATAAGGAAACGAACTCGCGCTCGTTATCGCTGTGATAACGTTCTGACCCGAGATTAACGACGTCATCTGTGCGGTCAAGGCAAGAGCGAGTCCCGTCAAAGGGATATTTCCACGAGTTCGTACAAAACAAAATAGTCAGCCATTGATCTATTGGAAAAATCCATTGGCGTTCGTACCTACATAACACAGAATGCGCGTATGGAAAACGACCGGAGCAATGGCGCGCGAATCCATCGCGGCGAATGAGTCACGAGATAAGTTTGTTGTTAGTCAGATTAAATAGATTAGCACCATTGTGACGAGCGTGACGCGCGTTGTAGCGAGTCCCGCGGAACAGGATATGGCGTTCTACGCGTGTACGCGTGAGCGCACGTGCCAGCATCTCAAATCGCACGCACGCAACGGAACGCACAAACGCAGAAGGCGCACGGAGAAGCGCATCACCCGCATGACGTAATTGGCGAAACGAGTTTTTCACATCGCAATGCAAAATCAGTGACGTCACAGTATAATTTTCGCTTGTATCAATTAAGAGTTAATTTAATGATGAAACAAAAAAATTGAACGAAGCCTAAATGCGTTGAAATAAAATGCTTTAAATAATTCTTCGAGTTTGATATTGATTATAATAAACTTCCACGTTAGTGTGTACATATTCTTCGCTTCATCGCAATTAGAATAAAAATGAAAAAGTAATGAATGAAAAAGTAAAACTTCGTAAAAATAAATCAATAAGAGTTTAAAAGATACGTTGATTAAACGTATCAAGCGACTTGATACTCGCTTTGCAGTTTTGCTGTTGAGAATTATTCCTAGGGAATAAATCTCTCGGAATAAATCTCTTATTGTGCCTCGATTGTGCACAGCCTTGCGTAAACTCGCGCGGCTTGGTTTGGATGATCCTCGCAAACAATTTATCGTATTCCTACGTGATACAATGCAGAGAGTAGTATGTATGCACGCGACAACATATTGTCCGATGCAGAATGCACGCAGGCGAGTGTACGAGGATAATAAAAATGGAAAATGCCGAGACGGAATACTTCCGAAGAATTGGAATTAGAATCGATGTAGGAAGGACGTACATATTGCCAGGAAAAACGCGGGAAAATCTCTTAAAACTCCGAACAATTTAAAATAGCGGATGACAATGTAAAGAAAAGTATTTTTCATAAGAAACACATTATTCGACGATCGGCATAAATTTGATTAAAATAATTTTTTATAAAGATATTACAGCTATAAATAAAATGGCATTTATGTTTTTTATTGATATCAGCTTACATTATATTTTTATTAATTTTTGAAGACCAAACTGCTATCGTTCGAGACAAGCAACTTTTGCCAACTCTTGATCTTATCAAGAGAAAATGTGTAGTATAATTTAAATCTTACACACATTACTCTCTACACACATTAAATCGTCGGTTGTATATCAGTAGTAATGTTTCCATAGAGATTTGGAATATTTAGAATTAAGAAAAAAATATCAGTTTATTTGGAAGGACAATACATGAACTACTTTTATTAATCAACTTTTTAGAATTTTAGGACAATAAATTCATGGCAATGTAGGCAGGCGAGTGATAAGCCAATCGTGTAACGTGACTGTAATAAATACGGAGCACTGCTCCGTAACAGCACTCTTTATAAATTACATTAGACACGCATTTAGTAGAATTAATTTTATCTTCGTCCGGTAAGAATACTAAATGTATATCTGTATTCAGACAATTCTGAGCAATATAATAGACGCGCTAAACTAGTTAGTTTTTCAACAACCGCAAACATGCATATTTTAATCAAAGATACATGCTTGATTAATAAGATAAGTCTTTTTTGCAATAATTTTTTATTACAATCATTAAAATAGTCTGCATAATATTAATTTGATGAGCTTCTTTTATTTTTTTTCAAAGGCAAATAATCCAAACATTTAACATAAAAGAAATATAACTGTTTTATAAAATATAACATTTTCTAAAATATAACGAAATATAATGTCTTTAGGATTTCAAAATACAAAAAGTGTTTAAATTTAAATTATGATTTGATAATTACACAAAAGAAAGTCATCTATGATTACGTTATTTTTCAATGTAGTCCTTTTTTTTGCAATACGATGATATCGATCTAGTAGCTTCTCTGGTAGCTAAAAAAAAGTCTTTTGATTATAATCATATTCTCGAAAATAGATTCGATGATTTCCTTAGGTAAATTTTCTTTTCCTTAAATTTTGTCAAGAGTTTAAAGAGATGAAAGAATCCAAAGAGATGATAGATAGGGAATAACAATCCATTTCAAATTGTTTGTACTAGTTAGCATCCGTGAAATTTAATGTACACACACATTTTCCTTTATATTATAGTTAGTTTTAGATTAAAATTTAATCTGTCAATATTGATATTCAAAAATTAATCCTCATCATCATGATGTAGCGTATAAACTAATAAGCACATCAACTCAATCAGCATCCTTTACCGTTATTAATATTCTTCCGAGAATGTAATTTGTTCTTGACGCGTTTTTGCTCTTCTTCAAAGGCCTTATTTATGTCTTTAATCTTTCACAAATTTCGCAAAGAATTTTAATCCTTCCTGGTAGAAAATTTTATAATAACGCGTTATTTGACGCTTGGATGAACACATGTCTGTTATTTCTATCGAACGTTAATGGCTAACGTTAATTGACAAAATCAATGCATTCCAGAACACAACGTGATAAATACAGCTTCTGTGTATGTCTCATTATTTGAACGTGTGATTTAAATTAAATTTGAATACGTATATATAGCAGATAGCATCTTGTGCTTACAAATATAGATTGCCTCGCAGTCTCAAAATTACAGTATGAAATGGATTAAGTATATATATAAAACATTTCCTATAACAATTTATCTATAATATTTCTCGATGTTCTACGATATTTCTGAGGTAGCGCCTGCTTTGTTGCCACGTTAAATTTCTGACATAATGCGCCAAGTTTTGACGCCGAGATGTCTACGTGCACGTGTCGCCGACGATTCCAGTTTTAGACGCAAGCTATGCCAGCATTCTTGCACGGTACTCCACTTTTCTAGCATGCCTACAAATTGAGCAGCAACATCACCGCGACGGTCGGTTGTGCGAGCGTTTCGACCTTGCTAACTAATGAATCACAACTTTGTTATAACCGATAAAATTTATTAACTAGGAAATGTACGAAAGACGAATCATTAAAGAGAGAGAAAGGGATTCGTTTTATTTTTTTGTGTTTTATTTTTTAACGCATGAAAATCCAAATCATCGAGTTTAATTTAAATTTTGTTTATTGAATGATACGATATTACGCACGATTGTTTGTTTGCCCATCCTTCTTTCATCTAAAATATACGAGAAAAGCAAAACTAGCTCTCTTGCGTGTGTGATATAATATCTGCCACTAGTATTTATTATCAGCGATTTTTTATCATTTATTATCGACTACGTTTAATTCCTGCATGCTGACGCAGCAAGAGAAAACGATTTTCCCGTCTATATTTTCCACGATTATAATGCCATTTTTTCATGTTCGTTGTTTTATCTAATTTATCACAATTACTATTAAATTGACTGTAAATTGTTAGCACAAATCATATTTAATTTTTTACTTCCTCACTTTATTTTGTTGCACAAATAACGTTTGCACATATCCATTTACTATATATTACATAGCAAACATAATTATTGTAATAATTAATTGAAAAAAAAAATCTATTAACTCTAATCTCATTCTTTGACATATGTTTGTACATAAACTTACATAATAAAACGTATATTAGCAATAACGTAATATAGAAAGTTCTAGTCTGCCGGATGTTTTGAGCTGCTCTCCTATTATCAGTTAGCTTTTTGTTTTAGCTTTATGCCATGATCATGGCATAGCGCTAATTCGAATTGAGAGAGATAGCAGTTGCTAATTCATGCTAATATCATCATTTGCTTCCTTTTACAGACATGTACGGTGTCATCTCACAATCAGTTTATTTCTCGTCATATTTTTAAGAAAATAGCGTGCAAATTGGATTCCGTGATGATTGGAAATAAAGATATATAGAAAAAAAACAGCACTTGTAATAAAATACTTAATAAACTCGCGACTAAATTAAGATAGAAACTCGTGACATTTTTTTAAGACCATTCTTAAGACCAAATATTAAGATATTTACAAATTAACAGTTTTTTGTGTAAAAACCTATAAATTTATTTTAAATTAAGCTTAGGAGAGCCACTTTAAAGTCACCTTGAAAAAAAATGTACATGAAAAGAACGATTTTGTTGAAGTATCTAAGAATTTAACCAAATACAGATCTTAAAATAATTTTGTTAAATCGTCAAAATAATTATATAGAACGTTTAAGCGTTGATGACAATGCTGCAAAAAGTTTTAACATTCTATCAACCAGTTTGAACGTCCTATATATAATTATTTTGACAGTTTAAACAAAATTATTTTCCAATCTGTATCTAAATAAATTTTTAGATATTTCCATTCTTTCCGTGTACGAATATTTCTATGGAAAGAACAATTTTGCTAAGGGATCTAAAATTTTGCTGGATACAGATCTAAAAATAACTGTGTTGGACCATCCAACAAAATAATTTTGTTGGAACCTTAAAAATAATGAGCAATACTGCAAAAAATTTTGATAGTCTAGCAACTAGTTTGAGCGTTCTTTTTTTATTAGTAATTACTTTGATAGTTCAACAATTACTTTTCTAATCTGTATCCAACTAAATTTTAGATCTTTCAGCAAAACCATTCTTTCCGTATATCGTTCTTCCATATTCTTCCACTGCTTTTCATCAACATGTGCACGTGTGAACGTGTGCACTGAAAAAAGTGACCCGGTAAAGGCGCGTCGCCAGCAACTCGATACTCCGTTTTCCCGGCCATGTTTATAGAGTTACCTGCGTTCCTATCCCCCTATTCGCTCGACCGCCTGGTCTCTATTCTGGCTGCGACGTTATATGGGTTAGGGCCAACTCTGCCAAGACCGCCCCGCACCCACGCGCGCCCGCGCCCGATTCTCTCTTTTTGCATGCACACGACGAACGAAACCCGCTCGAGCTCGTAACTCGCGTTTCGCGAGTGGCGTCGCGAAGCTGCGTGCAGCGCGAAAACGAACTCGCACTTGATCCGCTAAAACCGCTCGCGCATCCTCCGAACTTGTTAGCGAAGCTTCGACGCTAATACAGCCGGTGACATTGAGCCGGTATTCTTGCATTCCGAGCCAGATTCGCGAGATGATCGTTCGTGTGCAGCGGAAGCGGTCGCCGAATTAGTCGCGTCGCCTCGCATCATCGTAATTGTCGACATTTGACAGCATGTCTGATGCACTTCTATTAAGCTATTAATATCCTCGGATAATAAACATCGTTTCTTATTAACTATTAAGATATCTTACAGAATGATCTAAAATAAATCTAATGTGATACTGAAAGATTGTAAAACTGCCTCGTAAAAAATTTTTCATACATAAATATATATAATTATATACAAAATATGTCCATATATGATTTCCTTATCACAAATTCTCACAAAAATAATTTCTCTTCATACAGGCTAAATAATAAGATAAGAAATAAAAAATAAATATAGAATAATAAATAAAGAATTTAACATTGTTCTTTCATAAAAAGTGAAATTTAAAAGAATAAAAATAAATTGCTCATATATAACTAACATATGTAACTATACGATTTCTGTACGATTATTATCTTTATGTATGATTATGTATGAACAATTTATTCTCATTATTTCAAACTTTACTTTTTATTAAAAAAACAATGCTAAAAATTATTTTTTATTTTTTATTTCTTCTTCTTATTTAATCTGTGTATATAAACGGAAATTATTTGTAAGAAGAAAAACATATATGGACATATCTTGTATATAATTATATATATTTATATATTCATATATGAAAAATTTTTTTATTGAGTAAAGAAAAGGAAACATAATTTTGAAAAATAATAAAGAAGAGACAGTAGATATTTAATCAAATCGTTGAAAAATTGAGACTCGAAGAACCTTTTTTTTATGTATAAGAAAAGATATCAAAATATATGTTATTATACATATTAAAGTCGTTAAAAAAGTGACAAAACAAGAACCAAAAATTAATTGGATCATGAAGAATTAAATTTTGGCCGTTTCTCGCAGAACTGTGTACAATCGTAAATCTATCTCATAATAACTGCTAAAATTTATAAGATCTTTCTGGCGCCTCTGATCTGTTGTTTTCAAACACATACTCATGGATAGTATCGAGTGTATATTTTATCATTGTCCAGCAATGTTTTTTGAAACAAATATCGAATAAAATTAATTTGATTGTCATATATTCGAATGAAGCAATGTGTGAAACGCGTTGCTAATAATTCTTAAAATATTAATTATGAAAGTATTATAATAGAGAAAAAATGTGGGAAAGCATGTAATTGTAATGGAATGTTGACATTACATTGTAATAAAACGTTGAGAATTAAGAATCTCATTTATCTTTTTTTTTTTGTCCGACTAATTCTATTAATTAAGAGTGCTTAATTAAGCGTTAATTAATTCTCGCGCATGCAAAATTCCTTTTGTCTTTTCCGATTGCTGCTTGATTCCACGGCTGGATGGAAAAGCATCTAACTCGGAGTTTAAAAAGGGTCCGCCGTCGATCGGCGCGGCTCAGCGCCGCGAACACGATGTGGGTGTGACCTGGTTTGCGAGAGTTTCACTTTCCTGTAACATCGTTGCACGGAGGAGGTAAGGAGGATTCGACCCCAGAGTTACATCATGCATTGTTATGCCGGCCGTAACGGCTCGTAGTCGTACGTGCGGAACTCTGCGGGAATGAAAATCAGCGAGAGACAAGAAAGACCGCCTCATATCCATCGCGCGAATCGATTCTCGCCGATCGATAGACTCCGACGATCTTCTACGTTATATTGTCACATAAATCGTACATTCCGATCGGTATTGTTTGGACGTCGACCGTGACTTCAAACGTATGTTAAAAATCCTAAAAGGTTTTAAAATCTCAGAAGCATAACATCTAGATATAAAAATACATTTTAAATCAGAATTAAATTTTTGTTAAATTTTTGATGTACTGTTGTAATCTTAATTTTAATTAAAAGTTACAGATTGTCTACAATTGATAAAAAAATAAGAAAATTGTGTATTATAAATTTATCGTCGCTACGCAAAGAATTGAGGCACAAAAAATTACATAACTTATCTACTTGATTTCATATAAATTCACTCTTATATATTCATTGCAATGTTCTCATTTAATATGATACGAATCTTCTTTATCGTTTCTTTTCTTCAGGATAGATTTTTTCTAGATGCATTTTCATGATAGCTCAATACTGTTATTTTAATTTGGCGAACATGATAAAACACTCAGTAATCATGTCGAACACTCAGAGGACACATGTTTCTGCGTGAATATCGACGCGTGGGTACGCGTATATCCTCGCCATGATCTTTGAGTGTCAGACTGGCAAGTATATAAAAGAGCGTTCTAGCGTGCGACCTATATTCCACGCCTGCATCGCTATATTAGACACGTACGACGCATCAGGGACGCGCCTGAAAGCGTCTCTCTCTCTCTCTCTCTCCCCTTCCCTCCCTCCTTCTCTCCCCCTTCCCCTCCCTCCCTCTCTCTTTTCCACTTACTGCGGAATCAAACCCAAATTCGAGAGGCAATAAAAATTCCTCTATCGTCTGTTTTTTTATTACGTTCTAGTTCCTGTTAGATTATTCATGAATGATTATTTATGAAGATTTATAAGTAACTCGATATAAAGAACGAGTCGAAAACTTGATTTCATTTTTACTTATTGGTTGTTTCTCTTTAATAAACGTATAATATTTTCTAAGATATAAATATTATAAGATATAAACAGAAACGAGCGAAAGAGATATAATTTCGAAAAAAATATGTTCAAAGTTTGCTTATTCGCATATTTAAAACAGATAAAGAAATAAGAGAAAAAATTTTAAGAAAAAATAAACATTAATAAAAGATAAGTAATTCACGCAAATTAATAAAACAAAAACAAGTTTAAGATCTTTCAATTTATGCAGATCAACGCAAATTAAAAAATTCTAACATCCAATCATGTTTACTACTTTTCTATCTTAGACGATTTAATGCCATTTCCATCAATTTTAAAAATAAAATAAATTAAGAAGAATTCGCGTATTTAAAATAGCAATAAGAAATTAAGAAGAAAAAATTTTTAAGGAAAAATAAATATTAATGAAATAACTAAATAAATTGACGAAAAAAATAACAAAACGAAAATAAGTTTCAGACATTCCGATGTAGTTCAATTCAAATTTAAAAATTCTCAATAATTCGAAATGAAAGTGCACGATATACCTTCACGTATTCGATGCTGCATAACATCCGGACGACGAGGACGGTGATTCGTCATAAATGCATATTTATAGCGAGTTATGCATACGCATGAATAATGATGCATTCACTTCCCACGGGAAGAGAAATGAGGATCGGATCGGTCGATCGCGCGCACGAAATTCGAACGTGCAGCCGATTCTCGTCCCACGAACGGACACGCGCGTGACAGCACGCGTGCACGCGTGCGTTTACGCGAGGAAGTCGGAGGATTTATTTTCGTCACGGTCGCGCGCTTCCAAACGCATCACCCACTCGCTCTCGGTGGACCGCCGCAGTCACTCTAGAGGCCACACACCACTGTCTTTATACGGTCGTTTACTCTTCGGGACAACGGTAAAATGGTACGGACGCTGGCTAAAAGTCGATGAAGGCCACTTCCGCGTTCGTATCTTAGGCCCGCTACACGCGATGCGTTACAATCTGGTTTTGTGACACGCATACACGAAATCTAGGAGATAAGAATCGAATCAAGATTTTTAGAGAAGAAGAACTTTTTAAATTACAAGATTGCGTTTTCGGCAGCTTCTTTTGAAACGGGATTGCGTGTGCGTTAAAATGTTCAAGAAAAAGCTGTGATTGAAGCTATATTTGTATAAACTATATAACTGTAAATGCACAACAAAGCACGCTTATGTATACTTTTGCACAGATTAATATTTATATAAGCTGTACCTTTCCATTAAATTTCAACACAATTTTGAATTTAATATTTTACTAATTTTTTTTCATTACATATGGTATATCTATTGTATTTATAATGTAACGTCTTTTATAGATATTTTTGAGACCATATTTAGTTTCGAGCGGATTTGCGCATACTGTAATAAATAGATGCGTCGAGAGATGAGAAAATTCAGTGTCCTTAATTAAACTTAATTAAGCAGGCTACAATTATAGTTAGCTGCTACGCAATCTGGATAATCAGAGAACATTCCGAAGATACGCAAATCGCTGCAGCAGTATAAAAAGGTTAACGAGAGTGTTCTCATGAGCAGGATTATGCCACGTAATGCCTAGTTAACACCGCATAAATCTAACGTGGTTTGTAGCTCTCCGTGAATTGATGAGGTACGATCATTCGGCGTGTCATCACTGTAAAACTTCGATTCGCACGCGTGGGAAACGCGTCAGCGTAAAACAGGAAATAGACAGGATTCATTGCGAAAATATGACAAATTCGTAATTTGTGACACGCGTTTTAAACACGTGTATTTTCATGTCCGGACTAATAACGACGCGTCCTTAGTTTGGCTGGTATCCAAAATATATTAGATTTTTTTTGTGAACTTGAAGATTTCTTATTTTAGTCTTCACTTATTTACTTTAACTGCGAAACTTATAAACCACTCGTTTTTGCATCGAATATTTTATGAAAGAAAATGTGCGTATTGTGAAAAGTGAAAAAGTATTTATCAATGAAATATCTCTCGAAGGTGTAAAAATTTTGGATAAAATATATCTATCTGGTGTATAAGCATGCATTTTTAAGTACGTCAATGCATCGAGCGAACGGGACGACTCGCGCGAACGAGACAGCGCGATATTAATAACCAGCTAAGAAAGAAACGCGACGATTCCGTACACCATATGGCCAACCTAAATTCTAAGAGCCGGCCGTAACTAACTTAACCGAGATAACCTACATAAAGCGGAGATATTAATCGCGATGGGACTAATGATGACACTCGTCCTTAGTTTAGTTAGTATTCAGAATAAAAATAAAAATGTTGGATTTTTTTTTCGAGAACTCGAAAAATATGAATCCATCTTCACTTTCACTTTCGTATCAACATTAAAATACTATATATAGATATATGTAAATATATGCAGAATATACGCGGACTATCCTATGAAAATTATATAACAAACAATCCAGATCTTCGAGATGTTAATCGCCAATTATAACTATCTCTCAATCGTCGAAAAGTCGATCGCGAATTTCCTGAAAGCTGTAAAATCGAAAATGTCCAATTGGACTATTGAAATAATGGCATTGTCTACGCATTAGGCCAAAATGACAATCTGAACAAAAATGTTTTTTTTTTTACTAAAATTAATACTTTCTGGTAATAAATAAATAAATAATTGCGTTTTTTTCTTAAAAGAAATAACAGATAATTCGTTTTCTAAGAAACATTCGCACGTGATGTTGCGTTACAACAATTGTTCAAATAGGCAATATAAATATCGTTCCGCAAAACATTAAATCATTTTTTGACAGCGCAGTAGCAAAAGAGTAACAAAGGAATATTCCGTCAATGTTGAGGAGTACAGTAAAATTTTGAGTTAGATAAATATAGAAAAAAAGATATGTACTTTTTAACTCTATTAACAAATCTTATAATAGTTATAAATTTTAATATTAATAGTTATAAATCTTATAATAATTATAATAGTTATAAATTTTTTAAATATTGCTGCAGTTAAACATTATCAATTTTTAATTATTAAATTTTTAGAATACAAAACTTGTAAATATCTACGAAAAATATGCTGCGAAATGTAGTAATCTTAACTGCACATTATTCGTTGATGATTTCTGAGTCTTATTATTTGAAATCAGCTGTCATGAAGTGCTCGTTTCATATAATGTTCTTTAAAATATCGATTTTTTTCATTTTTTACAAATATTTCAAAAGTATCTTAGAAGAAAATATCATACACTTATACAATTGTAAAAAGCAAATTTTGAATGTGGAAAAAAAAGATAAATATACTTCATTCATTTATAAAAAAAAAATAATTTTTATATTTATTTGTTAGATTATATGATCTAACTTGATTCGGACTTGGCAATGGACGACAACTTGCTTTTATTAACTAGTAAGATGCGCAACGTGCAAACTGAATATGGAAAATTAAAAAAAACAGAAACAGGAAAGTGATGCCTTCAGAGAATTAAATTTCCCTTTGTTGTATTCCAAAACAGAAAAAAATTAAATTCAAATGCATAATTAAAAATTAAAAATAATTAAATCTTTTTCATTCAATAAATAAAACTTTTAAATAAAAGTTTAAATAGGTTAAAACTTTGTAAAGTTAAGTATTAAACGTACGTAATTTGATTGTTTTCTTAGACGTGTATACAAAATGTTTTTTCAAAATCTAGCATCAATATACAGATGACTCGAGACGTTAGTTTTTTACGTCTCTTGTATATATTATTTTTTATGATACACATAAGAGTGCCTTGCTATTTTATAACTTTCTAATGTTTTATTTCCTCCACTTATAATTATTTTATGGAAACTTTATGATTTTAGTACACACTGTATGCATATAAAAATATATTTATGCATTTATCGTTCCAATTAAGCTGATACATATTCTACGTGTATACTTTCTATTTGAGAAATACAAAAATTTTAATATAAAAATAAAATCACCACTTTTGTCTAGCTAAATTGTCGTTTTGGCCCACTGCGCTGGCCGCGGCGAATGAAACGAATCGCTTTGTTCTGCGTTCCGCGAGGAGCACGCATTTTCTCGATCCGATCAAGAGATCCAAAAGTGCGCCGCGCGCTTCTCCTCGATACGACCGTCGACGGTGCGCAGTCGGCGTCCTCTCCCAGTCGGACGACCGCGGTCTCTCGACTCCTCTCATTAAATCACAAATGAATGACATTAGCGGTGCTATAATATCGTACCGCTATTACTGTGACGGGTATTACGTGTCACAAGGCGCGCGAGCGTTCTCTCTCCGTTCTCCCCCCCCCCTATCTCTCGCTTCCTCTCTAACCGCGCCACTCTCTCTTTCCATCTCCCTCCTCCTTTTTCCCCTCCTTCTCCTCTTTCCTCTGGAAACGCTCTTACTGTTGCACGCAAGGAATCAGGTCACTGCGCTGCAAGAAAGCAAAAGCCGCGGCTACGCGAGAGAGAGCGCGGATTAGTATTATCGAATATATACCTATATCCTCCGGAAAGGGACGATGACTAAGGCGCCGTTTCGACAGAACTTTCGCGTATGCACACGCGATCGCGCCGCGCCGAGCCGTGCTGACGCGGCGCAACGAGTACGCTGCATTCGTCGCCTCGTGTGTGGAAACTTTATCGGCCACCACGCCATGCGTGAAATACGGGCTCGTGATTACCTATTTTCATTTTCCTTTCGTCGATCGAGCGCCAGTTTGTTTTGGAGAGATATACGGACATTAGCGATGGGGACTAAACACCTCGCGGCGGAGGCGAAGTTATTTACTTAGTCAGCTTAACTCCTATACCGTTTATCACTGTTTTCTTAGAGCATTCTGGTGGCTCGATTGATGTTATCTATTTTGATTTATTACACTACAAAAATATCTATAAAATTTTCCATACGACAAGCTATCAGATGTAAAAACTTTTTGATAGTGGATACGATTAAATCAGAAGCCGGCTAAATCGCGCGATCAGCTGATGCTCTCCGCGTATAGGAAGCGAGAGAAGAGGGTCGCTCGCGCGGGTCATGGTTCAATTATTACATGATGTTACTCGTACGATGCCGCGTCTGCACGCACACGGTCATCTCAAATGTTAATGGCATTCTTCGAGCACCTTTCTTTCGCACCGCGTATTCCGCGTGTGAGATGAGATGTGAGATTTTGCAACGTATCGACTAGCAGCGCAATTTTTTTTTCTTGACTCGCACTGCGATATATACGCAATTAAATTTTTTTAATCTCATGCGATTTAAAATCACAAATGCAGTTCGAAATCGCACTTGTAATGAAGTATTCATTCATTATATATATTGTATAAATATTTATACAAGAAAATAGTAAAACGAAAATTATCTCATATGATTTAAATGTTATGTATATTTAGTTTCGATTATTAGCTAAAAAAATTTTTTAAAGAAGTAAGTAAGAGAAAAATGATTACAGGAAAGAATATGCGTTTAATAGGGTAGTGAACTAATATACTTCTAACGATAAATGCAATCTTTCTACCAAATAAACTTTGATCATATTCCCAATTATCTGTTCCTAAAGTGACTTTTGAAAATTTTATTATATATTTTAACTGTTTTAAAATGTATAAAATTGCATACAATTCAAAATAATGTTTGCGATTCAAAATTGTGTTTACGATTACACACGAAAATCACGCACGATTCAAAATTATATGAGAAAAATGTGATGTGTGTATTCACTGCGATTGTTAAGAAAGATAGAAGAAATCGCACATTTCTAATTCCATATCTTATTTTGCACGCGCTTTTCTCACATAACGTTTCGTAACACGCTGAATCTACATCCATTTGTCGTTCGAATGTCGACGATTACAACGCTATCTTGTAACATTGCAATTAGTGACTATTTGATTGCGGAATAATCTAAATATACATTGGACGTCCCAAGCATGCGGAAAGAATCTCTTTATTAACAAAAATTCATTTCGTGTAGCTACTTCTGCAGCTGCAGGAGATACGACTCGCGTCCGTCAGACGACGGCGTTTTAACTAGAAAGTGAAAACGAACGTTTGACTTTGTTTATTACGTTGGTTAAACACAAGTTAGAATATTGCTTTCGTATAATTAATTCTTACACTGTAATAACACTACACTATCACTTAAAAGTTTAGAACACTCTGTAATTATTGAATAAAAGTACGATTCTTTACAGATATAATTATTTTATTGAAAATATTAATTTTAATTTTTAAACATACACTATTGGAATAAAATTTATGAAATAATATAAAAGCACTTAGATTGTAAATAAAGTCGATTAAATTTTCTTTTCATAATTCATAGATGCTCCAAACTTTTGAACGGTAATGTATATGATGTGTAAATGATATCTGAACATTTCCATCTTTACGAGTGCAGAAAGTTAATTATAATGCCGAGTACACGTGCCGAACAAAGTTGTTGTACATACATATATGTACATCTGAAATTTTACGAGCAGACAAAAATAGAGATAATATTTAAATGTTTATGCATTCTCGCTACAAATGAAAGCAATTTAGGCGTGACTAACATCGGGTGACTGTTCATTCACGTGTCGATCATTCAAATTTTTTTTTTTATCGATCGGAAAATGCGACCCTTTGGCCTTTTATAAAGACTTTCACCGCTTGGCTACCTTATCTCGAACTAACTCGTTATAAAAGTAATCATTATCTCACGCGTATCTTATGAGACGCACACGCACGCGCGCGCTCACGTACATGCACGAATCGCGTTATAAATTATAGGTGACTGTGTGAAGAAGAATCAACATATTTTCGCTATGGGATACTGCGAAATCATTGATGAGATGGGGTCAGTAAAAGTGGGGCCGCTAAGACACGGGTCGCGGTTCAATGTCGTTTAGTTGTATATGCGTCGTAAATGCATAATTTGCGACGATACCGATCGTGCGTAACACGCTTCGCTAGTAAAGATAGCGAGAGGACAACAGGGAGAGGAGAGAGAGGAAAAGAAGAGAGGGGGAGAGAGGAAGGGAGAGAATGGCAGGAAGAGAGGGGAGAGAGGGGGAAGAGATTTTACTTCATTATTCTTCAGCTATCTTGTCCCATAGATAACAACATTAATCGTTTGCTTTGAGAGAAGCGTACATAGAAATTTGAACAATCTTCTTGAAATAAATTGCGTTGGAGCATAGAAAAATTCTATAAAATTTCATAAAAGAGGAAGGATTACCTCATCATTCGCGATAATTTAGTCGCATATAAAGAGAAAGCATAATCTATAATTTTATGGAAATTAAAATTCGAATGATATAAAACGCAGTACACCGTGAAATAATGTGTTGAAAGAGGGCAATTATTAAATTAAAAGAAGGCAGAACGTCTCCGTTTCAGGAAAATCAATCGACTTGTTGCGTAACTGATTTGAATTAATCGATTAAACGGAATGTATAATTCCGAAGTATCGGAGAAAATCTAAAATCTCTATGATGTAAAATAAGAATTTGAAGTGCTCAACTTTAGAATAGTGTTGGTGCGAGGCGATGCCCGGATGTGTGCATGAATGTACGCGACTCGGCCGCCGCAGCGCGAACACTTTAATTAATTAGAGAATTAAAACAATTGTACCGCAACGGCCTGCCGCGTTCCTACTTTCGCAAAGTCACGACTCGCGTAATCGGCTCGCTGTCGCTGACGCTGTTTCAATTAAGCGCTGTACCGCACATTTCGGAGTGCTCGTGTTTCTCATCCTTTCACCTTTCCCTCCGCTCGCATTACGAGATTTCCGAAAACATGAAATTCCTCGCGCGAAGACCGGTGTGATTTTTTATTTCCCCGCAAGTTTTTTTTGGACAGGTGATGAAACGTTTAAAGACTCGTACATCTCTTATTATACATATACGCCATGACTTAAGAATGTTCGAAGTCTCGAACGAATAGTTTGTACGTGTAATATTACCTTTCTGAGTCATGAAATAAAAATGTACAAACAGAACAGGAAATCGAAGAGGAGAATTTTATATTTTTTACATACGGGCTAGTCTGTCTTGTACGTTGCCGTTTGCACCGCATGGCACTTTATCTAATGACAAGGAACAAGTTGCATTCACTCCGCCGCATTGGCTTATGAAAATAAATACCGAGAGCACACAGTATACGCATTGCACGCGGTAACTAGCGCTTTTGACAAAATCATTTCTGAGCTTCGCAAGTCAAGAACCAATCGTATTATTTCGTATTATCATTACGGACTCTTGATAATGCAATTTTCCTCTTTTTATACATTCGCAACTGTTTGTTTATAAGAGATTATAAGAGATTTTAAACGAGATTTTAAACGAGAAATATTAGTAGAAAGTTAAAAAAAATCGCTTTATATCTTACTTTCGCAATTCAATTTGATTATAAATCAAAAAAAGCTTAATCTCGTCGAGTCGACAGTTTTCTATTCAAGAGCGACAGTCGAATATTCTTTCATGGTTCGAACTGTCGATCAACGAACAAGGTTATCATCTTTCTTCGTGCCATTCTAAAGAGACATAAAATAAAACTTAAAAAGAAACATAAAATTATTTAAAAATTGTTTTAAAAAAATTTATTGTTTTTAAAAAAGTTAAAATATGTCTATAAAATGTTATTTTACATAAGATATAATAAATAATGTAAACTTGTGTATATAATATATATAATAAAAATGTTAATATAATATAATATATGAAAAAACACATTTGCCTTTAAAAATACAGATATACAGAAAAATACAATAAAATACAAATAAATGTTTAGTATGTTAATAACTTCTGAACGAAATGACAGAGTAAAGTGAAACGACAAAAATGACTATGTAAAAGTAGGCATAATTTTTATCGTTAATATTGTCGACTGTATGCGGACAAACATGAAATGTATTTTAATAGAATCATTAATGTCTCGAGCGACGAAGGTCCATTCCTTCCTGAATTCCACGTGCGAGGACGAGAGAGTCTCATCCTTGGAGCCAGATCTTCCTCCGTGCATTTACGTCAAGTCACGGCGATGGCACGAGGCCCGCCGCTTTGTTTCTGTACGTCAATTCACGAGCCTGTAGAATGGTCGTGCTACTTTTTTTCCTTAGCCCTGCTACTCGTCAGCAAATAGCAGTCGTTCCATTTTCTCGGTCTTATGCGATTAGCTTGTACATACTCGACGTGTTCGCGCGGCGAGGACATCGAGTTATATTGTTCCTCTCTTTGTTCTTGTGATATCAAAATCACGTGGATAAATAAAAGCAATATCGCGCGGATTGTTTGAAGACGTACTGATTAATTTTACGAAATTTGAATGATCATTTTAGACCTTTATACCGTGTTTCGTTGAGATAAAACTGCGTATGATTCATACATATTATTGTATTGTAATGAAAATTTATATGTAAATTATGTATATATTGAAACAATTTCATCATTATCTATATTTGTCAATTTATAAGTTCGAATAATATTATTCGCGATTGGAATATTCCAGAAATAATGCCAAAAATAATACGATAACAATTTCCCATAATTTCAAGTTTGTAAATTCTGTTAGTATCAACTGATTTTTATCGATGAAAGAGAGAAAAACTTGTATCAACTGTTACTTTTTAAATAATAACGAAAAATAAACAATTATAAAGACAATTGTAAGGTAATTGTAAGGCAAAAAAATTGTAAAGACAAAAAAAAGAGAAAGATAAATAGCAGTTTATTTTCTCTGCACTTTATAAAATGTCGGCCTTCAAGTTAAATTCGACACTCTTAACACTTTTTCTGCCGCTTGAAAATTCAAGTGAAAGTCCAAAGTTCGCAATACGTTCATTTTTACTATATGTATATGTATGTTGAATATATTTAGAGACATAAATTAAAATTATTTAGGACTAATGTAAAGTGATAAAAAAAAGTTATAGATTCGTGTGCTCGATTTCTACAATAAATTTTGCTGACTATATTGTTACATATTCATATATTGTTACGTAATTATATTGTATACGAGTCTGTTTAAAATTCATAAAATTCGCATAAACATAAAATCCGTGGACGCACAAAGTATTAATAGCCGAGAGAGACTGTAAAGAAACTGAAGTCGCATTGTACTCGCAATGGCTCACGTTCTCGCTTCGGAGTCGCTAAGCGCCAATAAACGATTCGCAGCGAATAATTGTAGATTCGCGCGGACGCCGAGATCGAGTCGCGCGGAAGTAGAGGAGGAAAGAAGCCGAAGGTGGCCGGTCTGTTATTACCGTTGCCGAGATTTGCAGCAGTGGCGTTAATCGCGCGCCTGGCCGCTCGCGCGATCGCGAGTTCCACGCGCAATTATTTATAATCAAAAGGATAGGTCGGGTTACGATAGTAGCGATACGCGGCGAGTCTACAATTGACTCGTGATAATGACGACGACGAGCGACGGCGGCGACGGCGGCGGCGCGATCATAATAATTATTGCATAATGAACGCCGGAGTAGTTCTACCCACTAGCAGACGCGGTAGCCGGCCACTTTCCTTTTTCAGTGGCCTGGATCATCCTGTCTTCCTCTCTCGGAGTCGTATAAGCGGCGTGGCTTCGTTACCTTTTACTCTCAGTTTCACCGATTTGTACACTCGACAGCGTAAGAACTGCGATTGTATCTATGCCCCTTAAACTGCTGGGTATTGTCGAATGTGCGAATAAAATAAAAAGTCCGAGTAGTTGTATTTAAATGAGATGCGCATATCGAGAATAACACAACATATACGCGCGCACATTATAAATATTCTATTTTATATCTTCAAAATCGTGGTCTTAGAATATATAAAAGGATAATAACAAATTCTTTATATATTTAAATATTATGTGTAGAGATAATAAATTCTATACTTTTTAGTTGTCAAATAGTATAATTTCAGAATTACAAATCGACAATTTTAGATACTGTTACTTCACATATATCACATATTCTTAAGTGTTGTGGTTATTACTAATAAAATATTATAAATTAGAACATTCCAGATAGTTTGAATCACTGCTTACTTGTACATAAATTTCAATTTATACGAACATGGAATTGCTACAAAAAATTAGAAACTCACGATTTCACGGAAAAGATTTGGATTCGGTGGACCATAAAAGAAGCGACATTCCACGCGTACAAGTTTTATGCATGCGATGGAACCAGTACTAAGGGATCAAGGTTCAAGTGACGTCGTACATCCAGTTCACGCCGCTCTCATCCACGTGTATGGCATAGGTAGGTACTCCGCACGTGTGTACCTAGGCGTGTACGCACACATATACGTACGCCTTCTACGCCGTCAAAGTCTCGGGGGAATGCTAATGTATAGCCTCATAGTAGTCGCTTGTAGCAACAGCGACTCCAATAAGAGCTTCCGGTGGCGCATTGGTTCAGTGTAAAATCATATCGGCGAACAACGAAGTTTTCTCTCACAAGTAATATCGTGATGTTTACTATGATTATATTTTTCGTTTTATTATCGCGCTTTCAGCCCTCGATTTAAAGCTACGAAACGTTTTCTGTTGCACAGAAATTTAATCATCGTTTGTACGCAAGTAACGTTCACGCACACGAGAGCAATTCTCTTTTTATAATATCAATTTATTAAATATTCTCATTCATGAATTTTCTCTAAACGTGGACATCAAGTATGTACATCACAAATAGCCAGGTTGAAAAAGGTTGAAGTTACAAAGGGAATGTCATACAAAATTCTATCTATATTACATCATGCTAAATATTACTCCGTATTGTCGGCAGAAAAGGAAAAGGTGCGTTACACAATGTAACCATCAAGCTCAAAGAAGGAGCCACCGACACATGTGCCAATAATGTCAGGTGTTCTGTCGCTCTTATCACGCATGAACAGTAATAGGTACGTGATGGTAACTGATGTTTTGTAAATCGGGCAAGATGAAGTCACGATACATTGCACTGGCGTGTGTCTATTTTAGGAAAGCTCTTTTCGCTTTGTATAATAAAATTAAAATAATTTGTTTTGCGTAAAAAGGCTATACCGGTCAATGTAAGCGAACAAGAATGTTCCTTATGTTTTGTCCTTATATAAAATGAATGTTTTAAAAAGAACAAATAATGTTAGCCGAGAAAATTGAAAATTGCATAATTAAAGAATATAAAAAATTACTCTAAATAGAAAATCGATGATGTCTTACATCGCGTTTCGATATTTTTTAATTATCATAGAAATGTCAAAACATATATTCTAAGTACAGATATATATTTTTATTATATCTTTATTGTATATCTTTATTAACTGTATAAAATTGATAAATGTATAAATATTTTAAATACTTTTTTCACGTACAAGTGCATTAAAATCTCTTGATTCAATCAGAAATGACTGGAATCAGCGGTTAAAGTGATGTATTTAAGCAACGAGTATAATTTAAAAACATATGCCGTCGACCTCGAGCCTGGCGTGATTTCGTCGACTTTATTTGCCTTGTTTAATCGACAAACAGTTCTATCATCGAAAGGCTTCGTAAAAGTATAACACGTAGAAGGACATCGTCCGAAGCTTTCGTTAGGGAACAACCTGTTAACAGGGTCGTCGAAAGCAAATAATCTCGTGTTTAATCGCTGACCCATCATTGTCACTTCGGGAATTTGCTGAAACAGTTGTTATTGCTCTTTTAAAAATAAGTTGCAAACATACAATAAAGCTGACCCTTCCATAACATTCAATAACAATCCCATGTAAAATGTATAGAAAAATTTTTCAAAATTTCTCTACAAAATCCGTTTGAAAATGATTTTTTCTTTTTGAACAAAATTTTAATTTAATATTAAATCTAAAATGTCCTTGAATTAAGTTTCGTGTTAAAATTCTGCTTATGTTAAAGACCGCACAAATATAAATCTATATAAAATCTATATAGACTTTCTGAAAGATCTTGGGACAAGGGTAAACTTTTCCGAACGTAAACTTCTTTTATCTACTGCTTGTGCAGCTTTACGATCATCAACGGCACGACGAGGCGCGGAGATTGCTCGCGCTAGAACGAAGAATAGTTTCGGCTCATCCTTTCCCCGGGTGCCCGCGATTCTCCGCGGCGGTTCGAGAAGTGGGTCAGCGTTAGATACGAGGGAGCGAGGCGCGTAGGAGAGCAGCGCGGCTTCGCGCGCGAGTTGGTAGGGCGGACGGACAACCTTCGCGATTGCTCCGACACGGTTCTTCCCGTTCTCGGACTGCTTTATTTAACTCATAGATAAGGGTCGCTCGCACTAATCACGTCCGTCTGATGATCCATGTCTTTTCTATTTGTGGCATTTGGGATTAATCGGCACTTTCATGAATTTCAAGAAATAGTTAACTTATGTTATCTTTTAAAAGTTTCGGTAATTAGTTACAAAGGAATTTTCCAGATATTTAACAGATTTGAAAAATTAGATATTGATTCTGATATTAATGTAGCACTAGTAGTTTAATACTATTATTATAAATACTAATAAATTATAGTTATGTACATATATATATATAAAATAGTCAATTAAAAGATTAAACTATAATTTACTAATATTATAGTTTGATAATATAGTAATTTGATTGAATAAATTATAATATTATTGTAACATCAAAATCAAAATTTAACTTTTCAAATCTGTTAGATATCCGAAAGGTTTTTTTATATATAAAAAGGTTTTTCTACATATAAAAAATATTTTATATATAAAAAGAAAACATAAAAATAAGACAATAGTTGATCAGTAACAAGAAAAATCTAGAAATACCATATCATTGCATATCATCATGATGATTTTACTTAATCTAATAATACTGACTGTAGTTTTATCTGTTTACCGGAGAAAGTATTTTGTAGTATTTACTTCGTCACCTGCAGTTTTAATCATTTTATACATATATATATATATAAAGATATGAAAACATAGTCAAAATTAAAATATCAATATTTCAAATTTTTAATTGATGTCTCATATAATAATCGATTTTTTTGCATTCTTTTTTTGACTAGAGTTTGAAAACATAAGAGAATCGATAAAATGCCAAATTAAGAAAATAAAAAAATATTTGAAAGGCTTTAATATCACGCATATATAAGCTCAATGAAGCTATGTGACTACAGAATCATAGTTCATTTTACTAGAGAAACTAATGCGTTTTTGCCACTATCAGAATAATTCACTCATTCTAAATTAAAAATACACATACAAACATTCCTAAGTTAATCTAAGTCATTTTATCTTAAAAAACATACATGCTATAATATAGCAGATGAAAGTTGGATTAATACTGCAGGTGACGAAGTAAATAAACACAAAAATATTTTCTCCGGTAAACAGATAAAATTACAGTCACAATATACTTAGACTGAATGAAATCATCGTGATGATATGCAATGATACAGTATTTCTAGATTATTTTTCTTATTACCAGCCAACTATCGTCTTACTTTTATCTTTTCTTTTTTTGCTATTTTCTTCTTCCAACTTCTATAAACCGTATATAATTTACGTTAGCTGAAATATTTATTTGAGTCGCGAAGCAATAAATTGTTCGATGGCCTTCCGTCATCCCTGTTCATTTTCTAGCTAGATCAAACAATATATTCTTTGTACTAATACTTTGTTATTAAATTGCTTATGTTAGACATAAGACGGATATACTTTATATCTATTTACTAATTATCGCATTTCTCGAACTCATGAAATCGATAATCGATAATCAAAATTATCTTTACATATTACAAATTTTTCATCAAGTATTTCAAGCGATCCAATGATTTTAATCATTTTTTAATTTGTCAACTTTGTTATGTAAAAATATTTAACTTTCAAGAATTAATTTGTATAAAAATCTTATTCGATTCTTCAACACATATCGTTCGAAACGATTTTTCATGAATTCCATCCGCGCTGATGATACATTTGTAAATGACAGCGTATCAAGGATTTCTGCAAATTATGGGTCAACGTACAATTTTTCCTATCACGAATCTGTAGCATGAATTTTAATTACTGCGCAGTGGCCGGATTAGACTTGTTCGAGAGAAAGACGGAGAGCTACGTCAACATAAGAATGAATGAGAAAGATATCTTGACAGAGGAATAAAGGTGATAAGGAGAATTCATGTGTATATATTTATCATGTAAGTGATGCGATCACATATGCGTCATAATCCAAATCCTATTTTCACAGGCTATATCTTATTTGTTTAACAAAATTTAAATAAATAATATACTTGTTTCAGTCACACAAATAATTGGGTCAACGCTTTGCATATCCAAATCTTGTATTAGAAAATATTAATTGACAGATAAAAAAATATAACCGGTATCTAAATTGACAAACGATATAAGATAACGATATGCAATGAGAAATCTTATATACATATATATACATGTGTTTGCATTTCTGACGTTTCTCATTGTAATTATATACATTGCAATATTATATAACATGTTGAATATAATTCCAATTAACTCTTATCGATATAAAAATATTTGTAATCTATCCTGCCTTATAAAAATATATTTTTCTCTCGTATCATAACTTGGCACTTCGATCTCGCATTTGTGCGTAAATTTTTCATACGAATTATATCTCGGACATGTAAATTTCATCATTGACGTCATGATAATTATATATTGCGTGTTGTCTTGAAAAAAAAAAAGAAAACAGTATCTAAATTTCAATCATACACTTCTTAGATCGAGTGCAATACTGCAACTTTGTACTTCGTCCGCATGGGTATATCACAGAGTCAATTTCCTCGCACGTACGATCACTTCTATTTAATGCATTGCTGCCAATTTGCAGCACGATATTGTCACGACCTCGACAAACTTGCACACGTATCGAAAATGGTAACCCAGAAATGCCTAAGAATTTAAACAAGTCATTATAACGCGACTGAACACGATGAAATCACGTAAAGTAACAGTTTATTAACGTTTTCTTAATTAAAAAAATTATCAATTGATTAAAAAAATAGAAAATAAAACTAAAATTTACCACTCTGATTTTTCAATAAGTATTATTCGTTCAATGAAATAAGAAAAGTATTCAATGAACAAGTTTTCTTTTATATGTGACTAATTGAATTGCACACAAGTAAATAAATAACTTTTTACGCATAGATTAAATTGTTAACATAAATGCATTGCTTATTTCAACAAATTGTTAAGTTTATTATTAAAATTTCAAATAATGTGTTCTGTTTAACACACATTCAAAATGCTATTTATTATTAATATCAAACACAAGTTAATATTCACACAAAGAATAATTTAAACAATAAAATATTGAGAATAGAATACAAGCACAATAATAATTGACACAGATTAATAATATTTCTTACGCTTTATCTAGATAACTTTACGTATTTAATCCGTCTGTGATCCAGTTGTTATTACAAATATCAGTACTTATACAAATTTATATCCTGACAAATTTATATTTTATTTTTGTAAGGCTTTACAACGTACATCGATACGGATCCGATTCGGTTCGTCACAAAAAGGCAAACACCAAGATGTTATTTATTTTGTTTTAAACATTACCGTTGCTAAGGCCTTTAATGATTAATTACAATGAAAACTGTTTCATTAATAACATGATTATATCGATAACTATCAATCAGACATCAATTAGATAGATGATTCTTAATTTATTCCAACACTTATTTATTTTTTTTATGCATATGAAGTTCTTTCAAGAAGTGAATATGATATTGTTTTCTTTCTCATCATGACGTATAATTATTATTATGTTGTTAAATATTCAATATAAAAAGTATTTTGTATAAAAAAATTTATGCATAAGCATGTTGCAACATCCAATCATATCATAACAAGAAAATATATTTTTGAGAATACCATAGTTTAATATATTTAGGTATTTATGTATTAAAATTAGAATTAATTGGAAATGATTTTTAATGTTATATATTTTTATTATTTTAATATCGCAATAATAAGAACTAAGTTATAAACCTACAATGTTAAAATTTATCATTATAATTCACATTACACGATTCTGATATCTAATTTTTATTTGCAGTCATCATTATATTTTTCATATCTATTGTTTTTCATATCTATTTGTGTGTTTATATTATTAATTAAGTACATATTTGATCTGTAAGTATTCTCTAAGATATGATAGGAGAAATTTTTTCCATCTAATCGAGAAACTTCCTCCATTCTTAAGTGGGGAAGACGCCCATGTTCCTTCACATCAATATGCATAGGCTTATCGCTAATAATTAAGACTCTGAGTAACTTCTCTGACCGCCTCTTATTATTTACGCTGCTCGATATGTGATATACGAGGTCCAAAAGATATCCGATAATTTTTCTCGAGAACAGGATCACGATATCTCAATAAATGCACATATAGATCGTAAATTTATCGTCCCCGGACAAGGCGGCGTGAGTTGAAGTTCGTAAGGTCATCTAAGAAAATCTCGTTTTTGTTCGAATGTCGAAGTGATGTAACATAGAAATATTCAATAGTCAGATCATTTTGCTCTGAACCGCAGATATAATAATTAATCGCGATTAATTCTCCTTCAATTATTACATTAAATTTGTATTTCCAATATAAAAAATTTTTATTTTTAAGAATGAATGAATTTTTATGAATGAATAATGCGTATAAAAAACTAATTATCATGATAAAACCGATATAGCAATTATAATGCATCAAAGAGTTAATTGTTATTTAACTAAGATTAGCATCAAGAAAAAAAGAGATTTGCAATTATGCACGCATATGCGTTTGTAATGTTATATTTAAAAAAAAATCAAACAACTTCTTCCAATATTGTTTGCAAATCCGTTACGTTTGCAAATAACACGTGTGGATAAACACAATTACTCCAACCCACTTTTAACATGAATGATAAATTTTGACATCCAAATATTTAGCAAAAGTATCGCAAATATTTTTTTCTTCTTTTTGTTGATTTTACGCGACGCCATTATAAAAAGCATTAAATAAAGAGCTATAAAAGAAAAACTTAGAATTGAGTATATCGATCTCCGTCAGAAGAAGCTGACAAGACGATAGTACGAGTGGTATTGTGGTATTCATATAAAAATTCGAAAAGGCGAACACAAGCGTCATATCACTTGTTAACCTCCCGCTCTACGTACCGATTATCACTATCGCCAAAGACTTACTTGTTAAACTGCAGCTGCAAAAATATTCGTCATTGCCAATCGTGCGCATATGCGATGTACGAGAGATATGATGTACAAAAAAAAAGGAAAGTAAATAAATTGCAAATACAAAAATGCGTTCATCAATAGCCCCAAATAGGAAAGTAGGGGAAGAAATGAAGAAAAAGATCGACTCCTTCATTTTTGAAACAATTTCCATAAAATAAGATAAAATACAGAACTACATTTATCGTGTAAATAAATAGAGAGACAAAAGGACGTTAACTGCTGCAATGCAAGTGGATTAACGCTGGATGAGATCTAATTACACGAACGCAATCGCGGATACGCACGGATTCGTCGTGAGCGCGATTTCCGACGGATTCTCAATGTATCGCAGGCGACGTGCTGAACTTACGCGCGCACACTTTTGTGCGCTCGTCCAACACACGCATTCATACGTGCACATACGCCTGTTGGCCCGTTATTCGCGCGTGCGGGACGTGCGTGGCCCGCAAGGTCGCACAATGTTGCATCGCGAACTGCATTACGTGTACGCACATAGCTTGCATTGCGCACCGTTCTCTCGTACTCTTTCTTTCACTCAAGTCTTCCCTTTCTCTCTTCTTTTTCCTTCTCTCTCTCTCTTTCTCTCACACACACACACACACTCTCGTTTTTTCTCTGTTGCGTACGTTCTTTTTTTCTCATCAAACTTCCTTTTCACTTTTTTGCATCGTTCTTCTTGCGCCATATTGCATTTCCGGTGCTATGCTCATTTCCTTCGCGGCTTCTTGTCCTACTTTGTCTTATTATTTTTGCTATTCTCTGAGTCCCATAGATCTATCTCATGGAGCTATCTATATGTTCGATTTTTTCGGAGGTCTTCTTCCTCCAAACATTTTTCATATTTATATCGTGTATAATAGTGATTAATAAATAAAAAAAACTTTGAAATCCGCTTAAATTCGCGCTGTTAATTTAGATTTTTTTTTAGATTTTATAAAAAGCCAGCACGACACAGCCGGCGGTTAAATGATGAACGATCGAAAAATACAACATGACACGTGACAATCGCAGCTGTTTTTTGCAGCCTATAATATGCCGATAGTCACACGTGTCTATTAGCACGTGTTTGAAAATTGGACCTTGAAATGAGAGAAATTACCATAACTTTTGCAGAATTATATATCCGGTTCCAAGATTTGTTTGTAACTTAATCATATATACGATGATATCCATGATACGCGCGTTATTTCTACACAATACAAATGAAAGAAGTTTGAAAGCATATAGCGATGGTATGATGTAACAGAATCTTTTTAACGATTCCACGAACTAATGAATTGAATTTTTTCGATACGAAATCAAGGGAGATTTTGACAATTACTGTTTAGCTTCTTTCCTATTTCTATAATCGATTGGAAAATTAAGAGAAATCGCTGCTTAAAATCCTTAATAAAGAGTATTAACGCGTTAAAGGATTTAAAGCCGATCCTCGGCGCGGATAAGCACACGCGCGGAAATACGAGGTGTCACAATACAGAAAGTTGATAGCGCGTATAGCGTCAGCTTGATAAAGAAAGGAACTGCATGTGCCAAAAGTGACTCATCGAATTAAAAGCTGTAGGTGCAGCGAGGTCGTTGACTCGCACGTCGTTGATGACCGGACAGCGTTGATCACCTGTCAGGTTTCTTGAACGACGTATACCGATAACGGCTTTTGCGATCATGGCTCTTGCCGCCGCATTATCTAAGCGCGCATCGACTGCGATATCGATTAAAAACTTGTCGCGCCCGAAGCAGACACGATCACTGAAATACATTTTAATTCTACAAGCGATTTATGTGAACTGCCGAGTTTTTCAATTTTTTTTTTAATAAGTATTATTAAATACATAAATATGCAAATTATTCAAGGAATTGTTCTTTTCTTTTTTTATTTTTAGTTTTTTTAATGACTTGAATTATTTTAAATCTAAATGATATAAAATATCTTTCTTTATTTTAAGAATCGTTTAAGCTATTGATTTTCGTATAACTACAAAGCTATCATTCTCTCTCTCTCTTCTTTTTCTTTATTTAAGGAAACTTTCTATTGTATAACTTATACTGCCTAAGGAAAAGAAGACTAAATTAAAAAAATATTGTCTCTTTTGCACATTTTTTCTAAAAAAAGTTATTTAGAAAATAAATAAGTTATTTTAAAAGACTGTTAATTCCTCTAGCTTACAAGAATTAAAACGAGATCTAATTGATAAAGAATAGTTGTTAATGATTCGATACGAAAATATTGCAAATACAGAATGTCATTGAAACAAATAACCGTTTGATACAATGAATGTCAGAATAAACTCGCGATAAAGGTATTTAGAAAGAAATGTATCGACGTTACGATTCAATCGAGACAAGATAAGACACACGCGTGAAGGAATTTTCGCCTTACTTTTGATATCGCATCGCGCGTTATCAGTACGGTCGAATCTCTTCGCTGATAACATCGTGTCCGAGAATGTAGCGTGTACGAATTAATCGCGCGATGAAGCAGACATGCACCATCACAGTCATGTGTCGAACGACCCACGTACTGGCCCACGTGTCTCTTCTATCGTGTCCGTAATTCAGCCATCGCTTCTAACGATAATTACTTGACGAGATCTTTCGCCGTCGCAAAATCGCGAATCTGTCGATGACATCATTGCCAAGACCAGAATTGTACCTAGCAGCCCCAATCGCTATATCGCGTCTCGTAAGAAAGATATTATTTCAAGTAATAGAAAGAATATTGTGGAGAGCTTTTATTTGTCAAAATAAATTACAAATTTTCCATATTTACTTACATGAATATCTTGATAATTAATCTCAGAATATGAAGGATCTAGAAAAACAAAGTGCGCTTGTACTCACATGAGGCGATAAGGTTTCGTTAATCGTTCAGAATTCTAGTCTGCGTTTTCGAAGAGCATGATATCAATGTTGTTTTTATATTCTATCCTTGTTTTGCGTTCAATGAACAATAAAGATAGAATGACACAATAGCGTTAATAGCGCGTTCACAACCGAATACAATCTTAATTTAAAAAAGCCTCTTTACATTCAGCTTGTATACATAACTATTAATGTTCCGACTTTTTTAGTTTATGAAAAATGAACATTAAGTCGACAAAAATCGATAGAAATTGACATTAAATATTCATAAAATCCATTGCTGAAAAAATTACATAAAATAAATACAAGAGACGTTGGTCACGTGTAAGTACCACTTTACTTTAATGTTTAATTAATATCAATCCTTAGTGCCACAGCATGCATCACATTGAGATAATAAATAATTGCTGATAGTTTATACTAGGATAATTACCATATGTTTATGAATGGTTCTGCGACTTCACATTACTTCAGCCGTTGTTTCAATCAGCGACTTCGATTTCGTTACGCGATATGTCCTTTTCATTGCATTACAAAATTGTATAATTAATTGTATAATTAAGCTGCGATATATATCTCGTGTAATTGTCGCGCATCTGATCCGCCACACGATCGCTTCGCGATACAAAGTATAGAAAAGGATTCGTTCACATTCGATACTGGCGTGACGACTTTGCGTACACGTGTGTGCATAATTAGAAAAAACACACGCGTGCGTGAATAATCGAAAACAGAGATATAATATGATTACTGCGGAGATAATAGTCGGAAATATCGAATATGTATTCGAAACATGGTTAGCATATCGACTCACGATCGATTGCGATTCATACCGCTATCGATGTCGCATCTGGCCATTAATCGTAATTCGGATGGTAATGCGTCGCCACGATGACTATCGATTCATAGTAACTGAGTATATTGAAGTATTCGATTCCCGCTCGTGTCATGCCATAAAATATGTGTTTTTACGAACTTGAAAAATTGTTTCTATTTGTCCATCGTGATAATCATATTTCACATCTTATTTTTTTCTTCATTTTAACGAGTGTTTTCTGAAATCTCTCGTCATCATAAATTTATGTCATCTTAATTCGAAGAGTGTTATTAAATTAACAGGCACGTGTATTCTTATATTCAAAATGATCTTTAGTATGGAGTACTCAAAGCATTATAAAAATTTTGATATAAATGATAAAAATTATAAAATATTAAACAAAAAATTTTTGTGCAATTAAGCGTGATTACTAACGAATAACTAATTTCCATCAAAATGATTAAGCAAATTAGTTATTCGTTAATCACGCTGGTCTAATTGCACCAAACTCTTTGTTTGATATTTTATAATTGTGATATCAAAATTTTTGTAATGCTTGAATACTTTTTTTTTAGTATAACATACTAAAAAAAAAAAATCATGATAATTATGCGGAATAACGGACCATGCTCCGACAATCTTGACATATATCATCAAGATCACTGTCCCGAATAACTTTCAAAAGATTTTATTCGGCGCTCATTGTTTATTCAAAAGTTACTAACAAAAAAAGTATAATGAACATTTTATAATTTTCTGATGCTCTATGTAGATTATACGTTACAACTGTTCCATATGGATTTCAATTTTCTATGCTAAGCGAGGATCTTTTCTTGCTTAGGGGGCATTGCTTATATTACGCTTTTGTATTACATTATTTGCTAAAAGTAAGTTGTGTTTATCTTTCTTACTGAAATCAATTAATGGAATGAATCAGTACAGAACAGATATTTGGGAGGAGAAATGTGGAACAATAAAATTATGAATATAAAATTATTACATTTTGAATATAAAATTATTACTCGTTTTGCTTTATAAACAGAGAGGAGTGTAAAACGATCCTCGCTTTGCAGTTGTAAAATGTATGCGTAAAGGCAGTGTGTTTCGCACCCCCTACGGGGGGCTCCACTATCCAAAAACTAGACACATAGCTGTGGATTGAACTTCGTTTTGCGTGGAAAGTTGTAAACCCATGTAGAACCTCACTTCACGTGAAAAGTTGTAAACTCATATGTAGCAAGGTTCCACATAAATTTACAACTTTCCATGCAAAACGAGATTCAATTCAAATCTATGTGTCTAATTTTTGGATAGTGGAGCCCCCCGCAAGAGGGGCAGAACACATTGCCTCCATGCATACACTTTATAACACTGACACAAGTTGATATACTTCTCGAACTTTTTTGCTAATAACTTTTTAATGAACAATGAGCGTCGAATAAAATCTTCTGAAGGTTATTCGGGACAGTGATATTGACCTTGACTATGTCCCTTGAACGTATATCAAAGTCGGAAGGTGGTCCGTTTATTCTGCATAATTACCAAAATCATTTTGAATAAAAATATGTGATGTATTATTTTATACTCGCGAAAAATCTCTCAGATATATGTATATATTTAAATAAAAAATTAAAAGATTTTTTTCGTTTTTTTATTCTTGTCGTGCAGTTTGAAATTTTTACTATGAGAGCTACGTTACTAACAAAAAAGATTGGAGCCAATCAATGCGATTCGAGCTAAGCTTCCCCGTCATCCTTTATGTGCGCGAATCTGCGCATCTGAACGAGCTGCACGAGCGGATGTGAAAAATGCATACGTCGATTATCTTTATAAAACGATTATTCTTATCGTATCCTTTTGTCGAGTACACTGACTTCTCAAGAGCAACGGTGCGCCGGTAGTTGTTCACCTGTTGCGCGCGACGCAATGATAGCTCGACAAACACATTTAAAACCGTCCCGACGGCAGATTAGCGCCGATGAACGAGTCATTCTTTTTCCGTGAAAACTGCGGCGCGACAGTTTACTGCACTTTCGGCCAGCGATAACGATGATAGTGATTATTCACGAGAAAAGTCAATAACAGGAAGCGAGATGACCGTTCGTCCTTTAATAAGCAAGAATAAACGCTTCGAGAATGTAAATGATCTCTTGCTTTTTAATGTCAAAAACGGAATATATGAATTTTGAATTTTGAAGCTGTCGTGATTTTTTTAGGATAAAGTTTTTTTACAAAATTCTTTTTACACACAGAGATAAGTAAATATTATATGCGCGAATATTGCAATAATTACATAAATTTTGCCAGCATTTAGCGAAAACTTACGCAACGTATTTAATATTTAACATTTAATTTAATGTTTATATTTAATATTTAATTTCTCTACATTAATGTAATTCTGGTCTGGTCGAAGAAAAATTGATGATCGAAATCGCAGAATGCTGCACGTTTTAATTTTATACAGAAAACCGCAAAGTTTTAATTTTATACAGAGCGTGAACCTATAATCCTATTGTAATGAAAACCAAAACGGAATTGTGACACAGAGAAAAACGATTGATCGTCCGCCTTAAAACCGTAAATATTAATAAGTGGAAGAATTTCGTGCAATCTACAACGTAGCGCGTGTTGTGGTGAAATGAATAATTATGATGCAGTATTCGCAGAGATTCTTAACCACAGAATTATTCTGTGACTAAATGACGGAAACTACGACCACGAGCTGCAAATCAGAGAAACGGCATCGAACATTGCGCGATTATCGATCGCACTTTCGTTTAAACGGCCGCGCTTGCACGCACTTTACATGAGTCGCGGCAATGTGAGCTGACGTCGCACTGTGTCAAACAAGATTTGCTGACTCCTTATTTTTTAAAGTAAATATCGATCGATTCCACTTAAATGACGTATCGATAAATTCGAACGGATGTTGTACCTTTCGCGTTATTAGAAAGCCTAAAAACGCAAGTGGCATTATTAAAACGCTTATCTTAACTTACGGAAATACCGGATTATATTTCAATTAATACATAATCAAGGCTATCATTATAATCTGTGGTTTCCCGTAGAAATCCATTTTTTTCCACTTTAAGATAATCGCGAAATTTCCCAACATTCGACGTAAATATCGTATTTCCACGAATTCATCTACTTCGTCATCACATATTGGAAAATTTAATCTCAAACCCAAGAAAGAGATTTCATATTAATTATATATAATCGGATTCTTTCGAGTTCACAATGACATGTATGTATCTAATAAAAATACTTATCTCTTTTTAAATATTTGTATGTACATACCATAGTCATTTAACGGCTGGTTTATGCTTCGATCTTAATCTTGATCTTAAAATTAAGATGCATTCCGCTTCACGCATATACGCACATTTATCTATAGTACATATTACATATACTGTAGATAAATGCGCTCATATATGTGAAACGGAATGCACCTTAATTTTAAGACTAAGATTAAGACTGAAGCATAAATCAGCCATTAGCTAACTCTCTTATTACCAAAGATTCATTATCAAATTCGTTTTAATCCGTAAAATGTCATAATTTCCTATTAAGAATTCGAAATTCTCCAATTCAGAGCATTTCTTCCGTAATTTTATAATATATAAAACATATGTATTGCAATGAATATAAAAATACTGTCAATTATTGCATTATCTCCATTCACTAGTCTCTAAAAAAAATAAAAATAAAAAGCTGGAATAAATAAAAAATTTAACAAAATTGTCTTAATTCGTCGAGAAGTTTAGTTTGTTTCTTTTTTTCTGGCATCTCGCCAGTTTTCTTGTCTCATATTTATTCAAAATATAAAATTAGGATTACTCCGATTTATCGAACGACTCGAGTCATCAGCGCGAACGTAGATATGTGCGTCGATGTTGCGCACGTGTCGTGCGGTAGCTCATGAATGAACTCGGCGGCACATAAATGCCGCCACGCCACAAGGCTATTTTTAAGCGGTGTGCAGACGATTATCAGTGATTCCTGTGCGATAGTCGAGTACTTATCGTATATGCAGCACGCCCGATTCAACGGCGTGACTAAGAGAAAACAAAGAGGAGCCCCTCTCTCGTGACGCCTCAGGATGGAAGCTCCCCCCTATCGTGAAAACGACAAAATTAATTTCATATTTATTTATTGCGCGGTGTCTCGCTTATCGGTGTAGCGAGATTAAGTATTCCTTCGTTACTCCCCATATAGAATGCAATTCCTTGACATTCATCGATATTCGTGACGATTGTCACTCGAGTAACTCGAATATACATATTGATTCCGTACATATTAATTATAATAACAATAAATAATTAGAAGCAATAAATTATAATAGAAATTAATGTGATAATAAAATATTAAGCATTGAAAACTAAATAATAAAATAATAAAATAATAAAAAATAAAATAATAAAAAATAAAATAATAAAAAATAATAAAAAATTTATTAAATTAAATTAAATTAAATTAAATTACATATTAAATTAAAAAATGTCTCTAATTAAAATATTATTTTCTGTTTAATTTAATTACGTTAATTAATTAAAACTTTATCGTATCAAGAATCTGGCATTAATCCAAAATTCTATTATATGAATGCATCCTATTTAAGATTGCCCGATGTAAAATTCTGGAAAAAAAAGATATAAATAATTCGTGAGAATGTCGGTTGAATCCGTGAGGCGATAAAAACACAATCCAATCCGATTGAGATTTCGCCGATTACCTAATTCATTTATACATTGGCCAATCGTTGCATAATAATAAGCCTTGTGGCCCAAAAGTTGCCATGGCAGAACGGTGAAACTCGGTGAAACCACGACCGCTCTAGTAGGCCCCGACCGACGGGATCATGGAAATAGTCAAACCAAACGGCCAAAACGCGGTGCCATTGCGTACAATGCGATACCGTAGAAAAAAGAAGTAGACTGATAAAATAGCCGCGACCACGTTGACCGTACTTTCACTAGATTAAGCTCGCCGCGCCGGACCTCTCTTTCGCTCTCGATCTCTCTTTCCGAAGCCCGTATATCTCTCTCGTCCGACGAAGAGCGGCGCGGGGCACCGTGACGATCTGCATCAGCGTGTATCACGCTTTTTCGCACCCGTTTCTTTTTGCGTGACGCGCGTGACTCAGTGATCCATGTCAAGCCGGAGGAAGAGGACAATGTAAGAAAGAGAAAGAGATTGGAGCGGCTCATTTTCCGCAACACTACTTTACACTTCAATCATCGGTTGCAATGATTGAATTTAGATACAGATGATCGTCAATTTGAGCAAAAGAAACAACATTTACGTAATTTACGTCGACGAATTGCAGAGAGCAAAACTCTTTATCTTTAAGAAAAAATATGAGGAATAAATGTGTGCGAGAAAGTATGTTAATTTCTATATTATCGCAGGTATTCATGTCTGATAAAGCGTCTTTCTCGTAAAGAAAAGAATTTATCGCAGAGAATCATGCGTATACACATGCGCAGATACCTCTAATAAAATAAGATAAATTTGATTGGTTCATCAAAATTTCCCAGCAACTCCTGCAATTTTCATCATTTTTGTTCGCGAATTTCGCAGTATCTTTATGTAATAGCCAGTGAAATGCGATAAGATAGGATGTACACATTTCCCTTTGTTGACTGATCACATAGGCTTCGCGCGGACTCCTATAGACATACGGGATTATCGGAATATTGGCGAATTAATCAGCGTCCCGCTTGCATGACATTTCGTCGAATTCATCTCATCGATACGAATGGATTTCTATACATTCAGAGCGAGTAATTAAGAGGCTAAAACGTCATCGGGACTTTCCTCTTTCATACTTTTGCTTTCTTATGCGGAATTATCCAGATATATCCATTATGGCAGATATATCCATTATTCTGCGAAATGCGAGCAACAAACGCAATTAAAATGTCATTAGTGATATGATGAAATTTTTTATATACGTCTTATACATTTAGTACAATAACAACTTATTCTTGGTGAACTCACGCATCTCTAATTGGGTAACATTTCTGTTTTATCTCATAAAATCTCTCATTACAATTTTTGGAACATTACATATATAAAGTTGTTTATAAATGAAATAGGAAAATTAATTAAAATTATTTCTAAAAAAGTAACAAATACTATTTCACAAATTTCCGTGAAATTGAAATAAATAGTAATGAGATGAGTAATAATGATAATGTTTCTGCTTTATCTCATAGAACTCACTATAATTTTCAGAACATCACATATATAAATTTGTATATAACTCTAATAGGAGAATTAATTATTCATAAAAAAATACCATTTAATTAATTTGCTAAATTGAGATAACTAAATAATAATAAAACTTTAATTTTTATAAAATTTGATGCTGCTGGATTACAAAAATAAATATAATTATACGGAAAGAATGATTTTAAAGTATCTAAAAATTTAGTTACATACAAATCTGAAAATAATTTTGTTAGGATTATAGTTCTTCCCGTATATATAGTTTTTCATTTTCAAGTAGATAAGTTATAAAAACAATAGTACGGCGAAATGACAGATAAGTATTTCCTCTCAAACACAAGATTGATTTGCAATTAAATGAAAGATATATATGGATGTGACAAAAATCTGATACAACTTGTATATATAACTTTCGCGCTAACGATATTATAAATTCAATAAATATTTACAATGTTCTTTTGTTTAGCGATAAATTTTTTTGGCATTGAATTATTTATCACGAGAAAAAATTGCATCTAAATTTTTATTTTATTTTAACGTTGTGAATTCTGTTGCAGTTAATTCTAGAATGTAAAAGTGAGCTGTATTAATGAATATTTCACAAATCGCGAAATTTTTATTGCAAAAACCGCGTTAATTAAATTCTATAAATGAATTCATAGGAAAAAGAAATAGTATAAACGTCGAAAAGTTAACTTTTTTTTCGATATTGAATTTTCCGCTACAATAAATCCGTAGATAGGTATAATATTTGAATGAAAAAAATGAGAAACAATTAATAATAAAAAAAGGGAAAAATTCTAATATTTTTTTTATCAATAATTATTCCCTGAGATCATATTAAAAAATTAAAAAATTATAGTAAAATTATAGTAAATTATAGTAAATTATAGTAAAATAGTTTATAATATAAATCAAAATGAATATAATAAATTAGTTGGTCATCACCCTTCATTTGTACATTTTTCAAATTCCAACATTACTTTTTCAAAAAGAGGAAGTTGATGTTTTTGAAGTCGAAAAGATTCGTCACTGCGCGTGCGCACACACACGGTGCGTCGCGTTTGAGCGAAGCGAGGCGAAGCCAGGAAAAGTAAGGAGCTCGCGAGCGAAGGAGAAGCATGCACTTCTGCCTCCGCCGTTATGTAACCGAATGATTCTCAGAGCCAGCAGCAGCCGAGCGACGCGCGAGAGTGAGGTCAATTTGTGCGGAGTCCATCGTGTGCATGTGCATATGACGTACGCATGTACATGCGAGCGCACGTACATGCGAGTTTGCTCGCACGTGTACTCGTCGAACGTTAGAAGACGAGAGTGAGCTGGAATCAGGCGTAGAGCGTGAAAGTGAAGCGGCCGATGTACGTATGTGTACGGTCATGCGTACGAGTGTGCGTGCACGTGCGCGCGCGCGCGCACGTGTGTGCGTGTGGTGTGTGTGTGTAACGACAAGAGGACGCACGTGCACATGCGAGTTATGAAAGTGTATGCGCGAACGAATCTGCGTGTGTGTGTGTGGAGCGAGAGCCAAGATCAATTTACACCATTCACCAAGTCAATTATCGTTATCGAGAAAGAATAAGAAAAAAAATTATTATACTGGGAGTAATCTCGACTAAAGAATTTTGGGAATAATCCGTCATAAATAAATTTATTAATTCCTCGATGTTTAAAAAAATCATGTGAGAAAATCGCGCTCTATAGCGTTATTTTTCTTTGCGACGTTTTTAATTATCAAAAAATTCAGCGACGTTTTTAATTATCAAAAAATTCTGTTGAAAAAAAGTATGATATTAACAATAAATTAATAATTTGTTTAATTTTCTCATCAGAAACAATATGAATCAAACAATGTGAAATCACTAACGAATCACTACTACTATATTATAACAGTAACTAATGTCTTCCGATTAATATTTATTAAAATTCGAATTTACCATTTTAAAAATATCAAATTAAACATATTACATAAAACAATTGGTAAAAATTCAATTTTCTCATTTATAAGTATCACCATTGCTATGACAGTAAATTCCGTTATTCAAAGCACACCGCTGTTGTTCGCCGATGGGCAAATAACTTCACAAACAAGAGCGTCGGGAAAGTGACGTGGAGGACAAAGAAGAGATAGGGACGATGGCGGAAAACCCAGTGAAGACGGCAGGAGACGTGGCTTCGAGGAGGAACGCGCGAGTAGGAACGAGTAGGTGAATCGCCGCAGAACCGTGTACGGTGTGGCGCGGCGTGGCGCGGCGCGGCGTGGGGTTGCGCCGGTAAGTGTGCCAAGGTGCACTTCTCGAGAAAGCCGGACCGGCCGGACCGCTACCGCGCCGTGCCGCGCCATGCTCCGGCCGCCATGGATTCGGACCTATTCCATCCGTGCCGCGCTACGCTAACGAGCGCGATTAGGGATGCCTGCGATGCCTGAATAATATCCGTTTTCCTGTGTTCGACTGTGCCTGCGAAAGTTTTTCAGCAAACACGCGCCGACACACGTGTAATTATATACTTTAATCATACACTGGTAACGAGCGATTACGTAACGTCGAGAGAAATGCTCAGTATATCTTGTAATGTATTGTAACTATGTATGTATCTTTATAAATTATATATAACTCATATAGCACAGACTCTAAGAAACATCCAAAGGACGCCTTACGTCCTAGAGACATTCGCAGGATGTTCCTCGAATAAAGTTTGTTGTATGGATAAATTATATACACATTTTGATTCTTATTGATTTATTTTTTATCGTTTCTTTCCTGGTAATTATATATCAGGAAAGATTCTCTCTATTCTTTCGAGGCTTTAATTTTTATTTTACAGTACACTCTTTTGCAGATTCATTTGTTATTGTAATGTAAGATTTTGAAAAGCTGAGGAGGTAAATACAACGAACGTTTAAACACGAATATCTTGTCATATATCTTGCGACGGATGAGATATAACGCGTGACGTCTAGTAAGCATTTTCGAGAATTTAGGCAATAAAAAGTGGCAATAAAAATGATCGGTTGGAAAATTAATTAAAGCAGTTGCGGTAATGAAAATGATAACACGACACTACTAATGAAGTTAACAGTTAAGTTAATAATAAAATTGATTTGAATGTTATTAAGAGAAACATTAAGAAAATATCGTAACGAAAAAAATAAAACGAAAAACGCAATCGCGTCTTGAATGCAATACGTGTATGCTCGAAAATTAGGGTAATGCACATCAGTTATGTCTTAATGCGAACAATGGATGCATATCTACGCATCTTTCATAAGGTACAAGATTCACCGATATATATATCGTATCATGTTTTTGATTCATTGAGAATGATAATTAGGAAGCGCATGGATTGAAGATATCATTGCACAGTTGCGAAGATATGGCGACAAGTAATTTTACCGGATATTGGAGTGACAAAATTATTGACATTACAAATTCGGACTTTCTTCGAATTGAAAATAACAAAATTATTTTATATATTTAAAATACATACACGGATAAACGCGCGCAAACAAAAAGAATTGAAAAATTATATATATATTATATATAAATTATATCTTAGTACTTTTAAAGAGAATTCCTGTGGAAAAGCATAAATTATATATATATATATATATATATAATTTTTTAATTTTTTCCGTTTTTAAGCTTAAATTGAATGTCCTATAGTTTACAGTGTGTGCATTGTAAAAGAGTTTTTATTTCTAGTCAATTCGAATGTAATGTTGATAATGTCGGTAATTTCATCATCAATTCGCATTAATCCCTAATAGAAGCAGTTAATTGTAATGCCAATTGTAGTGCCAATGATTAAATCCCAAAAAAGAAACAAAACAGAAAAGCCATCGTCGACATTACAAATTTTTAACAATCGTAAGTGAATATATCATATTTTTCCTTTCTATGAAATAAGAATCATGGTGACGACATCACCGGAAACAAATTACCGCTGCGTAATTGCACGCACGATCGAATTGTAATGTATCGAAATCATGATAGAGGAAAAAACACAGCGACCGCAGACTAGGAGAAATTCCGACCAATCGACTCTTTTTTATTATGAAAAGATGACTCATGATCCGCTTAATACCGTTCGTAGAATTCGAGTAAAAATAGAAAAGCGTAGATACATATTTACATAAATGTTTTATAAAATTTTACATGCACGATGTGTCAAAACTTTCTTTGAAATTTTTATGTATTGTACTGCATGAAGACTGAACAATGTACAACAATGAAAAAGAAGAAGAAAAGAATACAAGCATACTTTTAAAAATATAATATAGTAAAAGTAATAATTTTGTTCTTTTATGTGAAACTATCGAGATAACTGATATCGTATATAACTCTCGTTTTTATTCATCTTGGGAACTTTCGATTATAAACGGCTTACTGCCATCGTTAGCGGCGACAAAAGAACCCGACAACAGAAATGAAAATATTCACGTCGAGAGAAGAACGAGATGAGGAGACAAGAGCGAAGGAAGCTGCACTGACCGCAGACTTGAAAACGAAACTTCCGTTACAAACAAGTGCCATTCAATTCATAAAGCACACGTCAAGAATTTATTTCCTTTTGCGATCTTTCGAACCAATTTTATATAATTATTTTCCATAACAGCTTAAGATATGCAATAATGCAATTCAAACATCAGAAAATTATTACCAACCTATAAAAATTGATTTTATCATTGAAAAATTATAATATTATTCATTTCCGGAAGATCTCAACTATACATGGTTTGTCCCAAAAGTTTTCGAATTTTCTTTGTACGGACAATATTAGTGGCGTCATTTATATAAATAAAGTGAACTATCTTTGTTTTAAAGTTTTGTTCATGAATAAGTTGAATTGAGATCCCTCTAATGGCTCTTGCATACCGGACGCAATGAGCGATGTCCAATAAGAGCTTTGCTTTTTCGAATGTTATATCTTTACGTTAAAAGCCGTTGTTTTATTACAAATATAAAACAATATCTTTGTAATTCGTTGAGAAATCACGCAAAGATGGAACAAAAAGCAAATATCGTAAATTTTTCGCTACCGAATCGGTCCTAATCCTTAATCATTCTCCATATTCATCAGATTGGCACCATGTGATTACTTTTTGTCCCTGAAACTAAAAATGAAACTGAAGGAAAAAGCACTTCGATACTTTTGGATATCCAGAAGGCTTCGACCGAGGCCATTTTGATCATCTCAAAGGAAAACTTTCAGCGGAGTTTTTTAAAACTATATGACCGTTGTAAACAATTTATTTCTTCGGATGTATTTCGAATGATTATAAATAAAAATTTTTAATTATTATTTTGCAGAGTGAGTTTTAATAAAAGTTTGGAAACTTTTGGGACACACCGTGTATTATTGGTACTTCAAAGATAAAGAATTGCCATTTGTTGCGACAAAATGCAAACGTGTAAAAATGTGGGAAGAAACTACAAGAATCACTGGAATCGCAGAGATTTCCGGTTAAATGGCTGCAGGCTCAATTCTTTCTAAATATGACGACAACTCGATCGCCGATTTCGCTTTCTTGACGTTCGAAAAAACTTGTGATAACTCTCTATAGTGGCCTAGGCCGTCAAGTTGATTTGCTCTTTCTGGCGAGCATCGATACTCTTAGACGCCCTATACGTAGGCGTGTGCACAGACACAGATGTGTGCACACGCACACGCGTGCACCTGCACACATGCGCACGCCGAATATAGATGCCAGTATTGAGGGCACTCGCCCTAATAATAGAAGCCGAGAAAATTTTTAGCCCTTGATGCCGGCCGGCGGCCGCGTCGCTCTGTAGGGATCCGATTTGGATCTGAGGAACATGTGGAGGTGGGTGGTGACGTATGAAAGTTCGAATGAGAACATGCCCAGTTTCCATGCGGAAGTTGGAAGAAAGATGGTACCGTTGCGATGTAGGGTGACACGCCAGATGTAGGTACAATTTTTATACGGATAGAATTGAAGATAATTTCAATATATTGTAAATAACTTGTTTGAAAATTCAGGCGGACCTATTAAAATGCAAAATAAATCAAAAATAATTTTTAAGTATAAAATAATTATTTTATTTTATTTTTTGTATTTATAAAGTTTTGTAAATAAAAACAGTTAAAAATAAAAAAAAAATATATATAAGGAATTTATACGTCATATCTTATCAATTTTTTCCAAGTGCTAAGAATGATATAAATCATAGGGGTAAATAAGGTATTAACTAATCAAAAACTGTCAAAATATTTATCCTTCAAAAATATCATAGAGTAAGGAATTATAAATATCCCTTCTCGACAAACTGTAATCTTTTTACAATGTTATGTATGGACATTTATCGCTATTTATTATTTCGCCAAAAATATTAAATTATTATTTTTAGAATATCTTAAATATGTAATAACTGCTTATTACTTCAAATGTGTTGCGAGTGCGTGAACTTTCATATCAGTTTCGATTAATTTAATTACAATTATCATAACTTTCAGAATATACTAAAGATTGTAAAAAATAATAAATATATAAGTCATAAAAATAGCCTGATATTTTATGCTGAAATATTGATGTATTTTTGTAATTGATTTCAATAATAATTGAAATACGATTTACATATATATTTGAATTTTGAATTTCTATCCGGTATTATTTATGAAGACTACTGAATTATTATTACATACTATCATCGCATATAGATTCGCATATCGATTATGAATGATCATTAACCTTTAACTGGTAACAAGCTGTTACACTATCGTCTTTTCTGTTACTATCGTCTTTTATTTTATGTTATCAATAAACTTAACCCAATGCTGGCGCCAAAATCTTTTCATCACTCTAATATATATGATATAAATATGTGAGATAAAGTAGTCGTGATAAGGCAGTCTCCAAAAAATTCAATTCATAATCTTCGGCATATTTATTTAGCTGACAAATCTCTCGTTTAACGATATATTGCTCAGCTACATAATATCATCTATAATGCAATTTTTTCTTATTTGAAGAATTAATAATTGATTCGACACGATGGTATCATATTACAATATCGTACAATAATTTTTGACGTTTTCGAAACACTGCAATTTGATTGCCAATTCTCAGTTTTAAATTAACTCGCGATTGAAAATGGAAGTATAGAATAATTTTTTTTATAGAAAGTTGTTGCCTATAATATCTTGTCTTTCACCGCTATGACCTCTGAAAGATTACACAATGTCCGAGAAATCATTCATTAAATATCATTGAGTAAAGCACTCTAGGTATCAATATCAAATTTTTCAGTTGAATGACATTGAAAAACTCTTACATTGTCTTATGTTGTAATGTCCAAATTCATTAAATCGAGTAGTATCATCTCCATCGATTCCCGAAAAAACATCAAGTTCTTACTTGCATTGTTTATTTTGGTGTTAAAGGATATACAAGACGATAAGATATCAGGCGCATTTAGGGAGCTATCAGCTTCCCATTCTATTCTTGTTTTACGTGTAATAAATACAATATAAATAGAATTGACAGCGAGCGAGATTATCAATTAATCAATATCATTTAACAAGAAATAGTTTCTAATTTTGATAAAGTAGCATTACAACTTATCATTTAGAAATTTATATCTCTATGTAGTAGTTTTATTAGTACACGGAAAAAACGATTTTGTTGAAAAATGAGAAATTATAAATAAGGGACTCTCGATATTGAAACAACAAAATAAAATTAGAAAAAGGCAAATGAGAGTAAAAAACGGCGTAGTAATTAGTGCATAATTGAGGTGTAATGTAGAAAGTCTATAATTATATCTTAATTACATCCTTCAAGAAATCTGATGATCCGAACGTTTTTCGGCTTCCTTTTGAGCCGTTTTCAACAATGTCAAAACAATCAATTCGGTAATTTTTCGCATTCTCAGCATACAAAAAAAGCGAAACCATCGTCAAAAAGTTTCTGATTAAAAAGTGTATCTTCCTAGTACCCCACTAGTTTTCTAAACTGAATGAAAACTCATGTACATCAAGAGACGAAATTTTGTTGAAGTTTCTAAAAATTTAGCTAAATATAGATCTGAAAATAATTTTGTTCAATTATTAAAATAAATATTAAAATAAATAATTATATATAATTATTAAAATAAATTATTAGAATAAATATGTAAATCAAGCATAATGAACAACGCTACAGAAAATTTTGACATAGCAACCAGTTTGAGCGTTCATAATTAGTTTGATGGTCTAACAAAATTATTTTCAGATCTGTATCTTAAATTTTTAGATATTTTAGCAAACCCATACTTTCCGTATACAAATTTACTGTTTAATTCCGAATTTTTATTTCGGAATGTTCGTTTGTTATATTTGCCAAATATGAAAATTTTCGGTAGTGACGAATCAACGGGGAGACATAATTCACGCTAAGCGCTAATTGTAAAGTGATCGCATAGCCGTTTAATTGGGATACGAGCCACGCGCGCTTGGGCCAAGAGACCTCGTCATCTATTCATAGTCGTACTAGAACTAGATTTGAGGGTGCTGCTGACTTTGATCCGAAGCCTCGTTCCGGCTCGTATATACGCGACTATCAGTCCTTTTTATTACGGCTCTGTCAACGAGGACATACCTTACCTGTAAGCCAATCTGCCGAGTAATTATATGTCCATAGATCATTCACGCTTATATATTATTCCTTACGCGTGTATTCGTAGATAACCAGAATTCGAAATAATTTCAATTTGAAAATCCTCAAACAAAACTTATTAAGTTAAATTAACATTTTCTCATAATAAAATATTAACATGATTTTTGTTATAATTTATTGATATGTATATTTATTATAATTTATTACAATATTGTTATAATTTATTAAAAACATGTAGCTTTTATTATAAACATTACTGAAACATCACAGGCACGTGCTTTAAAATTTTACATTATATATGGATATGTACAAATAATTCTTTCTTTAAACTTGTAAAATTTTAAAATTTAGAAAATGTCTTAAAATTAAATATTTTTAATTAAAAAAATTTTTTAATACTTTAAAGAATTCAAAAATTAGAAAATTTAAAAATTTTTAGAAAATATAGAATATATAATTTTAAAATATATAGAATATATATACATATATAATTTTATATGACATTATAGAATATATAGAATATATATATATATATATAGAGAGAGAGAGAGAGAGAGAGAGTTTTTAATTTAGAAAATTTTACACACACACACACACACACACACACACACACACACACATACAATAGAATCGTATAACGTTCAACTTTTGCTAATCAATCAAACTATAAATTTCTCCACATTATTATTCTACTTTTTTCTAAAGCTTATTCATTACAGTTCAATATTGCAGTTCAAAAAATATTCTTTCGCTTGATTCCTGGATGAATTACAAAAATAAATATATAAATGAATGACTCAATAGTGTGAGGTTTTACATTCGCTAGCTATAAAAAATATCTAATGATCTTTATGTCGTTTCTGTGGTGAGCCTCGATTACGCGATACGATCTCTCCAAACGACAATGGCCGACCGTACAGAGCTTGAATGACTAGTTTTTAAAACAGGCCGAACACACAACGAGAGAGCCGTGCATTAGCCCTTTCATCGGCCGATCGGCGAGTGCGCGAGAGAGTAAATAAGCCAGCTATAATTCACTTTCTCGTCCTTGATCGTCCCAGCGAGCACAAAAGCGTCCCGCAAGTTCCGGTTGCCAGCAAACGCGGATTTCGTGAGTCAAGAGTCCACGATCATGGACGAATCGAATGAATGATCAGACGAACAGCATGACTAAAGTGGATCGTGCTTTTAAGATTATTATGCGATATAATGCTTCGGAAATGTCTTTAATTGATGGCCAGGCAACAGGCTTCATGAAACGCGAATGTAAAAATGAGAAAAGAGGATGGTTGGCGGGAGTTACAAAAGTTAAAATATGGTACAAACATAAAATACACCCATACATACATACAATACATAAATTTTGCTATGTTTTCATTTTAATTAACACTCCAACATTTGTCAATTATAACTTTAATAACAGATTCTTTGATTAACTTGAAGATATTCTTGTCCTAATTGAAATATAAATTGAGATATAAGTGATATTGAAATATTGAATTGTAAAATTGAGGCTCGATTAATCTAGAAATCTTGTGCTATGATTCGGCCATCGGTATTACGGTTCTTATAACTGGCATTCCTACAAAGAAGTTCTGCCAAGTCTTATTAGAGATCTTTTAGATCTTCCTACTATGAGTCACATTTTACGGACTTTCATAGAATATACGGAACAAACCGAGATAACTGTTGCTATTAATTATTTTGCTAGAAACTGTTTGATCATCGAATGATCAAGGTCGTTGAATGAAGTACTTCCCTAATAGCTTTTGATACAATTTAAAAAAGTACCGCTTAAAAATTGTCAATAATTATGAAAAAAATTAGAACGGAGACAAATGAAATAGTAGTCATTTCAGAAGTATTTAATAATACTTACATCAGTTTTTCCATTAATGGAGATTGCAAAATGAAGAAATTTTAGTTTCAACAATGTATTGTTACCAAACAACCTTCGGTTGGCAGCAGTCGGGAGTAAAAAGAAAGAAATAGAAATTGACAATCGCGAAACATAAAGAAAAAATCGAGACTCGAATTCCGCTTTCGTAAAGTGAACGATCTCCGGAAGTTGGAATTAAGTATTTATAACTTATTGTTAGTATTGGCAATATTTAAAAAATTGATATTTAAAAGATTGATTTGTAAGCAATATTGCTGACTGAACAAAAATGTATTTTATGTAAATGCTCTTCATATAAATCATAAAAAATTGAGACTGAATTTTGTGCGAAAAGTATTTCTATACCTGCATTTTTTTGACATTGAAGGAACCATCTGTGCACAGCTAAAAGCTCGAAAAGAGCTCGACTACAACAAACCCTGGTTGAGCCGAAATTGTCGCTCGCGCGATAATTTACTCGCGATCGCCTAGAGGCATTTCGAGAATCGATCAAGGGATACCATTTAAGTATTTCCAATTAAGTCGCCGTCAGTAAATGAAACCCTTGCGACAAGTCAATCGTCATCGATATCCGAAGTTACTTGAAGCTGCACGCACGGAAATGAAGCTGCGTATGCTGCGAACGCTGGAAATTAGAAGAAACCTAGCACGCACGGCGACCGGATGACGAGGAAAACCATGACGCAGAAGAAGGAATATTTTTTCATTAGCACACACATGTGATAGAACGGCTCACAGATTATTCATAGAAATATTTATTAATAGTCAGAATAGAGTCAAAGAATTGTGTGTATATTTTAGTATTTACGTTTTTATTTTAGAAAGAGAATGAAACAAAGAAAGAAAACAAGAGAAAAAAGAACAGATGACAAAATATTTGATAGAAAAAAAAGAAAGAAAAATAAATAGACCAAAGAAAAAGAGATACCTAAGGAAACATAAGGAAAAGATAGGAAAAGAAGAAAGAAAAAAAAAAAAGAAAAATACAAAAAAGCAAAGTAAAACATTGCGCTCGACAGGGAAACGAAAGAAAGGCGAGCGAGTCAATGGAAGAAGCACGCGTGAGCGAGCGTGCAATACATTTCCATAATTTCTAATTAGTAATCAGTCGGTAGCTGCGCGCCTGTTTTGCCTTCACCTCATCAACGTCGCGCCGCGCCGCGTCGCGCGGTGCCAGCCGGGGAGAGAACTAACTCGCCTAAGGTACGCAGGTACGAAAACATATGCACACGCGTAGCTCGCGTGCGTGTACGCGTCACGTAGGCACGTACGTATCGACGACAACGACGGCGGTGGCGAGTAAGGCGCCCGCATCGCGCGCACACGTGTGTGTATGTGTGTGTGTGTGTGTGTGTGTGTGGGTGAACACGACGGTGGCGGCGCAGGCCATGCCTGACCAGTGTGCCACTTTCACTGGCTCGTATTTGGGTCATCGCATCCACCTCGCCTGCCTCTCTTGTCGCTCTTCTGGAGGGGTTGTTGGAAAGGATCCGCTCCGCGCGATCGCCGCGCCGCGCCGCGCCGCAGCTGCTCGCGCGTCGTGTTCGTGGAACGCGCTTCCCTCCAAAGTGCGGAGGACGAATCGTCCTCCGCTTCATGGATCCGTGCCTTCCCGGACTGTGTTCCCACCTGTTGCACCGCGCCGCGCGTGTTTACGCACGTCGGGGAAAAATGACGATTCGGAGGGAAACAACACTCGAGTAACGCGCGGATTAAGGATATATGTCACATCTCAAAACATTACCAAAAATATAAAAATTTCATAAATTGTTCTATTATTACGTCTGAGTATCTGTATAAAATTGAAGCATTCTCTTATATTGATTTAAAAATTATTTGATTTTTTATTTGCATACTGATTCTTATGTAAAATCGCGTAAAAAAATTGTAGATACTTTATTTGAGTACTTATTTGCAAATTTAATTGAGCAAGTTGCATTACGAATTAAACCAAATTTTTTTACATATACTAATAACATTCTAATAAATATTCGTGCAAAAGTTCATTTGGATCCACTTACTTGTTTAAATAAATTTAAAAATATTTACCTAAAACTGTAGCCAAATATTTCTCTCATCATTCGCTCGTCATTTCGCTGCATAAGCCATTATAAATCAAATTATTTGTTTCGTTTTTTGCAGTTGATTTTAGGACGTACTTATAACAAAATTTTTTACTGTTTTTTGTCATCTTTTTGTCGTTTAATTTTCCACTTTAATTTAAAATTTAACTTTTAGCTGGCTAAAACATCCTTACTTTAAATATCCTCAAATCCAGTTTATGAATATACTTTTTATTCTTTCGTCTTTATATGTAATACCTTCGCGAAACTAATAAATATCTTTGCTTTCGACTGTCTTTGATCATGTAATCTTGATATATATAAAAAAGAAAGTTAAAAAATCTGAAGATTACCTTCGTAATTTGACGGTTACTCATTAAATCTTCTCTGATTCTCTGAATCTACTGAATATTAGTTGTAGAGAAAATTGATAATTATTATTCATGAGAACTATGATTGTAATTTTGAATGATTTTAAACGTTTTTTAAACGTTTACTGTCGACACGATTCGAATAAGTGAAAGACGTTAAATACGCAACGCATTTGAATATCCATCTTCGAGTGAAGAACGTTGTTCGTTTCTCGCTTGAAAGACCGCGCTTAAGTTATCGCCAATTATGTAGTTACTTTGCATTATGACGCTGTCCGACATCCGACAGTATGCATGCTCGATTTGACTCGAGACGCTTTTCTCCGCTGTTAATTCGCTTATGCAAAAGTCGATCGATATGTATACGTTGCACATGGACGTGCGGCAAAAGCGCGCGAACGCAATAATAATGCAATTGCGGCATAATCGCGCATTATTATTAGCGCTCAGTGGCTGGCGTTGAAAGGAAAGAGACGACATAAATCTTTAATGATCGTGATTGGAGGCACTCTTAAACCTAGACGCTATTAGAGCCAGATCACGAGAGAACGACGATAAATCTTGACAGGAATATAATTGTCATAAAGCGAACGTAGCGACGCATATGTGTGCATTCGAAAAAAATTGAGCTGTTTATTATAATTTGCATTGAGGAATTGTGCGCGATTTCATCGTAGGTTTAATTCTTCTATAGCTCTGGATAATATATGTATTTCGCTTGCTCTAACATCCACATTCGAATAAGTAAAGTCCATATTTCCTTTGAACAGTTATGCAATTCGCTTCACGCGGCCTATCTCTTCTTTACGTAGGCTGCATCACACCGCACATTTAATGCTAAATATGCGATGATCTCTATCTGTATGTACATCGTACCATTACATCACAACATTATCGCAGTTTTTATATTGGAAAATAAAGAAATCATATGTTGAATAATATTATCCGCGTTCAAGTTTACATCATGATCTTGCCTTTATCACAATCTTGAATTAAGCGGTCCCTAGACGATCAATATTATTGTATAATTATTTTGTACAATATTATTGATGCCATTTTTAAACAATGAAAAACAGACGTCAATATAGTCTCCAGATAATCAATAATATTATGGAATATTATATTAATAATCAATTGTAAAATATCAATTAATATTGTGAAATCTCAACTATTGATCAATAGTTGATCGTCTATTTCTACGACTGGACTTCTGGCCAATTGAAGTCTGGTACTTGACACTCTGAAGACATGGTATATTGACTGATTCGGAAATTCACAGGCCAAGCAAAAAGAAGAAGAAGAAATTGATCGTCTAGGAGCCGCTTTAAGCTCATCATTTTACGAAATAAATAAATCAGCTTGTAACTTGCTCATTTCTCATAATTCGAAGTTTCAATCGACTATAATCGATTTAGTTTCCCGAATAAATCGCGATTAAGTCAACAAATAAACAGGCAGGTAAACTTCGTGACTCCAAATGGGAAACCGACCTCGAAGAAAATTTCTCCGTAATCGAGCCGACAATCTCCCCGCTCCTTCCATTCACGCCTCATTGCCAATATATCAACGCATTCATTACCCAGAAAAGCCGTGGGCCACCGATGGACTTTGCAGCCGGTGCACGACGAGGTCGTAAGAAACGTAGAGTTGTCGGCGAGCCTTTTGCGAATTCTCGAAACGTTCTAAGTATTATCGCATCGAAATCAAGTATAGGCTAAGCTTGTCCGAATAAACATCAAACATTCTTCACACATTATCTTCACACATATGATTATATATCAATCAGATATTACTTTAGACGTCTCAAAGATAATACTGAAGAAAATTGGTGAATAATTTTACATTAACTTATCTTAGACAGACAATAATACTGTAATACTCTTTCTCTGTAATAATATTCTTACATGTATTAATTGATTTCATTGATTTTAATTAATTTAGCGTAGCGTAAACTTGTTTTCTTTTTGCAACGAATGGTGTCTAGATACTCCGGTGTGTTACTTTCGGAAATAATTCAGCGAGAATATCGAAACAAAATAAAATATTTCCGATATTTTCGTCGCTGGACGGGTGAAAGTATCGATACCCTATTAAATTATTTAAACATCCCTACTAAAATCGTGATACTATTACTCCGTCCTCTCCACCACGATGCGGTGGTGCAGGCGGCGCAGAATCGTGTGGTTCTCCCATTTACCCAGTTCCCCTCGCTCGCTCGCGCGCACGAACGTACCTTGGTTATGTAACCAAGTGAAAGTGGCACAAGCACCGCCGTCGAGCAGGCACCGGTGACTCGCAAACAGCCGCACCATCCATCGTGATACTACTACTATTACTACGATGCCACCTCCGGCACTCATCCGACCGGCCGACCGACCAAAGATACGATTCTGCTTCACGACCGACGTATCCCATCATCCTAGAGATTGCGTCGTCAAAATCTATCCTGCCTCGTTAAGATGCTCTCCGATCTGTATTTTGCGACTCGATTTACCATTGCCTTTGGCCTAAAATGCGATTGCCCGACGCTGCACTTTATTTGCTCAATATGAGTGTCACGCCTGATCACCGTTTTACAGTTGTATGCACAGCATTTCATTTCAATTAAAAATATGTAACTATGCATATGACAGATATAGCGATATGTGTTATGGATTAGTGTCAATGTCGATTAAAATTGAAATCATCGTATTTAATATTAAACGTCTCCTGCTGCGCAGATTATTATAAATATACTTCTAACTTATGATTAAACGAGGCGATTCATTTTAACAAATTGTCTGTTTCTTGTGTGAAGATGAAAAATGGAGAGAAAGAAAGAAAAACTTATATATGATAGATTAATATATTCGTGAATGGAATGCTCAAGTACGAAATGATGCAATACCAGCTATTATAGAAAACTAGAGACATTAATACTCGTGTCATAATTTAATGTTTATGATGTCTCGACTCTCTTGTTTATTTCCTTATTTACGAATCTATATTATAAGATTTACGCGCCTTTTGCGTTGCTAACATCATTTTTCACAATCGTGTTTTTAAGTCTTGTGTCCACGATGGCCCAGACGAAGAAAGAATTAATCAATTGCATCAATCAATTGGCCGAATTGTTCAAATGTGGTTGTTAATTCTTTCTTCGTTCGAGATCTCGGAGCGATTTATAGCACAAGACTTTAGATTTAATCATTATTCTGATAACATTTCTTCCATCAAATCATTTCATTTATTCGAGTAAAATTGTCGATTTATATCGAAATTTATATTTATTCAAATCCTATTCAACCCCATTCAATACCATTCAAATCCCATTCAAATCCTTTCATGATTGATCGAAGTTCGATAAATCACATTGTTGACGAAAAATTAAACCATTAATTTCTAACAATTCCATGACTGTCATAAAAAGATAAAAACTACTATGAAATATTTTTATAAAAACAAATTCGAAAGTATTGTAATTTCGGTAAAGTGACGCTAAATCATTATTAACTACATTAAATTATTAAATCATTAATTTGTTAAATCATTATTAATTAAATAAAATCAAATTTCATATACATAATTGGAAAAAATCAAATAAAATTTGCAAAAATAACATAAAGTTATGCAAACATAAGAACTGTCTGCACTTTGTTTGCAAAAACTCCAATCGAGAATTACGACGTGGACCATCGAGGATCGACCGCAACCCGTGGTTTCTTTGGCAATTTCTCCCCAAAGGCCGATCGACCGCTGCGCCGCGGGTACGAGCAAATCTCTCTTTGCATTCTCGGCCGAAGTGGAAAAATATTTCGTGGTCGTGCGTATAGTCGACTTCCAATGTAAACAGACAGTGGCGTAATAAGTTTCTCAGCTGGTCTGGCTCGAGCGGTTATCGAGGTGGATGTATCGGTGGATATATCGCTAACACGCCGGACCCGCGAGAGCGAAAGGAATTCGTTGTTTTGTCGCGAAGATATAGGAAAAAGGAAAGGCTGATCGCGCGATTAGTTATATATTTCCATCGAATATGAAATGGCCCGTTTCTGCTTTATGCACGAATAACAGAGCGAAAAATCTTGGGAAGTTAGCTTAATAACTGATAAAAAAAATAATATATAATAAGAATATAAAGAATCTAAATAAATTAACAATCATATACTGATATATTATATTGATAATTTTGCGAGAAAAATACATAGCTTATAAAGAACGAAGAGCACAGAACAGTTTCATCATTTTTATAAATTGCTTTATCAAAATGCGTTTCTTATTAATATTAATGTAATTAATATCCGCTAAATTATGATTCTTTCTTTAATTAATATTAATATACGGAAAAACCAATTTGCTAAGAGATCTAAAATTTTGCTGGATACAGATTTGAAAATAATTTTGTTGGACCATCAAAGTAATTTTGTTGGAATCTTAAAAATAATGAGCAACAAAAAATTTTGATATTCGAATGTTCTACATAATATATTATTTTGATAGTTCAACAAAATTACTTTTCTGATCTGTATTCAGCTAAAATTTTAGATCTTTTAGCAAAACTATTCGTGATTAAAATATTAATATTAATAAAACATAGGCTAGTTAATAGTTAATAGTAAAATAGTTAAATAACTATTCTATTTCATTTATATCAAACACATAAATCCAGTTCTTACTCTTATCCTTCTTATTACTTAGATTGTAAATTAGATTGTATCTTGCTTCCACTTTCTTCAAATGTTTATCATTTAAAACGTGTACATAGATGTATATAATGTGCGAATTTTTATGAATATCCACATAATATTGAGTTTAGGATCGTATGTTTGCTAAGCTCAAATTTTTTGTGCAAATCAATCGTCTCTGCGAATTCTAATTGATTAATTCTTAAGATTAATCTACAATGTGCTCTTTGCTTTCTGTTTCTTGTTTTTGTTTTTTGCCTCTTTGCGCATTATTTTAATTTTTGTCGCCCGAGAGTAATAAAAGTTGACGAAACCCGGAAAAGACAAGAAACAAATTGTCAGTGAACGAAAAGGCAAAAAGACAAGAGGCAAAAGCAGGACATAGGAAAAGCAAAGAACACATTGTAGATTAGCTTTTGTACATTAATCATGTAGTAAAATATTAACTACGTGATCGATCAATTCGGGCCTCAGAGGCCTTTATTATTCTTCAGACAAATTTTGAAATAAAATGCAAATTTTAATCGAAAAACGCAAGGAGGAAAACGATTTTATTAGATTTTATTTAGAATCTGAAGAATTAATTAACTACAACATTTGAAAAACAAAAACAAAAAAATATCGCAAAAAATTGTTCTCTTAGCTTCTGAGAGGCCCTGTCCGGTTAAAGATTAAGATTCTAATGAATTAAGTCATGTTACATCAGAGTACACACTCGTTTTAAAGCATATAATAAAACTCTATGAAATTATTGCTCTAGACTCTAGATATCGATGTTCGATTGCGTGACATTGAACATTTACGAGAAAGAGAGACGGGGAGAACGCGATCGAGCGATTCGCGAGATTGTAGATATCGAGATCCGGTGTGTGCAGATATCTCTACTATCTATCCATCGGATATCTCCTCTAGAAACGAGAGAACATATTTCAGAAGCCGCACACTGGATAAATCGAGCATAATCGCGCCGTGAAACCGGTTGCGTTAACGGTGCTGTAATAATAATGTGCAAAGCGTACGCACGACAGCAAAGGTCGCTTGTATTGGATACAAACGATAAGAATGATGTCACTGAGTTTACATACAGAAATCAATAGAGCTTATCTAAATACCGAAATCCGAATAATCATTCGACATCTATTGGCTTGAAAGATTAAATGAACTATCACTTTTTATCAAAGTTAGGAAGGTTTTTATTAAAGTGTCACTGGCGAAGAAGTTTAAAAACTTCTCTCTTTTTTTTTATAATTACTTTCAATTAAAATCTTTAACTTCCGAAAATTTGTAGAAGAGCGAGTGTCTTTCACTGTTCTGAAACGCATCTATTTTATTAGGAACGATTCGTTTAGAAAAAAGGCATCGACAATATGCATCTATCATTTGTCATCTTTCTCGGGAAAGGGTAATGATGTGAGGAGTCATCAAGCACCCTATTTACAGCGTGCTGCACCACGCTGTGACAATACGCCGGTTCACAAACTCCGGTTATATAACGGCTTAATTGCTCTGCCCTATTTTCGTGAGGCATTGTCTCGATGGGGCCTTACTTTCGAACCTCGCGCCGCGCCGTCGAGCGAAGCGCTTAGGAGTTTAGGAACGATTGCGGCCGCACGACCGCACTCTCGACGGCCACGTTGCGTAACGTTCCCTACTTGCGCATTTCGTTTTTTTTCTTCTTGCCTTTTTCCCCGACTGTTAGCCAAAGTAATCAGAAATGTAGAGACATTACTCTCTCCCTCCGGATGCTTGTCCTGTTGCAAAACGTTGCGCGAACTGTTACCGGCCGGAATTCGTGCGAGGAAGTGCGGTCGTAGCTTCCGACGTGTCAACGGAAAGTTTCCGGAAAGATTAGTCGGATATTCCCTAACCAATTGCAATCAATGTGAATTTCATCTATAAAAATTTTCAAAAATCCACGAGCAAAAAGCTTTTTTATATAAAATAAAAGAAGTTGCCTGCATACAGATAACTTAAATTATACTTTATCATTTTCTTTTCTTATTATTGAATACAAAAGGTATAATAGTAAAAATACGAAATAAATGAGCAATGAGAAACGTAGAGAAAAAATTCTAAATTTTATTCTTATCTTGTATATGTTATAAGCATTTTTAAAAAATTAGATATAATTGATGTAATTTTTGACCAATTTATGTAGCGGACAATAATTTAACAATACATTTTGTTATACACTTTTATATATTTTTTATAAAAGATAAATTGTAGAATATTTTATGTTTATTTTAAATACATATTACAAGTGTTGCAAAAATTAAATCGATATTTTTATAAAATTTATCATATTTCCTATATCAGATTTCCCATCACAATATTTTTTTAAATTATTTATTCGATTTGACAATTCATACTTATTTATTATTGGTTTATCATATTATTTATTATTTTATGATCACGTAATTATTTAATTATGTATCATAAAATAATAAAAAAATTTTTCATAAATTAATAATCATAAAATAATAAATCAAATATATCTAATCAATATGTGTGTGATAAGCTAATTGTAATCGAATATGTGTTGAGCACATTGAGCACATTTTTAAATCGTATTATCTATATGTTGGATATTTTTTATTTGTTATTAATACATATCAATCTCTTCAGCTATTCTATCTTTTACGCGCAAATTTTTAACTATTTTTAAAGGAGATACGTTTTTATCGATAACAATTTAGAAGTCTACTTAAATTGTACTTTGCACATTATCATAAAGACTTATAACAACTTAATATATTCTCTTCTTAAAAGATTAAATATATAATAATAAGTTAAACATTAAGCTACAATTTCCAATAATAATTTGCGTGCAAATTAATACTAAATGAAAAATATAACATTTAATATCTTAATTGGTCTATAATTTTGACAACTCTCTCGCATATCAGTAAATCATAGATTTTACACGCAATTATATAATATAAAAAATATAGAATAAAAAAGATAAATAAAAATCTATTTAATTAAAAAATATGTAATCGTCTTCCTGAACTGAAAATTGTCAAAAATATATGATACGTTCAGAAGAATTTACGTAATAATTATGCTTGTTGTAAAATTTCTAGTCAACCCGTAATCACGCGCAATCTAATCAATTTCGAAAATATAAGACTGAAAAAGTATAGACTGCGTATTACTCATTATTCCGAATTTAAATCTGCAATCTATGATCGCATCTTTGATAATATTTTCATAAAGTCAAATAAATCCATCGATGCGAAGTTTAATGACTTGTTTATCCGCGTCGCCAACACCGACAAAAAAAATTATATAAATCGCTAATATCGCCGAATGACACGACAGACACTTCCAGGAAGATACTCGTGAGATCTACGAAAGGTCTGTGTAGCTACGCGCGGATAGAATGTATCGCGGTCGACAATTATAAATAGAGACACCCGTCACATCCTGTGAGAATCTGCCTGCGCATCTCGTCCCCGGAAAAGCCGGGCGTAGGCGTGACTATCATTGATTCATCCTGCGGTTTACGAATCGACGGAGTATCCCTGCGCGGAAGGAAGACGGTCACGTTATCCTGATTCACTTCCAGGACAACGTGCGGTTTACTTCCGAGTAACAACTGCCGCGAATTCTTACTGTTGTAACTATATATCCGCGTAATCGCAATCTCTCTGCTCCGTCGTTTCCTCTCGCTGCGTCATTATCGGATGATGTCGGGATGATTAACGACGTCGTCGACGAAGTGATCGCTCAATCCAACACTTTCCTGTTCGATCTGCATCGCACGAGAGGTCAATAACGTTCAAAATCTTTACGGATGTGACGTGCACAGAGATAATTTTAATCCGAAACACAGTTAATTACAAAGATAATTTATATCGAATGTCACGAAAAAATAAATAGTTACAAACTTTAGGAGATTAATTAACGCGATGTCGGTTCAACTATTTTTTTTTAAATGAACTTTGGCCGTAATTCACGTTTAAAAAATGTTTTGCATAATGTCTTCAGTTTTCATTGCAAAGATATGTATAATAACATAGTTTTCATTACAAAGATATATATATATATATATATATATATATAAAATAGAATAACATTTTATTATACATTTTTTATTACAAATTAAAGAGCTGCTCAATCATTCATTTTATTCCTATCATCATGATTTCTCTAAAAGACACAAGTTTTTTAAACTATTTTTTTGCCGTTACTCTAAACGTGATATAATTAAAACAACCGCGCTATATGTATGAGGATGGTAATCAGGCGCAACTTGGCCGCAAACGACATGCCTTTTAATTTGTACGCATGATATTTTAAACCGCTGCAGGTTTATGATCGAGAGCGCGTATCCACTCGCTGATCGTCGCCTTTCGCGGAGAAGGATAATGTTTAATTGAGTGCACTTTACCGTGTGATTAACATGAATATTGACCGGGATCGCACGGACTCTCGCGTTTGAGCGCGCACACGGCTCGGCAATAAACGTGATTGCGGAATTGCTCAACGTGCCGACGTGCCGCGGAGTTCGAGTTACCGTTTCGTCCGTCCCTCGACGAATCAGTCATTTCAAAGACGATGTAATTTTCGAGATAGACTGTATAATAAAATGGGTTTCAAAACCGTAGACCAATTTTTCTCAAACCTTGAACTAATATGCCTAACGGTTTCCTTCAATGGGTTTGATTTGCGGTTCAAAGAACATTAATCGTTAAAAAAATTACAAAAATAATAAATCTTTTAGATGTATGAAACGTTTCAGCAACCAAATATTTTCAGTAATATATTATCTTTAATGACACAAATTAATATTTAAGTTAACATCTAAGAATAATTAACTAGATACTTACTGTCAATAATCGCAAATACCGTTAATATATAGTTTCACACAAATTATAGCATGATATAAGATTATTTTATTCAGACGGAGTCGAAGGGCAAGATATGTTAATTATCTTATCGCACTCTATATTTCTGCTATCCTGACATAAATCACGGTAATTATGTGACTCAGCTATCATGATCGGCATTTTGTAGTTTTAAAAAATTCATTATTCTTGATTTTTAATAATAATCGCCTTGAAAGGTCACCCCTTTACCACCCTATCATAATATTGAATTGTAACGACGTACTTTTACCTTATTACGTCAAAATAAAATCATTAGAAGTCGTCCTTCAATGTAATATCGATAAATCAGAAATAGATACAGCAATGATGGATTAATTAAAATGACTGTAAGTAAAAAGTATGATAATTGATAAAATACAAAATTATGATAATGACGAAAGTAATAACTTCTTTAATTAATTTAATCTGATTCAATTTATTATTTTATCCATTATTAATAAAATTTTCTTCATTTAATAAACAAATGCTGTTTAAGAATAATAAACAAATTCGCTTTTTGCAATGAAATTCTTATAGAATATAATAAAATAATAAAATAATCTTATAAAAGGATAATCTTATAAAAACATCAACTGCAATGCAAGCCGACTCGTTCCTTTCGCGCTGTACTAGCGAGGAATCGCCCGGGGATCGAGGCCTAAAGGATCGTGAGCGGACCGAAAGCGAAAATCGATTATCCGACAATCGGGGAGAGGACGAGAGAGCGGAGACTCGATGATCGATGACTAAGCGCGAGGAACGCAGTCGCGATCAAAGCGCGACGACCGGCCAGTCCTGCTCTCTGGACTTTGGCGAATCGTCGAAGTAGGCTGTTATTTAACGATTTTAGTGAAACGTTCGCATTATACAATCGGCCTAGATCCCGGAGTCACGGAGCGTCACGGATCGTGAACGCTGCCAAGCCAGTCGCGACGATTGCCTTCACCGCGGAGAGCACAGACACCCCGTTCCGTCCTTTCCCCCGCCGCACCATCTGACCCCCTCGCGTCAGCGTGTATCTGCGAACGCGCGAGTTAACACGTGCACGGGTGGCTTTTCCACGTGGAAAAAAGTTTATTTTACCTAGAAACTGGTCATTAGAATGGTCATGTTTTTCTCGCCTTTGACGTCTAAGTTACTCGGTTTTATGTATGTGCTGAATGAAATTTAAGGCAAACATTACTGTGTCCATTCCACACATACACACATTTATCGCTTGCAAAATAATTACGAAAAAATAAATGAAGATGTAAGCAGCTAGATATTATGCTTTTGGCGAGAGCAAAAAGCTTTAAATTAACTCAGATTTTGATCTGACTTACAGCTGTCGTAGCCTTTCTTATTTAATTATTAATTAATTATTTTTATTAATGTCACGCACGTTATTATTCTGTATTTAATTGTTATCATGTTCCTCCAATTTCTTTATTACACAAGCGACAAAACTGCGACTGTTCTCGATTCAACAATCTCCGTTTCGCACGGCGAATTCTATACTTATACATATATACATTCATGCATATGCACGCATACAGTTAGTTATACAATACTGTATATCCCCAGTTATTTCCATCTTCCATGTCATATCCATGGAAAGAAACGCCGATCCCACGGCAGAGAGACAGAGAGACGAAGCCGCTCGACAATAAAAAGTATTTGGAAAGTGACACGATGTACTCACTTCCGGTCCTTAAAAGTTCTCCACACGAATGGATCGACTTATCTCCAAAAAACATCACTTTTTTATTTTAACACACACTTCTCAGAATTGAAAGTATTATACACGTATATATGCGATAAAATAATTTCAAAATGAGTTCGTCAAAATTTTAAAAGAAAACAAAGTGCGAAAGAAAAAAAAATTCTTAAATGCTTACGTACATACAAATCTGTAATTACGTACATAATTATACATAGTTTCATAAAATAGACAAGTCTAAAATTAATTTCCTGTCAACAAACTTCAAATTGGATGCTATTCTTTTTCCATAATTTTTTCAGTGAATTTATAATTAATTTAAAATTTTAAAGTTTACTCAAAATTAAATAAAAAAATAAGTATTTCATATTTATTTCTTCGTTTAAACCTATACGTTATCTAGATTTGCAATGGCAAATAGAATTAAAAAGGCTTCTTTTTGAGATCTCAAAATGTAGTTACTTTGTACTCAAATCACAATGCGATTTCATTATCCCCGTGATATCAGGCAGCGGCAATGACAAACATCGCAAACAAGCTTCCTTTTTCGGCGATTTCCTTCTCCCTGCTGCGACGATCACGCAAGTCCGAACGATCGACTCGATTTTTTCATTCCTTCCAAATCGCGGCATCCAAACGGTCGCCTGTCGAAGTGTATCCGGTTTCCGCGAAATGGACACGAACTGCCCCGGCGACCCATTTACCCGAAATTCCCCGCTGCTGCTTCTTTTATTAAGAGAGGGAGAAAGAGAGAGAGAGAAAGAGAACTAGAACCGGGTTCGTAGGTAGATGTTACGCAACGTCTAAGCGACATCGAAAGCGTCCACTTCGTCGAAGACATCTTCGATGAGGCCGCAAGTGGAGTGGCTACGAAAGGGAGAGTGGGATCGACACACTTTCCAATTTTTCAATTTTCAGCGATTACGGACAAAAAAATAAATGAATAAAAACATCAAGACACAAGGACAGTATTTAAAACTTCACAGAACCTTGACATTTATCAATACCCAACACCCATTAGAATTATTACCAGCTTGCAAACTTACGCTTATAAATTCTTTAATGCGTTAAAATAAATAGAAAATAATACGTTCGATAATGCGAATAAATAAATTTGCAAGAAAATAATTGGAAGTTAAATGACAGAAATCTTGTGTTTTATCGCTTTTTTAAAGTACTTATCTCGAAATACGGGAAGTTTGTCAGATGTCTGCTATATCATAGAAAGGATTTATACACATTGCATAACTCATGCTTAGCAAATAACAGCGCGATACAATGTGACAGTTTACTCTACTCGGCAAGAACATAGTGCTTTAAGTGATCGCGTTTTATTTGCACTCGGTAGACCTGGTGACACACTTAAGCCGACGCACGACTCTCCGCGGGAAACTCGTATCGCGGGGAAAGTGACAAGACGACGAGACCGGCAACCCGTTATCGATCGTAACAATCCAACGTTACGTCGTCGATGATGATGATGCCCACGCGACGCGCGAGTCTGAAATCGGTATACCACATTCCGCCGCACGTGCATGGTATTTAAATTTCGTACGAATTTTGTGGCGACGCGTAGAACGGTCGCTGGTCGAGATTAGTCCTGTAACGAAATTTGTTTTGGCTGTTGTCAGGAAATCGGGCCTATTTAGAATGCGCAATTTATGGTTACTGAGCTGCAACAGTACACAGGTCATTTAGATTATGTGAAAAAGAGATCTATGAGATTTATCAACCCTCTATTGTATCGAATTCCTCTTAAACGTATCTCTAAAATTGTTATTGTTTCGGAACAATCGAATCAATTTATGAAATACTTGTTATTTCACTCAGCACATTTCTAATGATAAATGACATACTTCTAATGATAAATGATACGCTAAATGACGTATCGATTTGATTTTTTTGCCGTGCCTTGATTTTTTTTCTTATTTAAAAAAATGTCAGTGAAGATCTTTCTCTCCTACGATCACGTTATTTTCGTGGAAGTCTCACGAATTCGAAACGACTTCCAAATCCTGTATCACGACGCGTAAATTGAAGAGGCAGTTCTCCGCATCTCTCGCAAGATAAGCATTAGTCCGATGCGTGTCAGTGGGTCTCCACGGTGTTACATCACCGGAGGATTCGCTTCCGTCGGCGACTGTTGCGCTCGACAGGAATGCCGGCCATCGAGTTCGCCTATTACGTGAATCGCTCCGACACACTTCTCCCTCGATCTTCTTATCTTTACTTATCTAACATCTTCGCTAACATTACGGAAGTTGCCTACATTGCTTTAACAAAATGAGGTATAATGGTTAGATATATCTCCCATTATGAGTTCAGCTCGCTAATCTCGACTCCGTTAGATAAATGAAAGAACAGAAATGTAATCTGTACATGTTTGCCTTTTTTATTAGAACGATCTTAGAATATAATATCAGCTTTATTCTATTAACCGCAATCTTATATTTCTCGCTTATCCGGCTGCATGATACATTTATAGATATCATGCACTTCATTATCGTACTTAAAAGTTTGAAAAGAAGAAAGCGTTTTGAGCATTATGAGAAAAATTTAACACTAGCTTCTATCTTTTCATGATTATCATTAATACATTAAGTAAAGTTATCATACAAGCGCGACAGAGTACATATTCTTGCATGTTACATCGTAATTTAGTAGGATTATTATTATCGTAGACAAGAGGGAAAGGTTTGGACACAAATACAGAGGGAAGCTCCAAATGACGTCTAATGAGCCTCGTAACAATTAGCACAATTAGCATAGAGGATACCTGCCTGCCCGCTCATGTACAGACAGAGTTTCACTTTCCTTCTCATTGACTCGCTTCCGCCGGCTATTTTTGTACCTCACGTATCTTACTCGCGCGATTCCCCTATACAGACGCGATATATGGCTGTCCCTGGTGGTGAAAGTTCAAATTTTCGAGGGTCACGGATGTGTCGAGGACCAACTTTCGTGGGCCGCGTCACGAAAAGAACTCTCACGTACAGCCTCGTAGATTCCGACGAATATCCAGCGATTCAACGTTATGATGAACGGTTGTCGCGAGAACTCGCGATCTATTTATGCGAAAACGGTAGGTACGCGTGGGACACACGCGGGAACAGATCGAGTTGCTGGGACAAGCAACAGGTGGTCGAGAAATCAGGTTTTCCATTGATGGCGCTACTAGAGGTGCTACTGGACACGATACAACTATACTCGAAGAGAGAGAGAAAGAGAGAGAGAAGCAAAAGTGTTTTATGTGCCCAGTTGTAAAATCCATTAGTCAGAAATAGACTGATTCAAGAATTCAGAGAAAAAAATTCCCCATATACACAAAAAAAATTATTTTCCTAAAATTTAGATCTCTATTAAATTTTACAGAACAAAAAAGAAGGTCATATTTCCTAATTCTCAAGATATCACTTTTGAGATTATGAAAGACTAAAATTTATTTGCTATAAGAGAGAGAGAGAGACATCCGATCCATTCTTGAAAAAGACATCCGAAGATTCTTGTGAAAAAGACATCCGAAGATTCTTGTAAAACTGGTTCATGGACACATTTTCACGTGATTTTCACTCGAAATGTGTCGAATTTCATTTGAGATTCTAGAGGAACGGTTCGATCGCTAAAACTTCGGGCGCACCTACGCTACGCATATTCGCCAATGCCAGGGCGGTCGAGGCTGCAGTTTTAGAACGCTAAAAAGGTGATACGAACGAGGACGCATATTCGGCAACGAAGTTGGCTCTTTCAAAAACGAAAGTCCCGAGCTCCTCGCGTATTCCAGGCTCGTGTCGACCCGCGAGTTTCACCGAACACTCGCTACGTGTGCTATGTCTAGCATGGACGACCATGAGAGCCTGAAATTCGAGAGGAGAAACAAGGCGTGAGAACGACGGAACGGCAAAGGGAGAAGAAACGTAGGACGGTACAGGAAAATGTTAGATAACAATATTGCGATAACCGCGATACAGGTCAATGAATCAAATCGACAAGACTATAGATAACGTGGAAAGGATATATCCGTCTTACTTTATGACATAAAATTTACGACAAAATTTACGATAATTAATTGATTTGTTGGAATTTGACAAATCGCAATGTTTTACAGAAACAGATAATTATTGACCAAAGTTGACCAAAGAAAAATTACAGATGACTCATGTATAAGGAATGTTGCTATTAGGTAACTATGTGAATTCCAACCTTGGAGCAACACGAGCAACTGCGTAGCTGTCTTCCAAAGTTTTTTTAATCTCTAGCATATTTACTATTGAGATTCTTCCGTTTCTGTATTGCTGCAGCAACTCTGCTCGATGCATCATTTCATACCATTCGGTCTTTTTGCCGAAACAGCGTTTTACGCTAATTTAGCTTGACCCGAGGATAACCCAAACTGATCATAAATGACGGGACGGACTCCGAGTCCAGTTGCTATCCGCCAGCGCGGCGGCGATGTATATACATCGACATCGTCGACGAGCGCTAGACGAGACCCGACCAACTTCCCGATGGCCGCGGAGCGTGGCGTCGAACACTGAAAAAGTGAAACTCAGCTCGCTGCGCGTGTAACCTAGAAACGGGAAAGCGGTGCTCAACTCTGCGGGCACCCGTACATACGACGCGCGTCGCGGTCGACGTCGACGGCGACGACGCAATAGATCAACGCGTACGTCTTATCGCGACACGCGTTTTCCTGCGGCACGACCTAGCCCGACTCGGACTGTCAGAGAAAAAAAGATGCAGATATCGACCTGCCATTGTGCCTGATAACGCGTGCTCTGAGATTCTTTCGTGATAAACATGAGTAAGTCGCGAGGAATTTAACAACTTTTATGTACGATTAACATTGTATCTTTAAGTACAAAAACTTTTTGAAAAAATAAATTTTTGATAAGTTTTACTAAAGATGAGCGTCTAAAAAAAAAAAAAAGAAAGGTTCTAAAGATAATAGCTTTGCGTTTGAGAATAGTGGGACTATTTTCAAATAGGAACTAAAATAAATAAAAAAAGAGAACATATACTTTCTCCGAAATTAGAGACAACCAGTTATCCCGGTTGCCCAGCTAAAAATTATTCAGATTCTCACGTGTAATCTCCTATCATTAAAGAAACACGCTAACTCGTCCACAAGAGAGCATATCCCAGCCCAGGCATGCCGCTTCGCGCCCGCGGGAAGAGAAAAAAAAAGGCAACGTATATTTTGTTATAAATGTCGACTAACGGAACCGTCCGTAGATAATCAAAGAAGCGTGCTTCTTGATGCGGAGAAGAGGCAGGAGCTGGTACCGGTTGAGAGCCGCTTTTGTGCCCGCGGTTTAGCTAGGCGAGCATAATGCGCGAACGTATGTACATACGAATGTGTATACGCGCGTGTGTGTGTATATATGCATGTACGAGCGCTCAGGATAGGACAGGACAGGACAGGATGGAGTACTTAGTCAGTGAAAGTGGCGAGTAGCGCGCCGAGTAGTCGGGCTCCGGGCGACTGCAGCACTAAAGGATCAAGGCCGGCCGGCTTAGGCGACGACTACGGAACGCACGATAATAAGACGTTCGCGTTCTCCATAACGTTTTCTACCGCCGTCGCTGCCGATATCGGCCCACGGAAGCTGAAAGCCACTGACTGCTGGCTGCCGCCGCGCCGCTCGGAGATCGGGCCCGGAGATACACGGACGGATCGAGCAGAGACGGTCGCGAAGCGCGCTTCGAGTACCTCTGGGAAGTCTCAGACGGATGAACGGCCGTCGCGAGCCGTTTGCGTAATTCTTTGAATGATGAAGCACTCGGCCCAATCTCGGTCGAGTAATAAAAATCGAGAACGGTAAAACGAAGTTTGCGCCGGAGTAAACACTGCTTTCAGGAGAGTCCTAAAAAAGCGTTAGGCGAGAGAAAAGATGGAAAGAGAGAAAAAAAGAAGCGGAAAGCCCAGGATACAAATTAGTGTTAATGAAATTGCTTAGATGCTCTTACTTTCTTAAATCCAGATGAATTTCGAATCCTAAGTTTATTACGATATGAAATTTGCTCTGTTGGAGTTAAAAGTGATGTTTCTACTCCTGCCGTAAAAGGAAAATCAAATATGTCAAATATGTCAACTCTATTATTATATATTTATACTAATATATTTTCAATATTTTCTTAAGATCAATATAATTTGGTTTACAAATGTTATTTAACAAATATTTAGTTTTGATTACAAATATTATCTAAATTTGTACTGTTCTTAATTCTTGTATTATCTCGGTATAGAGGGTGCTTCGTTATTCCGTACCGTTTCATTAAATCCTTTTTGATCATAAGTACGCTGTCATCCGAGAGGATGTACCGCTAATCTGTCGCAACAAAGACGACGGTAAAGCAGCCCAGCTCTGAGCCTAAGTGCGTTCAGAAACGGTACTTCGCTCCGCGGGAGACCGCCGTTTGTCGTAAATTCCCCCGTGCATCGACTCGCGACCGATTCCGTTTTATTGCGATTGCACTTCGACGGAGCGAGTCCGCTTTCAAAGACGAAGGCTGTTTAAGAGATTAAGGACTCTCGTGGAACACGCGGAGTGTAATGCTCGTGAGGGATTAACCCAGAGTCAATAGGTAATAGACGTTACTACATTATTATTTTCACAGATGTATGTTATTGCTCGCGGTTCGACTCGTTAGACAATGCAATATTTTTATGCGCAGTAAATGGTACGAACAGAAATCAACTTATGAATAGTTAAAAATTAAACTTTTGAGTTATAAATAAATGACAGAAGCTTATGCTAATTTAACTTTTTCGATACGAGTGATTATAGTCGCTCAACGCATAGCGCTCACATTTGAGATAATAAGCATATAATGTACATCTTAGCAGCATCGTAACACTCGAGAAGACTTATTTACTCGATGCTCGATGCTCTTTTCTTATCGTGAAGAATAAAAATATATGTACTAGACATCACAGTCGCGCGCTTCGCGCGCGCTATTTAGCTTTTTATCTCTCACTTTTTGCTATACTTGCTTAAATGCTTGCATACAATTAATATTACACTGTTACAATTACACTATTAACTCCTCACATACGTATAACTAAAAATATGCAAAATATATAAAAATATGAGATAACAGCCGTTCACATGAGCGTAGCGAAAAGACCAATCAGCATCGCGGAAAAGCGACAGCAATAAACTTCGATATATGCGAGTATCGATGGCATGCCTTTTTTAGAAATGGAAGGACAGTTATATATGACAGTCAGATATGATTTAGGCATAATCGTTTTGAAATACGCGCGCGTGGCTTGTACAGCCGTATCGTGCAATCGTGACAGAAACGGCCGAAAGAGTTAAAATAAACTTTAATGTAATAGAATTTTAATTCAAAACTTAAATATCTAAATTGAGTTGCATTTATAATAATAAAATTTATTGTCTAATTAAACATTAAAAAAATACTGATCGAAAATATCGATAGTTAATAATATATAACATTGATATTTTAGAAATATCTTATATAACAATGATTATTTAATTTATCTCTTTTAAGTCTCTCAAACACGTAATATTATAACTCTTTCTTTATTTAACGGTAATGTTTTTTATTATTCATCCAAATGGATGGTAAATGTATGCAAAATTGTCGACGCGCACAAAGCATTCGTAGGTGGCTACTCGCGCAACAGTCCCTACGACCACCTTTAAAAAAATATCGATCTTGCTCGTGGTCTCGAGTCACGATCAAATGATCGTCCCGATCGGGGAGAGACCTTCTTCTCGCCTCCGTTCCACACCTAAGAACGCCCACGTCGTGTTCTCTCGCGCGTATCTGTATACACGCACGCACGCACGACACGTTCACGTTCGGCGTGAGAATTTAACGCTGCACGCACCACTCCCTGATTTCCTACGCATTTTACTATTTCTATTGGCGATTGGAGTACGACGCGATACGCTTGACAAGCGGCGTAACGCGAAAAGCATCAACTTTTCTCATGAAAAGATTCGATACGATAATATCTACATTCAAGCATATACATCATTATATTTGATAAGATGATCTTTTAACAATATTTTCATCATTTGTATTTTTAGTATAATTAAATAATGTTAGTACTGCAAAATGTAAATATTTACCTTAATTATTATATTCTAATCAATCATTTACTCTCTTTATAATCAATTTTGCAGAAGCATGCAATAGTTTTGCATATAAAGCAGATTGGTAAATTGCACTTCTATCGCTCGAGTTCCGATTAAAAATAAGACATACTCTTGTACATTGAACCTTTGCACTGTTGAAGATATTCATCAAACCACCAGTCATTCATCATAATATAGAATGCGATGCATAATATTAAACCCCGATTTTATTTATGTTTTTCTTCTTGAATGAACGAAGGCTGAATACATTCACTCTAACAAAGCCGAAGGCTATCGACTTGCGAACTGAAGAATAGACGGTAATGTACGTGTCAATTGACGCGCGCAGTGCGTTTACACAAACGAAATTCTTCTTGAATAAAATCACTTAATTATGAAATAAGTACGTAAATTACATAAACTGTACAAATTAAGATAAAAGCACGAAATAGTCTATGTAATTTATGATATCAACATAAATATAAATCTTTTCGAAAAGGAATAATAAAAAATTCACGCGTCGCCTTCTCAAAAATTCTTATCTTATTTCATATTTTTACTTTCCTCAGATGAATCACAACGCGATATGAACACGATGCGAAACCATTAACTTTAAGGGACCACGGGAGGATCACGACCAAAGTCGCAGGCGTCGCGTGCGATACACGTGACGCGTACATATCGTAACGCAGTTCATCCGTAGCACATTGCGTAAGAGAGCTCTTAAAGTGTGCACGCATGCACTTGTGCATTCGCTTGTGTTCGAACGAACGGTAGCGACCGCGCCAAAGGTCACGATCAGAGCGCGCTTTTTCTCTCCGAAGTCGCCAAGGCCGTCGCCGTCGTTTGTCGTGGACTTTCGTAGGAGGAACGATGACCTATGCGAAAAGATGGCGTTCGGGAGGATCGCAAAGAAGCGATTGATCTGCGACCAACATTGTGTTGAACAACAACTCAAAGTAGCATTCCGCCGGAAATTGGATAAGGAATCGTAAAGATTCCTCCCTACTTCTAGGTAAAAACCTTTTTTACCACTAAAAAGGATATGTAATTTGTAACTATTAAGAATAATGCATTTATTTCTATTCCGTTGAAAAAGGCTTAATAATATTCAATTAAATCTTAAAACAAATCGATTTTCTTCAAAAAAGGAACACAAGTAAATCACACGGAAAAAAATTTTTTTTGCTGAAAAATATAAAATTTTAGCTGAATACGGATCAGAAAAGTAATTATGTTCTCATGAACTCAAAATATAGAACGCTCAAAGTAGTTCTAACTCTAGTTGTTAGAATATCAAAATTTTTTGCAGCATTACTCATTATTTTTAAGGTCCAACAAAATTATTTTCAGATTTATATCCAGTAAAATTTTAAATCCCTCAAAATCTTTCTTCCCGTGTACTTACTGTCTGTAAAAAGATAGTACTGACGAAAATCACACAAGGATTTGAATTTTACCTGCAATATTCTTGAGCGATTTAACTTATGGAAGATTCTCACATTTATCTTTTCATTATTTATTTTTATTTATTATCACAACGCATGATACAGATAAAACGTTCACATCTTCTCTTCCACTTGACTTGAAAAAGATAAATTTTGTAAGTCATTAAATTAGTCTATTCATCCATATTTATTTGTAAAAGAACTTATATATATTATATATGCAATAAACTAATATTATAATATTATAATATTTTATCTTTAATAAATCCGATGATGACCCGATAAAATGAGTCTTTAAGTTCACTTCTTCCGAGAGCCGAACATAACAAATGTACGATATACTTCATGCGAAGACATAATTTTATTATATCAATCATAATAATGAATATCGGATAATAAAATTGAATGAAAATGAGAAGTTGCTCGATTTTTTATTCTCTTATTATTTAATGCGAATGTTCGATTACATTCGCCTTTCTCTCACCGCGGATGATTCATCGGCGCTAATCGCCGGGAGTAAACTGAGAGTTCGCCTTTACGCTCGCAACAGGAGAGAGAGTGACGTCGGCGGTGATCAGAGGGCACCGAACACGGGTGAACTCAGTGGACTGACAGACGCGGAAACAGAGCGGTATTCACGAACGAGTACGTAAGTTTCGCGCGGGTATGTGGGTTGGGTTAGGCTTAACAGCTGTTTCGCGAAGCCTTGACCCTGCCTTGTTCACGGCGACGTATGTACGTACGGCCTACGCCAAACGGACAAGCCAGCCAATCAGCCGTACAGTCAGTCAGTCAATCAGTCAGTCAGTCAGTCAGTCAATCAATCAATCAGTCAGTCAGTCAGTTAGTCGATCAGGCAGTTGGACGAGCGAACGACTTTTCGCAATCGACGTCGCTGACCTACGGGGCTTATTAACGGGATTTACTAACGAGACAAAAGCTTCGCAATCCGGCTTGCATCTCGCAATCGGCGGCGCCGACCGACGCGAATTACGTGATCACGTTCATTCAATGAATACACTCGGATGGAGTTATTCGTCCCTTATGTAAATCAAATTCTAAGTCATTTGAAGTTATTTTTTCGTCGAATAAATTTGATGTCTACGCTATCTGTAATTTAACTTGAGAAGAATTTTATGAAATTACAAATATGTATATGAAAAAGTAATTGTTAGCAGTATATTTTTAATTTGTTTATAACTTGTTTATAACTGCGTAAAGTATGCTTGCAATTATTGTGTCATTCTTCTGAAATTTGATACATCACGTGTGTTAGAAGCACGACTTCTAAATAAAAGGAAACTGATTGAAAACGTATTGATTGCACTCACATGAAAACTATTGTTAGACAGTCCTTTCGAATAAATCATCTATGTCTGACTCCCACGGCGAAATCGAGACGAGTTATTTCATTTAAATTCACTTTGTATATTGCGATCAAGTTGCAATGTAGGCGCGCGACGCGATCATAGACGTGAATCGCTCTAGACTCTAGAGCAGCGTCTAGAGAGGCGCCACGTTTATGTAAATATACACTCGAATACGTTGTTTATATATTCACAATCGCAATTTATATTTAGCAGCCGGTAATCGTGCGAGCGCATTGTCAGATTTTGAGCTAACGACTGTTAGTATATACACGACGAACATTGAAATTGTAAACATTTGTTTTTGGCACATGAAGATGTTAAGAGAGCATACATATAGACAGATTACAAGTCGTAGAATTAATCGGTAACTCGTAGAATTAATGTAGCGGATTTATCGCTAAAGAATAATAAGAAGTTAAAGATACATATTTAAAGATCTTGAAACATGATTGCTAAATCATACATCAAGCTGTATGAGAAAAAATGCGAAGCTCATTTATATCCAATTATAGTTTTACTTGTGCTTCTAAGCTGGGGAATTCCCTGCATTTTTTCAAAAAGTAGCGTATTGATAAATAAAGTTGTAAGCTAAAAAACTAAAATCAAGCTTTATCGATTATTTAGTTTATGATTTATCTAATATTTCTATTAAATTTGTGAATATATAAATAGTTCAATATATCTAAAATTCTATATATTTTTCAATACATATATATATGTATATTGATATGTGAACTATGTAAGTGATCAGAAACATTGGAAAATCCCGAGAAATCATAGTCAAAGGAATTTGCATGAACTGAAACACACGCGACGTACGTGATCATTTTTTATCCTATAAGTCTTTATTTTTAGATACGAGAATAAATGATACAGTACAAATTTCAATATTCTTTTCCTTCTTCTTTTATACGTACGTAAAAATTCTTACGTATTATCATAAATCATCATGCAAAAAGTAGTTTCTATTGAAGAAACCGTAAACAAATACAAATTATTAATTATTATTAATAAAAACTCGATCAAAAATTTTCTTATATGCTAATAGTATAGACTAATCTACTATTAATTATTAATCAGATATCTGTTGACAAAATTCTATTTTCAGTAGATAAACTCTAGTAGATCTTGTTAATTTTTCTTTTTTATTCATGCAATGTTAAAACATCAAAACATGAATAACAAAAAATGCAATGTCTTTCAAGCAAATTCAAGTTTCAGTAATCAGTGTGCAGAGAAAGTGCTCTTCTATCCGAAATGCGCTGATTCTAATTACTTCTTATGTCAGAAAGCAATTAATCTAATTTATAAACATAGTGTATGAAGAGAAGAAGCGGATTTTATAATTAGAGAAAAGTAATATATTTTTTAGCATGTTTTAGATTTTCAGCATATGGAAAATCTATGAAAAATATATAATTATAAAGAAAATTGAAAATGTTTATTATTTCCCCTCTCTCTCTCTCTCTCTCTCTCTCTCTCTCTCTCTCTCTCTCTTTTTTCTTTCTATATATATATGTGTGTATGTATATGTATATTTATATATATCCTCTTTCTTCATACATCAAAAAGACTCTCTCTCTCTATATATAAATATATATAAAATGTAAGATGAATCGAGTACACATTTAATTTACTTTTGTTAGATACGTGTTATTTACTCGATCGGTTTTTTCCAAGCCGATATTGGTTTCGAAAGACACAATATGAAATAAGCGCGCCTCCTCGAACACACATATAGTTATTTTATCGTTTGAAAGCTATAAATAATTATCGCACGTACGCGCTCTTCCGCATTTTTCCCGACTTCTCGTCGGCTTCCACGAAGAGAGGATCCTTCTCGCATGATCGAGAATTAAATCTGGCATGGACAAAAAAAAGCGAGCGTAATTCTTCGGGAGTGTTCCGTGTTGCTCGTCTGACCTTAAGGAGACGTTCCGTTCGCCAAGACGCGCGCGATACCATCACGTGCACGTGCGCGCGCATGCACGGATATCACCCACACGGAAACGCGTTTATTTATGCCGGACTCAAATTGGCAAGTACCCAGAACCTAAAGCGGCAGTACGAAAACTGAGGCGTCCGCCAGCCCCAAATCCGCTTTTTGATTAGGGTTCCTAGCTCGTACCGTGTTATTTCACATCTTTTTTTTTTACAAAACGAGGCGGAAGCGGTCCGGCTCTTTTAAGATATTTGACTTCGAGCGAAATAGGGCCGTCGACCCTTTCCCTATTTTCTTCGACTAAGAGTTCGTCCGATTCACCGCGGGAATCTACGAACAAAGGAATCACAAAGGATGCCGAAAGAACATTATTCTTCCAATTCGATTCTCAACTCGCGATATTTATCACCTTGCTATATAGCCGTACTGAAAATTATGTTTTTTGACAAACGTGTATGTTTATTAGGTATATGCATGTTTAAATATATGTACAAATAGAGTAGTACAGTAAGGCGACAACAATCTGTTGACAATATTTACTGATTGATTGGAAAAGCAAACTGTATTATTCATGTTCCTTTCTAAAAAAAGAACATTACTTGCGTTAACTGTTATTGATTAAGTCAGATAAAAGTATCACTCCTATCACAAAATTGTCACAAAATGAAATTTATCTAGAATCATGGAGATAATTGTTCCTGTTTCCCCTTTGAATAAGATTATAAAATGAAATTAAGGAGACGGTCATAAAAGAAATCATGCACAGTGCACGTGGCCAATAAAAATAAAAATAAAAATTTTTATCTAGAGTAAAGATGGAAGCTTTTATCTAGAGTATCAGAGTTAGTTGCGTCTACTGTATCCTCTGAATATGATCGTAGAACGAAATGAACGGGATAGTCAGCTACGTGAAAGAAATCATGCGCATCGTATGCGGTCAGTCAACGTTTGTATGTACAATGTGCACATGACAGTTAGGTCATTGGCCCGCAAGAGTACACAAGAGAACAAGCAAACGAGCAGACATGATCCCCCTTGCGGGCCATTGCCGACACAGAGAGAAGGTTCCTCCCATTGGTTCTCACCTGCACCAAATTCCTAGCTGGTCGGTCGCGGTCGTCGACCCTAGAAGAGAACACGCGTCTTGCATCACACTCGCCAGCCCTATCCGGAAGAGATATTTGTTCACCAGGTAGATATACGTCGAATCGAATCGAGTCTTCATCAAAAGATGGCCTGAACATCTATCTGATTAGGTAGGATGTTATATTAGTGTTTAAACCTAGACTAATATCTATACCTTCGCCCAAAAGGATTCTCTATAGATCGAATAAAAAATAATTTGAACATATTTTACTTTCTGTGCAAGATTGGTCGATTGGTTCAGAAAACCATATTTGCATACATATTTTTGTTTCTTAAATTTTTTTGTCTGAATAAAATTGCAGAATTAGAAAAAGAAAGTTTACATCAAAATCCTTCATGAAATGCTAATGGTGTCTATATTTCAAAAATTTAGCTTCTTTTACATTAAGACTGTCCGTAATGCGATATTAAGTATGCTAGGAGTCGAGAAGAGTAAGAAACTACACAACTTGATGAACGCACTGTCACAAACCTTACTTTTATACGATTCCCCGCACATTAAACAGCACGTCGGTCATTAATACTCCGGTTCTAAATAAACTTCTCGAGTTACGAATGTACGTACTGTGGGAAAGCTATCGTTGCGGATTCGCGGTTGACGTTTAAGGTAGCCTCTTCGCGCAACAAATCATTCAGCTGACGCGCATTTTACCGCGTGTATCATATTAAATCTAATAAGTGCGCTATCGCTAGTGGATGCTATCAGATATCGTCGTATAATGTGAGTCCTTGAATCGTTCGATCGATTCTCGTTTCCGCACGTGGAGCAATACCAACTCGTTAAGGTCATGGGTAACGATTTGATCCGCGACCATGCTCGTCCTCGCTATCGCTTTATCAGTGTAACCGGTTGCGAGGCGCGATTTCGTCGTTAGATATATCTCGAATACTTTGCCTTTCCGGGTTGCATGTCGCTGTACGTGACGTTACGATAATATTCCCCGAAAGCAGAATAGAAATTGACCCGGTTTATTCTAAGAAAAGAATATCTCAGTGTTTTCAAAAAAGATGCTTCAATGTTGATATTATTCTATAAGTATTATACGGAATATTCGTGAAATAAAAACAGTCAGACAGTTTTACGAAAATCTCTACCGCAAACAAAAAGTGTAAACTCAAAGTGCAAGAACTTTCAGACCTATGACCTTCTTTCATCTCCATAACAAATACAATACAATTTCAAAGATACATGATTCATATTTTAAATAATTTAGTGTCCTGTATGATGTTATTCAATTGTTGTTGGAGATTGGCGCCTCATGTTCTCCCGACGATATTTTTCTCGGTTAAGATACATGCAACACTGTAATTTTAAGTGACACGACGATTCGTCGGTTACACGCGAGTACGATTAAGTTCCGCAGTACTATTTTTATCATCGAATGACTGGAACTGGTCGATGATGCGTCATTGATATCTGCTGCTGGAGGCAGCATCACTATCGTCTTACAGCAAAGAATAATTAAGATTCCATCAAAATCAAGATTTTTTTTTTAAATTTATATCAATCATTGTGTCCAAAAAATTAAATTTAATTTTACTTAGATTAATCAATGTTAGTTTTGTTTAATTCTCTATAAATTAAATTAGATTCTCTGTATAGAATCCACATAATGAAAATGAACTTATGAAATATTTTTTTAATAACAGAATCTACATACGAAAATAAAAAGATCCGAGAAAGAAAAATAGAATGTTATTTTCATGATTATTTATATATTGTTATATTTTTATATATGATTCTTCATATACATACATGTATACTTTTTAAAAGTGATTCACATTGCAAGAAAAATCCTTCATCTCGTCGATATTTGAAATTATAAAGATGATTAATGTGCAAAAAGATCAGCACGCGGATCATTTGTGGAAATTCTCGAGGAAAATTAACAGGAATCCCCGCTAAATCAGTGTTGATGTCAAACAATGTATCATTGCAATTAACGCATGCAAAGCCGTGACCTCAAGCAAGTTGCGCTCGAAGGAAATCACGCCGTAATAATAAAATAACGTAATAATAAAACGACAACGATACGCATTTTCGCACACGAATATTAATCCGTGGTTAATGTGAATCCCATGTGTAGTAAAAGTGGTTAACTACTTTAGTATCTTTAAATGGCGACAGATAGAGAGATAACAAGCTTTTCCTTTCACCGTTGAGATCTTTCATAGAAATTCACGATCATGATTCTTTCATAAATGTAAAAAAATACTTTTATTTAAAGGAAAATCTCCAAATTTATCAAAAAAGTTATCATCAAATTAAATCGAGCCTTGAACCTGGAACACATTCCACACGGAAGAATACCTTGCGAATTTTTTTATCACAAATTGAGATTTTACGAAGACTGTTGCATCAAATATTTTATAGCAATGCTTTATAGCAATGTTTTATAACAAGTCGAAAAAAACTCTTCGGCAGTGAAATAAGATATCGAATTATCCGAGTAATAAATGCGACTACATGCGTGGGACGCGCATCTGCGACTCAGCAGTCCGACAGTCTCGGGTATTACCCGCCGATTCCTTGTAGATGTATACATATCGGTGTAGACGTGCGTTTACGAATACAATCGACCGAAGAAAATCATCGCCGACGTAATATCCACGTTAAGCCGATGCGTTAGAAATGTAATAGAAAATGCGTCGGTCGCTTTGCGTCACTGCCCTGACACACCTATGATTTCTACGCCTCTGAAAGCGCACCTCGCCGAGTCCTTAATTGCCTTCACAATCGGTTATTATACGGCTATTATTCGTATATGGTTATCGCACGGAAGTTTTCTCTAAACATTCTCCGCTTATTCAGTCTCGCTCGCGTCAACGATCGATCGCTTCCCAGAAATGCAGAAAGATAATGTGATAATCTCCATCATATTTCTTCTACGGCAAATCATTACGGTATTGCTATTACGCGAAGATGGTTTCATCGACACGGAATATCAGTATGAATGAATTATGCTTGCCTTTGAAGAATTGCGAAGAAACAGCGACCAAGACAGCTCCAGGATAAACAGACGCGACGATTTAGCGGAAAAACGCTGACGTATTCTGGAAATAATGACACATAATGTTAGAAAATCTTTATATACCGCGATGTATAATGCACAAACATACTAGTTTAAATGAAAAATTGTCTGTCATGGCACATAAAGTTCCACTAATTGCGTCAAATTTTTATAAATTGCTAATATCATTTTTGCATTTCTGATACAAAATCGTACATCTTATTTTATAAATATCTTTTATTTGTCAAAAACGTTTATATTTACAGATTTAATTAATATTTTCCTTTCTTGCATTAAACGCTAATGTCGCAGGTGCGCTGAAATAATCGCCGCGAGCGATTACTTGACGATCTATCGATCCATCGTGAGGAAAGTTGTCTTGCCGAAAGCAAGAGACTCATCGTGAAACCGTGAATCCGTCGTGAGAGTTTACGTGATCGGCCCTTCTGGCGGCTGGATACCAATAATATCGGCACCGTTCTAACGCCGATCAAAATGCCACATCCTCACGGGAATACACTCCGCCATGGGAAATCGCTGATGTATCTAACCGCAGATGTCGTTCCTAATATCCGATTAAGCACGTACAGAACACGCTCAGAAACCAATGAAAACTGCGGCCGCATAAGGCATTACATTTTTTATACATACAATGCGTATTGCATGCGTGCAACCGTGATAGAAATAAAAAATATTTTTGAAAGATGCGTGAGCTAAAAAAATGTGTTATTTATCGTGTCACATTCGTATATTAAAAAAAAAGTGGTATTTTATTTTGTTAAAGACATTTTGATGCATTTATATGGATAGAGATCTAAACAGATATATGAAAATAGTTTATAAATCATAATAATTCCGAATTATAAGAACCTTAACTTCTTTTTACCCATATCGGACTCAGACTCCCATCAATAATTGTGCATTCGGGATCTTTTCGCCGCGATAAATATTTCCGTAATCGAGTGAGTTACTGATCACGCTAGAAAAAATACAGTAGCCGACGCTTTCGCGCCGCTGAAAACCAAGGACGCTGGCAGTCGATGCCTCCTGTATTCAGTGATTTCAATGCCTATAAGCCGCAATCATAGATGCGCTTAATGCAATTAATTATTCTGCCAATTAATTAATCAAAATTAATTAAATAGACAGCGATTCGAACTTACAAAATTCCAAAATGATCAAAATGCATAAATAATTATTTAAACGAACCTTCTTCCCAGCACATCCATAATTATATCGTCTTTTTTCACATTATCTTACGAAAAACATCAATTCAACCAGTAGATTGCATCTAAACAATTAATTCCAAGTTTTCATTCATTTCGTTCATTGGTCCTTCTTGATTTTAATGCAATAACACGAGAATGCGGACATGAATAAAGCGCGACAATCGTCTGCGAAATCAAAAAGCTGACTATTCCTGTTCGAATTAGAATGAATTGTTAAGAATTGCAAGTCAGTGTGCAAATTCTTATTATAAATTTCTTTTAGATCTTCATTTCATCGTGAGTGATACCCATTCCTAAGTCATTCCTAACCGATGCAAAGTATCATTGAGAGCCGCTGCAGGAACGAGGCTTCCTAAACAATGCTCGACTCACTTTCACTTTGTCCCCACCGCCATGTCGGCGTCGCTTAGCGTCGCCGCGTCGTCATCATCATCATCATCATCATCGGCGTCATAGTCGCTTGGTTACGCGCTAAGTGTAACACGCATTCAATAACAATTAATTACAAAAAAAATGCACGTAACGCATAGTTGCCTTGACGTAACATATGCAGTAAAAGGTTGCGTGTTTGTTTTTTTCTTAACAGCATCGTATGTATTGACAAGACACTTAAACACTTTCTTAGATTAGAAAGATACGCACCAAATGCTTGTAGTTTATAATATTACATTTTTTAGAGCGACTTATAGATACAATCATAAGATATAACCATAATGGCATCAATAAAGACTTCTCGAACTTGCTTTAGTGTGTAAGTACTTTCTATTGTTTAATAAAATTATGAGATTCGTTCAAATTATTTAATGTAATTAAATAATCATAAGACATATATTCTATGTTGTGTTAATACATAATATAATATATATTATATAATATTATTACTCAGTTATATGTTATAACAAACGTAAAAATATGTCTTCGTTTGAACCGATATTTAATAATTACATATTAATATCATTCAGCATAAATAATTTAGATTAAAGTATAAAGTTATTATTAACAAAGTTATTATTATCAAAGTTATTTCCAATAAGTTGATATTAACATGTAATTATCAAATCGATGCCTAATATTAAATAACTTATTGAAAATAACTTTGATAATAACTTGTTGGAAATAACTTTGTCATATTGAATTACTTACGCTGAATGATATTAATATGTAATTATGCCTGCTGAACTTTCAAATGATATTTTTACATTTGTCATGTACCCGAATAAATACTATATATTATTGTATTATACTGTATATATTTTTTATTATATATTATATTATTATGTTATATTATATTTATATTAACACAACATAGGATATTAATTATACATAGGATATTAAATGATTTGTACAGGTCTCATTTTTACAAATATTCATAAATATTTGTCTTTTTGGCTGTGCCAAAATAAAACAATATAAGATGGACATGATGTTTGTCGGACGCGATCGAGATTTGCAAGCAATGCGCAATTAACGGTACTATCATTAACCTTTCCGATTGAAATATTCATGCATTACCTAGCACAATGTAAGACGGATACCGGCAATGAAGCACATGATGGAATAGAAATAAATGTCGTACAGAAGAACGATTGTATTGAAGAACAATCGTGTACTCCATAAAAAAAATTCTGACAGGGACCTTACGAATGAAAATCTATATCGTTGATTATTGATCGTTAATGCTGATCGAAGATAAAATTAATAATTAGAGTTTTATTTATTGCTGAATTTCTTATCGAACATCTTATTTGCTTGCAAATTTGTCTAAGAATCAATGGACAAGATAGATAGCCGTACAAACGGAATATCCTGTAGTAAATCGATCGTAAGTCTACCAAACGTAACGTCCGACGTTTTGAAAGTACAATCGAGGAATGAAATCCGCCGCCGTGCCGTCGTCGACGCGGAACATGAACGAAGATAGAGAGCGCGAAAGATGAAGAAAATGATAGAAATTCCCATGCGATTCCGCACGACGGAGAACAGGGCGGATTATAAGAAATATCTGGCGCCGTTTCGCAAACTGCCTCCGCCGGATTTGCAACGTCGCTCATTGTTGCGCGAACTTTTGTCGAGCGACGTCTCCTACGAGGCGCCGATTGGCGGGCGCAACTAGATCGGGCCTGGGAAGATTGCAAAAGCAGGAATTCTTAACGGCCGGCCAACAATGGAACGGTCGCGATCGTCGAATCCGCTCCAGATTCGCGCGCCAAGGAGACAGCGCGATCCGCGCGAGCGCGAACGTTCGCGCGACTCGTCGCTAATTGCCGCAATTAGCTCGCCGCGCTTTGCGCGTCGCAGTTTCGTCCATTGGTCCCTCTTGATTTTAACGCGATAACACGAGAATGCGGACATGAATAAAGCGCGACAATCGTCCGCGAAATCAAAAAGCTGACTATTCCTATTCGAATTAGAATGAATCGTTAAGAAACTATTAAGGCTTATGATGAAAATTCCTCAAAACTGTTTTGATATTTTTTTTTTAATATATGTCTTAAATATTATAAAAACAATACTTGATAATTTTAATATTATATTACATCACTAAAGAGGACCGTGTACGGTTGAAACGTTTGATGAATTTTTTGATGATATTAAAGTGTCACACATTTGTTAATTTGTAATTTTATAAACAACACCTATCCTTTAGCTCGTTTTGGTCGGTTAATTTATGTTGATAATTTTACTTTGTTTATATTTTTTGTCTATTATTATTTAAATTAATATTTGTAAAAGTAAAGATGTAAAATATAAAATATCGCTTTACATATATGTGCCAGTCTCATAGAAAAAGCTCGGTCGATCTAGTTTCCAAAATATTCACTGTTTTGTAGGTTACGATGTTTTGTAGGTTCAGAAATTATCGAAAAAAATTTTTTCGCGATTCGTATAGAGCAATTCGAGATGTAACTTGTTAATTTTTTGCGCTAAATAATTTTCGTAAATAATTTTTCAAATTTATTTTTTTCTTGAAGCTGGGAGGTTCGGTAACGTTTAAATAATAGCTTATAATCTCTAATCGAATCTGGTGCTAACTCCATTTTGGCAGATATTTTTAAATATATGTATATCATGCTTTTCAAGTTGCAGAGCAGTATTCAAGATGGATGATTTATCTTTATTCTTACAACTTCATTCTTAAAATTCTCATTTCTTTTTTTAATTTAAAAAAATGCTATTTTTTTGAAGTACAGATTAAAGAAGTCTAAGATCGCGTTCTTTTTCTCAACTGATTTGTCTGTTAAACATACATGTTTCCGTATATATCGACATGTCCAGCTGTTATCAGCTTATCTAACTCAATTTTCGAGGCGCTCTTTTCACCTCTTATTTCCTTTGTTTATCCGCTATAATACTGTACGGCATTTTGTCCCGGTTACTCTATTGGAATGGTGTCAGTTACATAAGGACTCCTGCCGTGCCCAGAAGTGTCAGAGGGGTTGCTGGAGAGGGAGATCGTTCGTCCTGGAGGGGATAAACCGAGAGAAGGAGAGAGGAGCCCTCGGCGAGTGAGTAAAAAGGACCATACATAGAAAGAGAGGCATGAGATAGAGAACGAAGGAAAAGAGTGAGAAAAAGAGAGATCAACAGAGAGAATCAGCTCTATGAGAGGGGGAGATCCAATGACAGAGAAGACTGGACGAAAATCGACCAATCGCAAGCTGGTACCGCCATGGCACTTTTTAAGAATCACTGTGAGAGGGGCGAAGAGGTGAAAAAAGTGAAAGTTTGAGCCAACGCTACGAGCAGTCCCTCCCTCTTTATTAAACCCCCGCCCTTCACTCTTTCCTACTACGTGTTAGAGTCGCTCGTTCCTTCTCTCGTTCGCTCGACATTCGCTCGATTTTCTTTTTTTCTAGGGTCTAGAAATTCTAGGTATATCGCCATGCTTGGTCCTTAATTTCTTTCTCGAAAATAAAACTTGTTTTATGTCTCTATACTTTCTATCTATCATTAATTCTTTCAAATATTTACGTTATCGTCAGCATCTATATACTACGTATAAAATTTCTCAATGCTAATGCACTATTTTTGTTGTAATATATTCTTTAAAACGTAATTATTTATCTTGTTTTTTTTTTTGTTTCAGTGTGAAGGGAAGATTATAAGAATATTTATTTAAAAATTACATTAAAAATTTACAAATCTGTACTTTTTCAGAATAATAAATTTCACAAATAATAGTAAATATTATTTCTCGTAAAATCAAAAGATAATATTACAAAATTTTTTTATAAATCTAAAAGAAAAATTAATAACAACTATAAACTACTCATAAAAAATTACTCCTTACATTCCATTCATCGTTACAAAAAATTATATATATTTTTTTTATTAGAAAATGATAGAAAACGTTGTAAATAAAGCAAAAATATCGTCGTCATTTTACTTTTTACGTGATAATGCAATAATTTTCAAGGTACAAAATAAAAAAATGGATTTCGTGGCGTTATGTCATCTGGTATTATATCGACGTACGATGTTTTAACCTTTTCAGAAATGATTTCCCACATTATTACACGGCTTACGCGGAGAACGATTCAACGATGTAAAAATCCTAAAAATGGTCAATTTCACCGCGTAGGAGATGATAAAAACGATGATACATTCTCCTATGCGTGCCTTTCCCTTTCTCAAGCGAGGTCATCCGAGCGAAATCGAGTAACGAGATCAGCGCCAACCTACTTCCGGCAGACATACGGGTTACTCAGTAAGCGCGACGTGCGAACTGTTTGTTCCTGTCAGTCGAGTGACTTCTCGGCGAAGTCTCATCAGCGGGGTAGAGCGCGACGAAGCGAACGAACGACCAGGCACTCCAGCGCGGCGCCCTCGATTTCACTTTCATTACGAGGCCGACGCGAAGCGCTTCGCTTACGCTCATTCACTCTCATTCGTACATACGTATCATACGGAGAGACCTACGTATGCTGCCACCGAGTACGCGCGTACTTAACCCCATGCTTTATTTTTTTATCATGGCCTCGTTATCATCCGTAAAAATAGAAATCGAAACTGCGGGGAAAAACCCATGATCGTCAAGAATATTTTTTTCGAGGATATGTATCTAAATTCTAGAGATTCTATCTCGTATCTCTAGTAACTGATATATGAGATAACTATCGAGAGAAATTTATTATAAAAAATATAAAAGTTTAATTGATAAAAGAATGGATATATACTGTTTTTTAGTTTGTTTTTCATCATTGTTCTCATAACAAATGCTGACTAAAAAGTTGAAGAAAAATAGAAAGGGTGATTAAGAAAAAGAAATTTTTCGCATTTTTAAAAATCCCGAATAGGGGAATGATGATATCTTTGATTTCCATTGCCTATTTATTTTAAATCAGGCGTTATTGGAATATATGAAAATTGTATTCGCGATTTGCAGCGAATGGCAAAGAATGCTAACAAGCAGCTAAAATTTCCCTAATTATGGGAAAAGTAAGAACCGTCTCGGTCATAATACATTCGGGGCATGCCATTAACAGCTGCGAGTGCCCTTCTATTTTCGTAGTAGAAAGGCACTTTGTGGGTTAATGGCGCGCGCTGAATTCTAAACAGTGCTTAGGGCATGCCGATTACGCGATCATGCGCCGTTGATGCGCCAATATTAATGTTTAAAGGTTGTAGTGTCAATAAATATTACTTTAGCTTGCCACCCAAAAGTTTATTCGATTAAATTAAATTAAATTGTTATAAGAATATTTTCGTCGTTCATTTATTTGTTAAATTGTTGAAAATATTTAATTTAATTCCAATGCCCTTAATAATTACCAAATTAATTACAATTCTTTTTTTTTAAATGATCGATGTAGCATATAAATAAATGTTAAAATAATTAAAAATAATTTTATTTTATTCAAGTTTGCATAGAGTTGATCTATTTAAATAAATATAAATAAAATGATTACGCGCATTATTTACGGTTTTGCTTAACCTATTTCTTCATAATAATAGTAGCATCATCTGTCGATGTTATTACATCCTTTTCACGATTTCATTCCTTCGTACCGTAAAATTTTACAATCATCGAGGGTAATATGCGATGAATAACAGTTCTTTACTAGCATGCTGAAAGTAGTACTTTTCGCAAGTCATTTAAACATTACTGACGTAATATCATCAAATTCACGAATGTCGTAACCTAATTGCAAATAGAAATTTTGTGCCAGCTTCAGCATTAAATTGGGTCCGAAGAAAGCTGTCGAGATAACTTATAATATTATGTAATATCACTTTCTATAATAGAATATTCTATAATAGAATAAAAAAATAGAACTTAATGAACGTTTTTTAATTATTTTCTTGAAGATTAAATACAGCACAATATCAATTCACAATGCTAATTGTAAGTGCTAAATGTAAATGTATATATGTTAATGTAAATGTATGAATAAATGTATATATAAATATAAATATATACCAAAAATTGAAAGAATTAAATATATAAAAATTATAATCTATAATCTATAATGATCTACAAATAATAAAATTCAATCAATATCTATATCTATATATATATATATATATATATATACGCGCGAGTGTGTGTATGTGTGTGTACATATAATTTGAAAAAAAATCAGTTTTATAACTCATCAAAATATGCTTTTTGTTTTAAACATATTTCTCTGAAAGGAATATTTTCCATTAATAAAAAATTTTCCTTTGTTTAGTTCAATATATAAACGAGTTTACACGATCACTAAAAGATAATGAAGAAGATTAAATTTCCTTGATAATGCGTTTAAATATTTATTCATGAGACGCTACAAGATCATTATAAAAACATATCTCTTGTTCGAGCTCGAGATTGCTTTTCTAATTATATATTTCAATAATTTAATATGTATAAGGAAATAAAGAGACATATTTAATTCAAAATAAAAAATATTTAATTGAAAATAAAAAGTAGTTTTTTCTTAAAATTAATAATCCATTTAAATAAATAATTTTACAAGATATTTATTGTCGATGTAAATAATAGTACCGTAATAGTAGTGTAATAACAGTAACTTTTAATTTTGTTCATTATATGTTCGAGATAGCAAAATAATAATAATTTTTAATCTTGAAACCAGAAATAATTACTATTTTTACGAACAGTATTTTTATTTCCATATTTAAAGAGCAACTTCGATCTCTTCTGTACATCGTTTTTAGATAAAAATAAATTGTTATATATAGTGCACAAGGTGTTTCAATTATCAAGTAGTCGCAGTATAATCCCAGATAATCTTTAAAACAATTGTTGAAACGGAAATTGTTTCAGATAAGCCAAACGCTGAACGACTTTATTAGCAATGTATCTTTTTTTTTTAATATCCTGTAAAAAACCGACTTGCATGTAAATATGTCATTATATCTAATTATGCAATCAGAGTAATCATAAAGCTGCTAATATTCTGCGTTTAAATCATAAACAATGTTAATTAATTAATTAATTTCTAAATATGACGTAACGATTAAATATCAAGTTTGTCAAGACATTGTATGGAAACATGGCGCTAGTGGATGAATTTATTAAAGTTTTTATTCTCGGTGTGAACTTCTGACACTATTACCAATGGCAAAGCATTTGTTTTAAATGGAAATATTCATGGTAAGTTTTGAATGGAAAAGTATCGGTTCTATTTGCGATATTTATATATAGGGTGAGAAAAAATCCCGAACGGGTGAAATATCTCGAAAACAAAACATTTTTGAGAAAAATGTTTTGAACAAAAGTTGTAGGGTTTTAAAAAATCTATCTAATGATCTTATCAGTTTTCTGATCTTATCAGACTTTCATTGGATGACGCGCCAGGATAAGGTTACTCTAAATTTTTTAAATAAAAACCCCCATTTTCTATTGCATATTCTTATAGCTGATCTTATATCTCGAGAATTTTTCAAAACATTGAAATGAAACTCCATTTGGTTAAGTATTTTTTGAGATATAAATTGACAAAGTTCACACAATTTGACATGAAATATAAAATATCTCGTACACTACTTTTTTGATAACTGTATTTCAATACTTTATGCACAGAATAATGAGACGAATCAATTGGTGTAAAGAAAACACATAATTGTTTTTCAAAAAGATTATGTTAAAAATATTCTCTAATAACACAGAATGCAAAATTGTGCAAAAATTATATCAGAGAGGAAAATGAAAATGATTCTGAATAAGAATCACCTCAAAAAATACTTCCGGAATGGATGGATCTTATCAAGAGTGAAGAAGATAATTATTGATTTTTATTAATTCATTAAATTGAAGTTCGCAAGCATAACAGACAGGTTCAGAGTTTCTTAATAGCCATTTACAACTCGGTATTCAAATTTTATTAAAAACATTTAATTAATGTAAAATTAATTAATGTAAAATTTATATCAAATGTCGGATGTCATCTCTGAGGTCACTGACGAACCTTGGACGGCAACCGGATTAGAGTCGGGATTCTTTCTAATAATAAAATCAACAAGAAAAAACAGGATTCGTGCTTAATATGGCATATTGACGATAGGAAAAGAACGGCAAGGGAGGGGATAGGGACGAGGGGAGTTTCGAGAAACCGTCGCGAGGGATCGACATAATCGGTGAAAGTAACGTGTCCACTACCTTGGCCTTAGGTTAGCGGATAAACGAAGTACAAATCGGCATCTCCCGGCTAGCATGCGCCATAACGGGGCACGTAACGTCGTCGTGTCACTTTTACCGTGAACGCATGCTCCACATACGCGCCCGCCCCAATCGAAGTGGGTTGGCTCGTACGATTGCAATTCGCTTCGGGCGACGTATGATATTTCATTCGAAAACGAAGGCCAAGGCCGTCGTCGGCGTCGTCGTCAAAATGGCGCGTCGCGACGACGTTTCCGGTATAAATCCTTCACAGTCATGCACTTTTAGTGTTTTCTTTTTTTTTAGTTTAAAAATATGCTAGTTTTAATCCTATAGCATAAATAAGTAGATAAGATCTCGATACTCTGTACCGAAATAGACAAGAAATAAAAAGTCATATTGGGAAGATCAAACTTCGTAGCTATTCACTATTTTAATCGACATTATCTCTTGGAATTTTTAAAAAATCCTAGTAATGACGAAAATAAAATATGCCGACGACAAAAATGAGAAATAAATCATATATCTTTTTACTAATACAACATTGTGAACTTCTTGGTCACAGTCTGTCACATCCCACTATCTGACTGGTGCGGCTACTACTACTAATTGAGAATTGTCTCGTTCGAACTCTTATATCGAGAAAGAGCAACCCGATGCAATCGTTGCTTACGCGTGCATGATATCTACAACTATAACATCGACAAGTCGCTAGTAATGCCGTAACCTTGACTCTGGCTGGCCAAGCAGCTGGCTGCTAGGCCAGGAATAAGCTTGATGCGCGGTTACCATGTTGCGCTGCTAATATTAGCGTACGCAGCCTTATGTACTACGAGTGACCGAATGACCGAGCTCGTTGCAATCGTCTCGCGATTTCCATCTCGAAGATCACAAAAGTGGCAAAGAACAATTAAGCGAGAGTAATCCCAAAAAGAAAGAATGAAAAAAAATCGTTACGTGCAAAAGAAATATGTGAAAAAAGACGACGAATGCGTAAACTTTTTTCGATATATATATATATATATATATATATATATATATATATACTATACTATTTTAATCATAATATGTAAGGATATAGTGCGTTCAACTTATCCATATGTATGTGATTTAAGTCATATGTTTAAAAAAAAATAAAAAACAAAATAGAAATCAAAGAAAATAATTTTTAAGATTTACTAAAATTTTTAAGATTTTCTAAGGTGACTAAAATAGAATAGTTAATCCTATAAAGCTGCTACAAAGTTCATGAATTTACGACTCGGATTATCTCAGGTACAACAATGCACGTAAAATCATGCATAGCATTAGAGTATTCATAGCACATGTCACTAGGTTGCATACATAACAAACTGATCCAGTTACATAATATAAACGCGATTTATGCAGCCTCGTTAGCATTACAAAGAATGCAAGAAATAAGAATCATTATCTACTGACAGCAAAAAATTTTCTCTAATCAATATTTTTAGATACTATATCGAAGCAAATTAACACGCAGCAGTTGTTTCCATCTGGAATAAGACGAGCAACTGATGTAATGGAATATAACTTATACACTGATACATGCAAACACTTATGTACACATTTTACGAATGGAATCGTTGGAAGGTCAAAGGACGTCGCGTCTGCCGATGAACGGAATATATCTACTAATTATATTGTCTCTTAAGCTGCGCGTAATCTGTCGCTCATTAGGGGCAAGGGTCAAAAATGTTCCATTCGATCACTCCTAGAATTAAAATTACGAAGTTACAAATTTGCCCGAATTTATCCGGACAGACAGTGTTTAAAAATTCCGCGAAAAATTAATATGTTATATTTTTTTATGAAATCAACTGCCATTATCATACAGCGTATATTTGTCCCGCTTATTGAATACTATAACATCATTTCCTACAAAAAAGAATCTGATTAAAAACCATTAAATCTTTCCGACACAGTATTTTCTATGGTTATTTTCAACGTCGGTAAGCGTCGCAATCAATCTGTTACGAGATTGAATGTTGAATGGACCATTACATTCAAAATATCATTTTATCAGTTAAATTATTCAATGTTTCGTGACATGATAGAGTCCTTTACCATAAACAATTAAGATTATCACAAGTAAACCGATACGCATGTAGTGTGTCTTTTTATTTGCAAATGACTCATATATGATACTAGCCAAATAAATGTATGCAAACATCTAAAGGATTGATTTAAATATTATCATATTTTACATAAAACATGATATAAAACGTGACATTTACATAGATTTTATACGATTTACAAGCTTATTTAGAAGCTTATTTACAAGCTTGTTCGCGATAATTTTTACAGTTACAGAATCAATCGAAACTCTCTTATGTGAAACGAAATATTTTAAGAGTTGCATCAGATATCTCTTTCATTTTTTGCATCACGTATACCGAAGATGTTCTGAGTCATGCCGACTCAGAAAAAGCGAACAATACGACATAATGACAAATCACGTTGTGATAAATTAAATAAAATACTTCATAATATTTACTATCCACTTCTGTCAAAAAATACAATATTTTATTATTGATTGGATTGAAACTTATTCATATATCGAATTTTGCTAATAAACGCTACAACATTCGTATTATCACAAAATCCCTTCTTGTTACGCGATTTGAACTATGTCGCGAATGTCTCCCAGAGCGGAAACGAGCGGCTGATGCAATCCAAGAAATATTTTCCAGGGACATCGATGCGCGCAACTGACAGCATGTCGTGAAGGGATGTCGCCACGCGGGGCGCAGAGGCAGATTGGTTGAGGGGGGGGGGGGGGGGGGGGGGGGGGGGGGGGGGGGGGGAGATCGCGGTTTCCGCAACGCAATACGGCGCCTTCATCGCTGAGCTACTTCTCGTCGCTGGCGACTTTATCACGCGAGTTATCGCTAACGACCGCAGCGACGAGACAAAACAGGCAATAAGGAGAGGAAGAGAGGCATCTTGCGCGATTAAGAACGAAGAAAGCGAAAAGGAGCAAAAATAAACGGAACGATAACCCACGGGGGGTCGCGTTATGAACTGGAAGCTGCTGACGCAATGGAAATGAGCGATAGGCGTCGCAGGGGGTCCGCGTGGATCGTTGTTATTGCTGTTTTCCACTTCGCCCGTTGCCCCTCTTACGAGCGCACCCCTCACCATCCCCGGGACCCCCTATCGACCGATAAAGACTCGTCTGAACCTTCTTTCTTCCATCGAGATCACGCAACATGCAATAATGGTTGCAGAATTATCGTGGATCGACGTCAAACGCCTCGCGTATTCGATCTTTCCTGACGACACTCGATGTGATGAAATTTACGATACTTAGTTACTCGCCTGTCGCAGTGGATTCAAAAAGGACCTGTGAAGAGAGAAAACACATATGTCGTATCCCAGAATTCTTTTCGCGAAATATTATCAATACGATGAAACATCAAGCTAATGATATATTGAAACGTTCGAAGTAATTTACTAAATTTCTTTTCTAATACCTACACAAGAATGCACGAAACAAAAAATTATGCAAACATGGCACCGTTAAAAGTGACTTGATGCAATTTAAATAATATAAAGTCAAATTTCAATTCAAAGTTTAATTCATATCATGTTCAAATTTTTTGCACAATTAAAACTATATGTTCTATCTTCTAGTCAACGCAATATATTGATAACAATAACTTGACGTTTCTCTGCTATCATTCCGATGTATATTTACTATTTTCTCGGCAGGATTGCGATAATCCTGATATTGGTGTATAATTTATCCACACCGAGAGAAATGAGTTCGTTATTAGAATAAAAAATGATTTGTTACGTGATTTAATAGGAAAACGAATCGATCAATTACTATTTAATCATTTCTCAACATTTGTCAATGTAACAAACAGTATATGATTTACAATATAAATCACATTTGTCGTAATATATTTGTTATAGACACAAAATATTGAGTTGGAACAAAAGTTCGTAGCGTTTTTTTAGCTTAAAATTGTATATACAATATTTTCGTCAAAAATGAATGAATGAAATTTAAATTAAAAAAAAAGGATTTTAAAGCTTGAAATCTCTACTTTCAAAAGCTTCTCATATTTTTTGAGTTTATGTGAGTTTGGTAATTTTTGCATACAGAAAATTATGAGCTAAAAAAGATGGAAAATTTTCTTCTCACTTTGTTGGTTTGTAACGTGCTCAAATTAAATTTAAGAAAATTTTTGACTATCTCTTGTAAAAGCTTGAAGCTTTCCCTACAAAATCGTTTTTTACAAATGTTTCTACGATTTTTTATTCTTAAGTTATTCGCAAGTTAAGTTAAACAGGGATTCTGACTTTGATTGCTCATAACTCCATTAAAAATCATCGTACCGTAATTTGTAAAACAGATTCTGAAAGCTGAAACTTTGCTCTATCAAATGGTGTCATGCTAATTTTGTAAAATATAGAAATTTTTAAAATATAGAAATTTTAGAGCTAAAAAACGCTACGAACTTTTGTTCCAACCTAATATATTGCTAGTATAAGTTATAGCAATTATAGTATTCTTCTGCACACAGAATGCGGCAACGCTTACCGCGCGGCAGAAATTGTCGCAGTACCTAATCAATTTACCGCTTTTCCATTAAAGTGAAAGAAAATCGTTGTTTCTTTTGCAAATAATCAATATTGCTAGCAAATTAAAATCTATCCAATATATATGATTGCTTTTACTACCAATAATTAGTTGAAATAGCAGACTAGCATCAGTCTCCATGACAGAAAAATTATCTTTGACAACAATTCAAAAATAACAAATCATATTGATTTTCAGTACCGACACATTTGTTGTCATTGTATCTACAAATCAAATTTGTTACAGATACTGATGGCTTGTTAAATTAACAAAATTTTTTCTCTCCGTGCAAAACACATGTTATTATACAATAACACAACACTTTGGCAATATCATTTACTTACGAGATTTTCGCTAAAAAATGTATATGCTTCAGGATGTATCATCTGTGATACAACATGCCGCACGTGACATTATCTACATCATAACTGTAACGCGCATGCAAAAATAAAAACATTAATTTCTAAAGAACAGTCTGATAAATTACTTCTCGGTATCCTTTCTATTATCCTTATTTATTTTATATATGTATATTGATATTAAAAAATTAGTAATTTAATCGGCTATGATTATTTTTATCATTACATTATATTATATATATATATATATATATATATATATATATATATATATATATAGAAAGAGAGAGAGAGAGAGAAAGCATAAAGTATGATAAAAATAATTTTAACCTAGCAGATTATTATTTTTTTAAATATCAATAGATCAAAATCATATTTAAGGCTTATTTATTTAACATTAAATTATTTTCAAGCGATAATTATTCTGCAATTTAATGAGAAATTAAAAATTTTTTGTAATACATTATACATGATAAATTAATCTTATTAATAATTATAATTGACTCATATAATTAAGCGCAAGCTGATGTTTCAGAAGTGTGTAATGTCGTTAAGTTGCGTTAAGGAAAAACAGTCACAAAGATGCAACGGTATTTTATGAATAAAAAATAAAATGATAGTCTTACTTTCGATAACCCTTATCCGCGGTGCATGATAACTTTCAGCCTGAACACAATTAATCGTCTACAATACTATTCTCTTATATCGCGTGCTTTTTTCACGTCTGCATTTGTATCTTCACGCCTTGACCTAAGGCATCGATAACAAATCCATCCGGCGATTATATGCAAACGACGACCAATAAATTCTAGAATTTTTGGACAAAAACTGACGAATTTTGGAACAAGCTAATTGTGACATTTATGCAATTATAAGCACGCGCTGCATCATTTATTTAACGATGATTAATGTTAAATTTCCTTTTAAACGTTGTTCCTTGTCGAGACTTTGCAATTTGTCTAAGAGAAAAATACCTAATAATCTAAGGTATAAATCTAGTTATAAAATTATTTTAATTAATTTATCAAATAAATTAGAGATATTTTAACTTAAAAAATAAAGATAAATCTCGTCATTTTTTTATCTATCGGTTAATGATTAAAATTAACAAACTCAATTTCATTAATTTATTATATTCTTTTTTCTTCTTTAAATTTTTTAGCATCTTATAGATATCGTTTTATAGAACGTTTTATAGAACGTTTCTAATCTAGTCGCAAAAAATTTTTTCTCATATGCATCAATCAGAAACAAAAATGTAGGTCAATTGAATTCCTTGGAAGCCTTGGATTCACATTGAAATGGAAAGTTAGCAGAATTTAACCGTTCCGTATGCCCGGTGTAATTATTCCGAGAATGTTCGGCCACGTAAACGATGACCATACAAATTCCAGAGAACCGAGATTCCCCCTTTCCTCCTTCATTTACCCCTCTCATTCGAATCGCTCGTGTCCACTTTGCTTCGATCGAAGTGGGTTACGGTTCTTGCCATTTCCTCGTAAAATCCCCTACGTGTCTCCTAGCACACCTACTTTTATAAGACCCACTCCGTGCCCACGTGTTTCCCCTCTGTGCAGTGTAGGCGCACGTTCGAATGAGCGAATCCAGTGTGACGAGTCAGCACTGGCCAGGATTTCGACATAAATCTCGAGGTATTCTCTGATGTAGCTACCGCTAATTGGCATTGCCTCTCCGATTGTCCTTGACGTTTAAATATAATTGTAAAAATACGTATCCAATTGTATCTTTCTCTGCCATTGTTATTTCACCCTTACCGTTTACGGTCAGCTAGAAATTCCTTTAATTCTATTTAGAATAATTAGAATTTTTTAAATAAAAAGAAATATAATTTTTACAATTAGTGAAAGAAACAAAAGTTCCATCCTTAATCTAGTAACTTTCTGTCAAAATAGGATTCTAACAAGTATGTATTTCTTCTAAGACGTCTTGTATTAAAATCAGTATGAGCAAGCGATGTAAATGATTATTTCATTGCATCATCATCGTCTAGCTCTAAACACGTCTTATTATCCATCACTTGTCCACTCAGATTTTATTTGAGAGGCATCTGATCTTCGTCTTCGCGAAGTGGAGCAAAGCGTAAATGTATGTAACTACTGGTCGTGTAGGTAAGTAGCGCGCGCATTATCTAACAAACTCGCGGCTTACGCGAGAGCGAGCACACAAGAGCCGGGAGCTTCGCGATGAAAGGGAAATTCTGCCTTTTGCCCCGCTTCGCGAGATCACGATGCGGTTCCGGTCGTTGATCCTAAGTATTCTCCCGCCCGTGGTAGAGACGAGCGATCAGCTGCAGTTTATCCTCCCCGCGTGTGCCCGACCAGCGCGGCGCGCTGCTGCTACTACTACTCTCGGCTTCACCGCTCACCTTCACCTCGTCTCTTACTCAACGATCGTGCGCGGGCTCTCGAGTCTCTCTACCCCCGTTGCGTAATCGCTGCGCACAATCATTACCGAGTCGAATCGTCACTCGAGCGGAATAAGTGCGCACGGAGCCGAAGCCGGTGCGTTACGAGCGTAACCCGTCGTCGGGTGCGAAGTTCACGATGGCCAAAGTGAACACTCGACATTTTCGAGCGGATATCCAGATTTCGAGCTGGCTAATTTTCAAATGACGAAGAAGATGCAACATGAAGGGCAGAACTAATGCGTACCAGCTAGGCACATGCGATAAGATTCGGTTAAAGTAGTTTAAGTGCATAATTAACTAGCGTTTAAGCACCTAATTCATGCGCTCTGAAACTTCGTCATACGAATTATCACGCGAAATAAAGTGTTTAAGTATTTCACGTGACGGCAAACATTATGCTATCTCTCGATTATCGATTAAAAAAAAATAGATCTTCCTGTTTCTTGCAATTTTCGAAAATTGCATACGCGGCGTGTTTGCTCGCTTATGCGACTCAGGGTTAAGATCGCTTCGATACCGGAAAGCGACGTCGGCATCGCTTATCAGGGTTCGTTTAAGTGCTAACTGTCAAGGACCCGTTTTATCATTTTTCCCGCGTGTTAGGCGGCTCATTAGGTTCGTTCGTTCCGATAGAAAACAACCAATATTTTCACGTTCCTACTTTTTTTTCGGGTATCTCCACCGATGTCGCTGTCGACGGCGGCAGTTACGTCCTTGCGCGAAGTGAACATTGAACCCCGATGATGAGAAACACAGCCTCTCGATTTCTCGCGTTTCCCGTGAATCATCCATCGCTCGTAAATGTAGAATCAGTATCTAAAACAGATTTGTTTGTTTCGCGTCTCAATATAATAAATTTAATAAAATAAAGTGAAACGCACGCGCTTAAATAATGACAGAGAAATATTCCTCACAATTTTTTATTGAAATTTGTTTGAAATAATAATATAAGAGAGAAAGAGACATTAATCCGTCGCTTCATTAATCCATCAGAAACTCTTTTTCTTTGATATAAAAATAAATGCTATGAAATATATATATATATATATATATATATGTGTGTATATAAAATATGAGATAAATATTTTATACTTGAATCTAGAGATACGTAGGTCAATAAAAAAATTATAAAAAAATGTAAATATTATTAAAAATTTAAATATTTATCTAATTTAAATTTAGACTCTATTCTCCTCTTCAAAATCGTTTCCTTCTACAATTATTCTACAATGATTCTATCATTTCCGCCATGTTTCAAACCCTCAATTGTATCGAAATATCGCCTCTTTAAAAGTCAAGCTTGTCATTTCTTCTTGTTTTTAAAAATAAAATTGAAACTCAAAGAACAGTATTTCGATATAATCAAAAATATCCAGATTGAATCGAAAGGAAGTTTAACATGATTTGAGACGAAAATTTTTAGAGATCGTTTAAAGCATGGCGGAAGCAGTGGGATCTCGCTGCATAAACATAGAAGAGAACTATACTTTGAAATGGCTAGAAGCCAAATTAAATTGGATAAATATTCAAATTTTTATAGATTTAGCTTCATTTTGATTGATCTATGTATTGCGTTATAATATACACTCCCGTATCGTCATACCTCAAATTTGAAGAAGTCGCTGACGTACGCAGGAATAGCCATAACCCTGTTAATGTAACTTTTAGTTGAGAATTAATCTACTCGAGGAACGTATTGATCTTTCTCGCATAAAAAAAGCGAAGAATTGGATTTTAACGTGACAAAAGTACTGTGATATACGAAAACATGTTTTGATCATAATGCTATCCACAATCAATATCATCAAATGCTTTCTCGTTTTCTCTGTGTGATGCGTATTATGTTTTTAATCGAGAGGTCATGAGATCCCCCTTAAATAACATACTCAAATTATTTGCGCGGTCTTTATTACTTCTGTTATTTCTCCATTTGTTGATACATATTTGATTCTCATTTGTCGTAATTAAATTTGAGTTTTTTAATAAGTAAATAGTGCATTACATTAATATAATATAATAGAGAAATATAGAAATACACACACACGCACGCACGCACGCACGCATATTTTAAAAATATTAAGAAATATTTAGTTTATATAATAGTCGCTTTCATTTATTTATTAGACAAAAATGTATTCCTTAATTAATACATACAAAAATGCGTTTTTCTCTAATGAATAAAACAAAGATCTTTTATTATATAAACTACTATATTTATACAAAATTATGAAAGAATAAAGAACAAATTTCAGTAATAATATTAACTTAAAATTTCCGTCATAATATAACGCATTAACTTATAATAGGAAATAGGTCTACGATAACCTATCTATAATAAATAATATATTAAATCCACTCTTAAAGAAAAAAGAGAGAAAAACGATTTTTCTTTTTTTTTTTAAATTATTCTTATATAGATAAGCTTATGATTTCGATTTAAAAAATACAAGTTGCATAATAAGGAACGACGAATTTCATCAAAATTACTAAAGCCTAGCAGTCGTGATGAGGCATCTGAACGACATTATTTTCAAGCTAAATAAAATGATTTTTAAAATCTCAATCATAAGAAACGATATGATGTTCTGTGACGTAAATGCACAATCCAACAAAACGGATTATTATAAATCACTCAACTCGATATCGCTTAATCTGGTTGACGTAAGTGAAGAAATGAGAAATAAGTAGATGATTTTAAAAAGTGCGACCACTTTCGAATTATCGAAATCTCGCATACGTGATATATATGTAACCCCATTGATTCTATTGCGATCCTCGAAACCTGATAAAATACATCTGATTTATCAAGCATTTTATACTAAAGGCACAATATCTCCGAGGATTCCATAATATCTTTTTGAATTAACGCGATTACATGTAATTAACATAAGATATCTTTCATCTTCATTTAATAATCAACAAAATTAGCCATGACAATAAATGCCTCGTTAGATTTTAAATATTTCAATGTATGACAATATTGAAAGGCTGATAAATTAAATTATTTAAATATATGAGGAATACATAAAGAAGAGCCATCATTATTTTATATCATTATTTGAATAATAACTTCAATACTAATCAATTTTTTTAAAAGTTAGGTACTTATACAAATGGATGGAAAGTATGATTCTGATCTATAATAAATCCTAAAAAATACGAAATAATAATTCTAACTTTAAAAGATCAAATAAAATCTCTCTAACTCTTATTTTTATTAAAAACTTGAGAAAAAAATTATTTCAAAAAAAGGTAAAAGTTTATATTATTTATGTTTAAAAAATTAAATTTTTATTTTTTTCTTAAAATTGATTTTAAGAAATTATTTTAAAAATTTATTTTAAATAGTTCAGAAATATCGATATGTCCCAATGATCGATATTGATGACGATGACGAGGAAAGCCAACGGGTGTGACGGGACACCACGTTATCGTTATCAGCACGTTCTCCGCTGACAAACATCGGTTAGTTGCCCCGCGTGAAAATACACAATTGTGTTATCGTGGCGTACGAGAATAACGTTTATGGGTGGTACGATGGTAGTGTCGACCAATAAGACACGTCGTTATTGTGCCTTACCCCCGTACACGTGACCCTACAAGCCGCTACTACGTCATTATCGCCGCTTGACCCCGCGAGGGCAAAATAATACGTGATATTTAATAATGCGTTGGTCGACCGAAACATGCCAACATATTTTTTGCGCACGCGCTATCGAAATGTGACGTGCCCTCGTGGGCCGATTATCTCGACGTGCCGTAAATCACCCGATACACGGATCGTCAACTCCACGTGGCACGATTTAGGGATGGTTACAGCATTTTCGATTCATACAATCTAGATTAAACGTCAAATACATACTGTCAAATAACTAACGCTAATATTCATAACTTGATATGATAATCGATGAGTATTGTATAGAAGATTTATCGCATTCGTACATTTTTTATCATACATTTTTTATCTTATACTTTACGCTTTTAGTTTAGTTTTAATACGAAATATCAAATCGGATGTAAGTAGATTTACAGCACAGAATATAAATTCAGAAACACTGAAAATAAAAATACTTTTATGATATTGTAAATATTTCTAAGTAATCCCTACATTAATTAATATCTTAACTAAAGATAGATAGGACTCACCGATAAACTCACTGATAAATTATCAAAAAAAAATTTCCTTTGAATCATTCGGGAGGTTGAACATAAAACATGAAAAGAAAATCAATTACAATTTTTGTAGAATATCTCTTCAAAACAATTTCAAATATATTTTGTTAACTAAATATAACTAAATATACTAAACCATATATATTTATTTAAAAAACAAATTTTTAAATAAAGCAATGCAATTAAATGTTCTGCTAATTTTTAATTTCTTGCTGCAATACAATATTCAATCCAATACGATATTCTTAACACAAAATGATTTAACACATTTTGTACTAAATGCTGAAAATGATTTAAAATAAAAGTAGAACATTTTGTACAGATGCCGCCATCATACAAGACTATTTTGAAATGATTTGCATCAATAAGGTGAAGTCGATAAAGTTGAGGTGTACGAATTTTACTTAATATAGATATAATTTTTAATAATAAATTAATAAAATTAAAAATTAAAAATGCAATAAATGTATAAAATTATATATTATTTTGTTTATAAATAATTTATAAATAAATTGTGTTAGAAAAATTCAACTCAAAAATTTATAGTAATATCATAATTTTTCTTTCTTTTTGATAAATTTTAAATAAAATCATATAACGCATTACAATAAAGAAAGAAAATAACATAAAAATAGAAAGTCTTTGTTGTCTAGAATATCTAATTGTTTTAATTGGATTTTAATTTTGAATTTATAGAATATTGCTTTATTAATGAAATTAAACTGTTATTATTTTAATTTAATATTGTCTCCTATTTAAAATTGATACTTTTTAATCCAAATTTTTTTTTCTATTTTTTATATATTGTTTCTTTCTAATAATTATATTAATAATTATATTTTTTTTTGTTAAATAATATTTAATAAATCTTGTAATTTGTTAAACATTTTGTTAAACAAATTTGTTTCTCATATGCATTGTGATATCGTACCAACAGTTGGTCATATCAATACTTTCTTGTTATATTTAGACTTCCAGAATTCACTTTGATATACACGAATACTTATCTAGCATCCTAGATTTATAATATCTTACCAACACCCACGTGACATTTTGAATATTATATATACTTAATACTTTTAAGTTACCGATTGAGTACGAGCTTCCAATACTTCAAGCATTCCCCAGGCAGATAAGTTCAATCCGTGTTCTGGATTTTGTTATCCACTGCAGAGAGATACCCGGGTCATGAAAGTGACGAAAAGATGGAGCGTGGAAAATGTATTTCAAGAGTCTCTTTATTGAAATAATATCGACATGACTCCGCGCGTAAATGTTTCCGCTTGTTACCAAGGAAACTATTCTTTCAAGCATTTTCAGTGTGTTTCGTGCAGAACAAGTCGTGACAAACAAACGTCAAAAATCATCTTTCTCACTTGTAAAGGTAAAATTTATAATTTTTCGTTAACTTGATATGTTTTTTTCGTTTTTTTTCGAAACAAATCAACAATCTCATTTCGATTTTGTTATAAGATTACTATAAAGTAATAAAACAGAGGCATATTTATCATCGAAATTTTTTAAATACCATTCATAAATTTTTTTTATTTTACTTATTTTAAAAAAACAAAATATTTATATACACACATATATATATATATATATATATCTTAAAAAATCTTAAAATTGAAATCAACGGAAAATTTTTATAATAAGCAGGAATTTTTTTCTTTATCTTAAATTCTTTAAGTATTATTAAAATACAAAAATAAATGTTATATATTCTTTTCTTTGCACATGTATTTTCTTTGTATGTGTGTTTTGTATGAAGCTGTGTGAATTATGTGACGTTAAACAAAGAAATTTACAAATTTATAAGTTGCATCAGGCTCATGTAGCCTTTTAGCAACAATATTATTCTTTTTAATCTTATTTTTTATTTTTTAAAAACAAAAATCTAAAATCTTACAGAAAACTTAATTCTACCAAGTTAATTTCATACTAAACCAAAAGAATTATGTATTATGTTTTATATAGATCGTGAAAATCTAGAGATTGACGTTACGCATTTTTCGATTTGCGCGCGTCGTCAAACAGCATCGTTATAAGTATTGCAGAGCCAAAAGCGAATTTATCGGCCACGATCGTATTCCTTATCGCGACTGCCGCGGGCGTACAAGTCCCATAGGTGAAATGATCAAAGTTCGCTAGGTGCCGCGCCACTCGTGCCTGTCCTCGTCAATTTACTCGTAATATGTCACGTAGAAGGTGCGGAATTGCTGCGGGGCGTCTTTGATCTCGCCAGCTCACGCGGCCCCTTCGGACCCCGCTGTGCCCCTGTCCACCTTCCGAAAACCTATCCTTCCGAGTCACGCGCCACGTATGCGCCAAGGCGGGGATGGCGAAATCCAATTTTATTATTTGCACGCTTAGACGCAGCCGAATTACACGATTGTACGCGTAATGTGAAAATTTCCCCTCCAAGCGTATCCTGCGAATGCAAGATACAAAATTTTCTCGTTTCCAGCAAGAAAATTTCCATTTGTAGACCGAAATATGTATACAATGCTTCGTACGAATAAGAATGGAACATATGTTCTTTGCATAAATTAAAAATTAAGAAGAACGATTATTTAGCCATGCAAATGTGTATTAATAATTCTAATATGCATTTTATTCTTTTTATTGTTGATATATATTTACATTTTTTAAATTTTTTATTTCAGTAAAAAAGTATATCTCTACTAAAGTAAGAAATTAAAGTAAATGATTTATATGTATGTGTATTTATATATTTTTTAAATATTTAGAGAGAAACAGAAGCATTTGCATGAATTTGTTCCACATACATATTTTTGTGTATAATCACATTCTGCATATACATACTCTTTTTAGAATTTTCACAACTATAATAATATTTTTTATCTGAAGCAAAATAAATACTGAAAAAAGAATAAATTATGGATGATGTAGCTTGTATATTCAGATTAAACATCTTTTAGTCTTGTTTAATAAATTAATAAATTTAAAATTTAACAAAATATAGGTAAAATATAGGAACTCTTGCAAAATGCATAAGGCATAAAAAAATTAACGCATAAGAAAATTAATCAAAGTTCTTCCCTTTCTATGAAATAAAAGGCTCTGATTTTGATTTTCTTGCCTTATATCTTATGCATTATGCAAAAGTCTGCGCTCTGATCCTAACTCTTAACAAAGATTTGAAAACGCGCTGCATAAAAAAATTTAAATAATGAGAATGGAATGAAAACGGAAAAAATCGTAAGAGAGCGCGGTCCAACTTGCCGATTCGTACTTGCAGCGGTCATAGATCATTCCATTGTGCTAAAGGGGGTGTGTACACACATTATAACAGAAGTATAATGGCGATTGCCAATGTGTACACACAACGGGGACGGCGGCGACACAGAATGTGCGGTGTTTGGTCTCCATTAATTTCGGATCGACTGCAAGCCACCTATCTCTCTTTTTTTTTATGAAGCCCATATGTCTGCCATGCGTCGCGTCCCCGTGCTCATTTGTCAGTTCGCAATCTGCCGCTCCGTTGCGATTTGATGGCGACAGTCAAAACACGCCAACACAGTTTTTCAGGCAAACGGCAAACGCGCTGCGTTCCCGAATCTTGAAATTTCAAGTGTCAACGAGGGGAAAAAAATGGCATTTTCATCGCGCGAAATCATGAGAGCTCGTCATTCACTCGATTCTTGTTCGCTCTTTTGCATTAGCGAATTGTTCTCACATTGTAAGTAAATTCTATATAACGAATTATAATAAGTATTAGGGTTCAACATGTATCTACTGACATATTATTAATTATCGTACAAAAAAACAAATCTCTTAAGCAATAATTATCTCAAATGATAATTAAAAATAATTATTTCAAATGATTATGATAATCGCGCAAAATATTTGAAATTATAACTTATATAATTTATTCGATTCTTAAAGAGATATTAGAAAGAGATTCAATGACAGTAATCGATAAATTAAATTCAAGAGATTGCTTCCAGTTACTTTTTATTTTAACCACACGTGTACATAGTACGTATATTTTCGTACATATATTTTCTTGGAATAATATCCAAAACCCTCTCAATAATGAGAATAAAACCATATATCCCCTCGATATCAATAAGTCAATGAAGCATCGGACCGTATCATCATCTCGCGGGCGAGAGATCGCGTAATGTACGAACAGTGACGTAGAAAATTGCGGTGCTATTCTACGAGGAGAGGGGTGCCGTAGAGGGGTGCTACGGCGAAGGCAGGGTTGACAGGAAATACCGAAAGGGCGAGAAGGGTGCGGGCATCCCTACGGCGCGTATAATATCAATGGACGATGGCTGGGTGGCGATGATCGCGTCACATTAGCAGTCGAGCGTTCTATGAGCCACTGCCACATCGCGCGGCTATATATGTGCAGAGACCGTGCATATATATACGATATATATTCTGATGGTGGCGATGTCACCCCAACGGCGCGCGGCGCCTTCAGATGTAAAATAAACGATACCTAATTATACGCGGCCCGTCTGCGTGGAAAGGGCCGGCCGACGGAAGGACCCCGCAAGTGCGTGCGAAGGTGGCCGCCTGCTTAATGGGATTACAAAATTACAATTTAGATTGATCGTCCCGCACGGCGATATTTATAGGCTACGAGCGGGAATGCTCGTGGATATTTCGATATTGTTTCGCCGTATCGATACCTCGCCATCGTTCTTTCGCTCTCTCTCTCTCTGTCTCCAGATAACATCCGTAAAATTTATGACGGGTCTTTAAATGCAATTTCTTTTGTTTTGCTGTGACAATGGCGGTTTGTTTTCCGTCATTTCTATTTCAAGTATCAATTAAAGCTTGGATGACACTTCAATTATCATTTGTTCGCTAGAATTTGAAAAAGCTTGATAAAATCCTTTCATTGATATTTTAGTTACGATATTAAATAGCGATGCTTACTATTAGACATTCCCTTTTGTTTGTAAGCGCTTTTAATGCACTTCAAAAGACAGTAAAAATATTTTTTTTACCGAATTTAATATTTCCCCATGCAGCCGTGCAAAAATGTCGCTACATAGTGACGACTTCGACATCTGGATGTAGTTCGTAATATATGGAGGTGTCTGCGTAACAACGCTCATATTTTTTTTCCCAGCTTCGTGGGCTGCCAAGGGGGTGGTTCGTCGTGGGTGTGCCAGGCGATGATTAATTAGTGTTTGATGAATATGTATGAGAGAAAGGCGACCGCGACTCTGACGTATGTACACATGTATACCTACGCAAGAGCGCGCGCGCGTGTGCGTCTGTGTGTGTGTGTGTCGGGTACATCCCTCGCGTTACAATAACGCCCAACTCCCTTCGCCAACCTCGTTTCAACCCCGACCGCCGTCGCTCCGCGTTTCACCTCGACGGATTCTGCGAGTTCTCCGTGAGCTGTTTAACGATTCGTTCCCCATGCGAGGTAACGCCGGTTAACGTTGTGCGATGATCTACGTCGTCTCTATAAATTTACGTGAAAAAAATCACGTCACTGAGAAAAAAAAAACACTAGAAAATATTGTCATCGTATATACGAGGTTTATTACTTCTGATTATGCAAATAATATCTACAACAAAGAATGTGTCCGATGATTTAACAATAAAAGAAATATTTTTTTATATCAATACAGCTTTCTAATTATTTATACAAAGATATATTTTTTATATTTTTTTATTTTTTACATATATTTGTTATTATATAAGTAAAGTATGGAAACATGTGTCAATTATGTTGAACACGATATATCATATTATTTCATTCTGAAAATAATTTAGTAATCGTTGTAATTAAAAATTAGAAAGTATCGTGCTTTCTGTTACGCATATATTTGAAGCGGCGGATTAAAAACTCTCTGCGATATAGATATTTCCGATCGAATAAGCATTCGATGGACATTCATCGGTGAGATATGTTGTTTTCGCATCGGCGAAATATCAGGCGCGAGTGGCGGGCGAGAGGGAGGGACCGAGGGGTTTAGATTTCGCCAAAACGCGAGGCTGAAAGGCAGCGCGGATTGTTCACGCCGCGAGGAGAACAATGCAAACAATGGCTGGGACGTAGCACTGCGGTGAGCCCGGGCTTACGCGGCGAATACAATTACATTATGAACCCGATTACCATTTAAATGGAAACAAACGTGAAATGCTAAAATACACCGGCGAGCCCGCCCGCGCGACGCACGAACCGCGCAAGCACTCCCTCCCCCCTCGATCATCGGTATGCAAATTGTGCACGAGCATTGTATACGGAATGTTCCACACTTACTGAAAAATATTTCACGCACGGATTCTTTGATGAATGTGGAATCGAGCTTTTCCTTAACAATAATACTGCTCCATTAATTCAATTTATATACAAGCAAGATTATTTTTCTTTCAAGCAAGAATCAATCACACGATAATAATTTACATTATGGTATGTCAATTAATATATATTTATGTTTACGAATATAAATTACAACTACAAATAAGTAATAAAAAGAGTCTTATTCGATCAGAGCTGGATCTTTGTGACTAATAATATTTTTATATGAATTCATATTTATATTTTCCAGTTTTGCAAACTGCGCACTGATTATTGATTTTGAAGCGTAGTTTTAAACTGAAACTGTGTGGAATAGTAGTATCACAAATTAAATTGAAAATTAAATCCAGCTTTGACCGAATAAGTCTTTTTTCACTTATTTGTGTTATTCATATTGGTCTATTTTCATTTATTATTGTAAATTACAATTGTTCATGATCCAATTTTTTAAAATAATTCGCAAAAATGGATGCAATATTTCGCTTGGTAATCATACTAAATCGCGCATGGAGAATAAGTTGGCTACGCGATGTGATAGATCGTAAGACAGAACGTTTAACGTGACCTATCGGCACCCCGACTCTAATTATTATGCACTTAATTTCCTAATGAAGCGCATCGAGCGAGGGTCGTGGAAAATGGCGCGATCGTGCACTGATTTCACGGGCCACCTGTCGCACCGACGCCTCATCCGCCCTATTCGTTTCGTCGTATCGGTCACGCAGGGTGTAAGACATTATTTTACACGGAGGGTAAGCGGACCACACCATAGAAACTAGCTCTAACTTTATGAAAATCGCAAATGGAAATTCTATTTTGGTTGCGATCGAATCTCTTATCATACCGATCGTTTCTTTTAATATTTGTTTTTCGTACTGGAAAAAAGAATCTATATATTTTCAGAAAATAGACTAAAGATTTTTCTATTTTGAATTTCAAATACACACGCTTAGCATGATGAATCTTCAAAATTAATACGTGAGTATTCATAATTATACGTGTTCATACATGCTGATGAGAGAAAGATATTAATAAAGAATTGAAATTATCATATTTATAATTTATAATAAGCATTGTATAAAATTCACATTCTACTTAAAAAAGCCAAAGAGTTTAGTTTGTGACTTTTAACAACACTAGAAACATTATCCTGTATTTCGAAATGCACGCTTGATGGAGGGGATGTCGTTTGGTTGAATCAGTTCGGATGTTTCCCAACAAAGCCACGCTAGTCTTTCCTAGTTTCGTCGTCATCATCATCTGTCGCTGTTTGGACACAATACCAGCGAAATGACAAATATGTCAGGTTGCGAGGAAACAAAGAGAAGCGCGCCGGGCGTCGGAACGCCCCTTGGACTCAATCGATTAGAAATGTCCACCTTCTCAGGAGTGAACTGCTCGTACCACCAGTTCGACTATTTCGATCATTTTTTTTCCACCCAATTCGATCGATCCCTCGAACGAGAGGACACCGGTCGACAACCAAGCCGGAACGATCGTGGAAAAAAATTAAGTGGCAGTAAGAGATGTTGACAAATCTCGACTACTACTCTTCCTCGGCGCAGCATCATTGTGGAACAGACGGTCGTCGACAAAAAGGGGGTGACTAGGGGGTAGGTGGATCTCCCTTAGATAGATAGGTAGGTGCGGTCAGTGTCACGAGGGCTCACAAAGGCTGACCGCCGGTAGGGGCATTCAAATGGTAATCGGCTCGCGCGTCTAACGTACACCGACGCGCCCTATCCAACCCCGGTTCAAGGGGATGCGAGAGCGAGCGCACCCCTCCGCACACAGCCGAGCACATTCGCACCAGAATCAAGCCAAATATTGGCAATATCATCCCCTGGCATTGTCCCTCGCCGCGACCTGCCTCCTGCCGCCACCGCCGTCGGTGGGAAACGATGTCCATTTGAATGCGCGATTCCATTACCGATGCCGGTATATCGGCCCGAGAATATTACCGGATTAGGATTTAAAGGGAAGCGGAATCTCGGCACAATCGTAGGAACTCGGTCACTTCTGCGGAATATGCCGCGTTGCTGCACGATGCGACAGTAAACACGGTGAAGTCGAAAAAATAAAAGGACAGGTTCACGCTTCGTATTTTTTACTCGTTGTTTACGTAAGTAATTTTAAAATACATAAAACTAATATAATAAACATAATATTTTTAAAATCTGAAAAATATAAAGCTAGCGCAATTTAAGAAATCATATGTAAGAAAGATATTATAAATAAATAAATTTCACATAATTAAATACTATACTTTTCAAATACAATGGAGTATACATTGAATTTTTTAATTAGAAATCATACTTGTACACACAACATAAAAAAATGAATTTCTCTTTGATACATATTTTTTGTTTTTTACAAAATATTACAAAAATAATTAATTTCTAAAATTGTTTCATTTTTTTATCTAAAGAATGTAACTACAATATCACAATAATGATAATTAACGTAAGTTAATTGTTAATCCGCTTTTCCGAAAGATACATAAAATTATCGCAATCACGTATCTTGCTTAATTAGCGTCATTTCGGTCGAAGCACACTTGATGCGCTTATGATAGTCGACGGTAATCCGGTTCAGGTCGTTGCGCCGATTATCTCGTAAAACGCGCTGCCGGGATTCACGGTCCGGACGGACGAACGCGTCCGTTTGACGTTCACGAATAGATCTGTGCGATTCGCGATCGCTGTTGATTCAGGGTGTGCAACGTCGCACGTGCGCCAGTGTAGACGCACGCAAAGCTCCCGCAACCCGAACTTCAGCACGCGCCACGATTACGCGATTACGCGATTACGCGTGTCGTCTCCCCATCGTACAGCCCGGGCTGACGCCCCGAAGGAGAGGTCGAACAAGCAATGACGCGGAAGATGATTCGCTCCCTCCCATCATCCACGAGGAGCGAATCTACGTTGTGTAATAAACCGGCATCTGCCGAGAGAAAAGGAGCGCCACTTTTTTGTCACGTTCGCGAGATCCATTTATCTAATAATAATAACAGGATTATACGTTCAATACCAATATCTACAGCTAATAAATAAATGGATGATGGGCATATCTTTTTGTAACAATATAAAATTTCTTCAATATAAAATTTGTCTAAAAAAAAAATCACAGATTGACAAGCATAAAATGAAAGCTGGATAATAATTTCTATAGCAAGAACGCAAGAATCACTATTAACGAACGGAGTATTATTTTCTCTTCACGCGTCTCAAAATCCAAGGATGCGTTTAAAGCTTGCGCCAGATTACGCGCGATTCATGATTCGTGACAACTCGCAATTTTCTATTCATATAAGATTTGCAAACAATGCAAACGGACATATTCGTCGAATTTGCACTCGTCGTTTAATATTCGTGGCGGCAATTCGCTAGCGGAGCGATTTTTTTGACGAAATCAAAGGACGCGAATCGTCACGAATCGCGCATAGTCTTATGCGCCAGCATAAAATGGCATGCGTGCGTACTGGCCAGGATTTTGCGCGTCGCCTACGCGGCACAGCGGGAATTAAAGGACAGGCAGGAGGGAGTGATACGTACCGTCGGCACGAGTCGACACGTGGCGGTAGCGCTTTATACAAACAGCATTATGCACGCTCGCGCTAACATAAATTACTGCGGGTTTAATATTGGACGTCGGCGTTGGCCGTGGCCGACCACCTCCTGAGCAAAATACGTTAAATGCGGGAAGAGCCCGGATGCGTGCAACCGATTCGCGAGTTCTCGGTTTACTCGAGGAATTTCTCGAAGATCTGATACCGAGCAAATAGTAACAATTACACGCGTCGTATTGCAACAGGATGTATAAAAATAGCGGAGAATCCTTTTGAAACAAAAATTCATAAACCAAAACAGTCCGAGTTCACATTCAGATTAATTTCGGTGTCATTTTTCTCTGTAACTTTTTTGTTCTAAACTGAGATTAATTCGTACATCTCAAACTGCTACAAACTGTTTGCATTACTTATTAGATTCAAAAACCTAAATACTTTGCTAAATACTCTTTTAAATATTCTGCTTGTATTTCTGCTTCTAACTTATCTCCGCATGATATTGGCTGAATTCGAACAAGCGAAAAAGGAAAGGTGCATGAATGGTATTATTCGTGAAAAGCCTCGGCCGAATTTCATAGTAGGTTCTTTCACGGCGCGAAAGCATGGGAAGACTTCGGGAAACTTTAAGCTCAGGAAATATCCAAATACCACCGCGAAAGCGAGAACGAGCGGAAGAAGAGATAAGTGGACACCCCGTGGAGAGTGATACGATGCAGGCCGTTCGCGCGGGTTAAGGTCGGCTTCGTTTATGGACGAGAATCGAAATCCACGCGAGCCGCATGTCGACTCAAGTGTTGCTCTCTGCGGCAGAGTCTCGTCTTAATCCCGAAGAAGCAGACTGCGAGACCGGATGTGGCCTCTTGAATCCCGAACGGATTGGCATTGTTTGCTGTGGATTTACACGAAATGAGAGAGTGTTACCGCATAAGAACAGTCGTTGGTATGAGAATAAAAGCGTAGCGAACAACGTTCCGTTCTGATTAATTAAAAAAAGATTATAAAAACGATGAATTAAAATATTAAAACGATATTAAAATCAATATGAGAATAAGGCATATAAAAATTCGAGATAAAATAATTATGTTTCAATTCTCTCTACTTCTCGTTTTTAAATCGCAAATGAAAAATTTTCTAGAGAAAAATGAAAAATGTGTAGAATATTAAATTGTTAATTGAAACATATGAAATTACCGATAATTTTAGATCTTTTTGCATACTTCTCTCGATAAACTAGTCGAATGACTCACTGACAGGACTTTGCTCACAAGGACGACATTAGGATTACAGCATATCTCGATTAGAAAATTGACACGTATGTATATGTTATGTTCTCAAGCGCGGTGTTGGGATAGGTCACGCTATAATGGCCCAGGCGTTCTACGTTCGGAATCCTTATCCTGTACCGGATATCTCTCGGGAAGGAGCGTGGATATCACACGGACCCGTGTTGGGAGATAAAGTCTCGCCGTCGGATAGAGACTGGAACGTCAAACTGAGCGCTCACGAGCGTCTCTTCGCTCATCACACTTTAAACAGCATCCGCAGAGATCGTCGACTCGTCAGACCGCAGGTCGATATTGAAAGCAAAATTTTATATTGTGTCATCGCTTTTGTCAGATGCAACTATTTTTACAGGTTCCGCACGACGCCCTCGATCTAGCGCTAAACAGCGTTTATGCTCACAGTCGAGACACTCTAGTTTCAAAGATGTACGCACCCATCCAGCCAGAAACGCTTGGCAGAGAAACTTGGCGTGTCTTACGAAACGAGATTAAGGTTTAAAACTTTAAATTAAATGTACAAATATATCACTCAACGATATGAAATTTCAGTATGAAAAATAGGAGAATATGTTTGAACATTTTTAGATTTTACCAGAACCACCTAAACCAGATAGACCGAGGCACGTGAGTGGTCATCCAGAGGAGGAACTTAAATCGGTAGTTCGGACACCTTTATCGACGGATAAATCGAGGTGTCATAGCGGGCCAACTTTACCACGGAGAATTCATCCGAGCAGCGTGAAATTAAATATCGAGGGTCCTCATATGGACCAATCGAATCCCGGATACAGTCGCAAAATCGACGGAACTTTTTACAGTATTTAAACACGGATTTGGACGGTGTTTGAGCGGCACGCTTGGAGAACATTCGGATTAAGCTGAAACCTGCAATTCGCCGAATGAAGCTCCCGCTTTTACAAATACCATTATCGCTATTGGCATAATCTGGCGAGATTTACGTTTTGGAACATTCCGAGAAGCAGCGAATCGTCAGCGTGACTGTAACATAGACGCGAACTGATCGTATTAGTAGAAGACTTTGTTTACATCACAAAGACGCATATGATTAAATCGCGTCAATCGTCGCCATTATTCCGCAGTATGACAAAGTATCTGATTATCCTATCTATCTAATCTAATCATGTTGACAAATTTATCCAGTGGCTCACGAACTTGCCTTGGCTATCGTAAGCAGAGATCTCCCAATCGCCACTCGTATTTTTGCATTTCACTGCCCCTTGACAGTTCGAGGCAGCCCAAAGATCGGCAGAAGTGTGAGTCAGTGCGCACCAAGTTCTCACTGCTCGACTCGGCACGGCAGTGAGCTGAAGGGACAGAATGTCCCATTACTCGGGTAATCCTTGTTTGTAATAAACCAGCGCCCCGCTGCCAGCTCGGGGTGACAGCGGAGCCACCCTCGCCGAGGGCTCACGCGGAGGAGGAGTCATCTCCACACGCATATGCTCCTCATGAAATATCATTTATGTTTCTCACCCCGTGCGCAAACGTCTATCTTGCGACCCGTTTGACCCGGCTCGCAACCCTCCGACACCCTCTCCACCAAGCCGGAGTAGGCAGCACGATCCTTATACATACGTCTAATCCAGCCATGATTGCCCCGCCGACCGCCTCGTCACGAAACTCTACCTCGGCTATGAGACGTAGTACGTTACCTTTCCTGTCTGACCCCATTCTCCTAGCTCCTTTAAAACGCTTTTTGACGAACCTCGCAACGGCACGAGGTGATGAATTTTCGCGCTCGCGCGCTTCAGCTTTCCTTCATCAATTTTGTATTAAAAGTTAACAGAATTTTTGTTTTATCGTAGATGCGATCTACGTCGAATTTGTTATCTGCACGTGTTACAATTGTGTGACATCACAAGGATATCTCGTTTATAATTGTTTCGATTAATTGTAAACTCGGCGATTCCGGTGATAGTAATTTTTCTGTGGATTAAGTCACGGTGCATGTCTATTGACGCGGATCCTTTTTCTTCCCCCGATACAACGGCATCGGAGTAGAACGATCTCAGACGGTCGTCAAGCAACGAGCGAGGTTACCAGCCAATTACTTGGCTGAACGGTTTTATTTGTATTTAATTCTTATTTAATTTACTTTTTATAGCCGCGCGCGAGCGCACGCAGTTTTGCCGGCGCCATTAAGGAAATGGAAGGCTTCTTCGTCATTGCAAATTAACGGCCGATCGCAATTTATTCTGTCGAACGCAATTAATGTAGGTAAAAGTGCGATCAATTGCATAACACAGCATTCGACAATGGAATTCGCACTTCATAAAAATGTCATCTTGCACATGCAAAAATAAACCACTGCTTATTCTATAAAGCTAATCAAACGGAAATAATTAAACCAATATGATTAAGTTAAATCATCTAATAACAAAAATGCGATTGATATTAATTAACGATATAACGCTAAATATTTAAAAATTTATTTTAATCAGCACGGCATAATTTATATAGATTATTTTTAAAGCATTAATTTTAAAGATACGTTACAAGTAATGACTGAGCAATGACATTGCTATCGTATAGACCACGTTTGGACTGACTCTGCTCTATCTATTCGATTCTTTCACGCGTACGCTTTTCCAGAAGGAAATTCTGCGTGAAAGTCGAAGCAAAGTCGCATTGATCCCTTCAGGATGAAGCTATTATTCCACTGAACTTGTTACGTTATATTTATCAGCGCAGTGCACACTGGCACTACCAGTCGGGATTTATCGTTCTTTTTGGATTTCGTTCTTCCACCGTCATTTCAGCTAAATAGACAAAGCCGCAAATGACACAGCGAATAATAAGCAACACACTAAATTAACCAGACGTCATATATTATGTAATTTCCATTTTAATCCATTCTTTTTCACATTAAAAATATTAAAAATATTAAATATTAAAATATTTTCTAATTCTATATATGTATAGATATTATGCATATGTTAAAAGACTTGTATGTTATACAGAATATAAATAATAATTTTGAGAATGCACTAACAAAAATAACAATAATGTGAGAAACAATATGAATCGAGAAAAAAAAGTTTCAAAATTATCATAAACTATTATATAATTTTTTAATTCTGATATTTCTCCTCTTTGATAATTCCTCGATTGATTTTATGATATTTAACTCTTAAGTTTTATAAGTTTACCCATGTAATTTATATATTTATATCAAACTTTCACTTTTGTACTTTAATTATATATATCATATATACAATCAAAGTAAATTTAAAATAAAATTTCATTGTCAATAAAAACTTATTGATGTTCTATTAATACGTACAACCCCATAAAATTATTCTCTGCTTTCAGTTTATTTGCCGTTTCTCAGCCACCACTGATGACGTGAAGAAGGAAAGAAAGGGATTCTCTAACTAAAAACCTATGAAGGGGTGGCGGCTTATTTTCTCATTTTGATTCAATATGGTTGCACGCGCATAATGTTTACTCAACGTTTTAAAATTATTTGA